>NMRA01000465.1:65771-100507 GCA_002633005.1 Phoronis australis | reverse complement strand
AAAAAAAAAAAAAAAACGGGAGCACCCTGTGAATTGCGCGTTTGTCCTTATTTAGTGGGCTTTTGTCCCATTTTCTCGGATTGTTTGTCTCTCGGGGGCAGACCTTTTTGCCCACTTTGCCAATTGGGTGCGCGCATAATGCACGCAAATGATGAAGAACGTCAGAGGTGTGTTTCAGTTCTTATGGAGTAATAACATGATCTGTTCTGTTCTCTTAGTCTTCACTGTCACAACTTCTTATAGTCTTATATCTAAGGTAGGGTGAGCAATTTGGCAAGTGCTACATGTTGCCATCTTTTGGCAATATTCATGTCAAGCTGCTATGCATTAACACAATGAACGAGGAAAAAAATAAGTTTATATAACGGAAATCTTGAAATTTTTTTGTTTTTGTTTCTGTTGATTTATGTTATGAACAAAACAAGCATCAGTGAATATTTCTAAACGCTTAACTCAAGTGGAAGTAAGAATTATAGTCTTTTACACGCAACATATTGGTCACGTGACCTAAGTTTAGAGTGGAGTCTGAAAAGATCGGTGTCCCTACCGGGTCTACAACCTGGGACCTCCTGCTAACCGTGCAGAGGTCCCGCGTTCGAGGCCCGGTCGGGGAAGAGATCTTTTCAGACTTAACTTTACATGTAGGTCACGTGATGTGACCAATATATGGCGAGCAAAAAAAACTAATTACTTCTTACTTATACGATATCTGTATTACTGGCAGTTTTAACACAACATTAATTTTGTGACTTAAGTCGGCGTTAAACTTTTTATTTTCAACTAGTCTTTACTGAATTGTGTTAATCATATTGTTCTTAGTTGATTCTAATCCTTAGTTTACACCTATGACTTTCCGCCTCAGTTTCATCATCATCGTCGTCATAGTCCATTCTACGTGCAGGAACCTTTTAAGTGTTCAAAGAGTTTCATGGGTGTGGATGGAATATTTTTAACTCCTGTAACCAAAATGATTCAGTAACTTTCTTAAAATTTGAAATGGTCAAATTCGACAGAATATTTTCATTAAAACAAGAAAATTTCATTTAATGTTCAGTTTTGAAGACAACGGTGCCTTTTTCTGTTTTATGAAAAAACGCTTGCTCTATTCTCGGGTCCTTGCCAGAATTTCTCGGTCGCTGTTTTCTCCTCCCCCATTCTTCTCCAAAATATGTCCTAATGTTCCCTAGTGGCCGGCTACCAATGTTTCTCCGTCCCGACGTTAACCCGGCTCTATCGTTCGGAGTCCGATGTTCCCTTTTTCTGATGCCTCTCTTGTTCGATGCCAACTCCTGTACTTCAATTGCAATTTGGAATTACAAGATGGTCAGACGTTTTATGCTCATCTAATTCAATGGTCGAAGATAAACCATGAAGCAAAACTCTTATGTTCACCAACAAAATTGTATTATGACCATTTTTATAAGTTTTCTTGTTTTACAAATACGAGGACGTACCCCTCAAAAGTTCGTTTATTCACGACGGGACCCTTTACGGTAGCATGTGTACTAGAAATGAGTCCGCTGCCTTCAAGAAGACGAGAATGAAATGTGTCAAGAAAGAAACATTGTAAAATTATCTGTCATCAGTTATTAGCCTAGGTGTTTTATACATCATAGACTATATTACGTGGATGGCCAACTCCATATATTTTCAGTTGACGAAATATGTGTTCTTACACATAAGCCATGACGTCATTATTCACTAGCAACACATGACAAACTTAGCAAGTTTTACTTCCGGCAAGTACATCGTCTGCATATCATGGTCAGATGTTGTGTGGTCGGGTTCCAAAAGTACATTGTACTCACGATACCAACAGTTCTATAATTGGAAGAGATTTTTGAACAGCGTTTCAATCCCCAATTATTTTTTCGTTGTACTGGACAGTTAAGTAGATGCGAGAATTTCCCGTCACAATACACTAACCGGAAACTGAAATTGATAATTTTGGAGAGTGACACCTCCTCTAGGATAGTGCGCAAGAAAATGTCGGAGTTGCGAATTTGTTGTCTGTAATCTACCTAATGGTTATTATTGACAATATTGCTAAATTCTAAGCATCAACATGCACTCGTCACGCAGTGTCTAGCGCAAGCACGAACGTGGAAACTCATATGGTTTTTCTGAAAAGTATCGTCGTTATTTTCGTTACCATTATAGCGCATGAGGGCTCGTGCATATACTATACAAATGATATAACGCAGAAATAGAGCAATCGAGTATTGCGGGTAATAAGCTTGGGAAGCATCATCTTGACGCTAGAACACAGGACTGGCTCTAGACGCGCGGGGAATATCAAATGGTCACCGAAGTGGTTTTATAAGCCTCCAGTGGCCTACGGCTCTCGCGAGTTTGTCATGTAACTTCCATAATCGGGAGTTAGCCGCCAATGCAAAGCAAAGTAGCAACTGTCAGATGTGATATGCCGGCGACACGGAATTATGGGAGAAATGACACCGTGCGCGCTCACATTCCATCAGCCTAGAAATTTCTTTGCTCATTGTATCGTGCGACTGACTAGCAGTGAAGTGCGACCTTAGCTGCCAGTGGTCAGCACAAGACTGCACGTGAAGATTAATACTCATGTTTCACAATGTGACGAACTTGAAACAGAGCAATCATTACATCACCTTACCTTCTTCTAACGGAAGCGCAACCTAAAACAATAGGGAATTTCAATTAATAAACGTTTGGGTAGTAGCCATGAAAAAACAAAAACATACCGGAGTAATATACAATGTATTGGTCGACACAAAGCTAACCTAAAATTTGCATACCAAAACATTATCTTAGGTTATTGCGATGTACGGTGAAGCAAAAAATTGTGCGTTTACGTGCTTTTCCTGAATTCCGGCGAAGTCCGTTCGTACTTTTTATTATCATTCAGACACGACCAAAAAACGGTGCCGGCATATGTTTAGAGGAATCCGCGAAATTTTTCCTGCGAAAACTGTGGTTACGACATGGGGTATATACGTTACTGTGCAAAACCAGGCGAACGCCAAACGTTGGAAGATGCCGAGATGGGAAAATAATCTCTCTTTACGTTAGGTCAGTTGAAAAGTTTTGATTTTTCTTATTTTTCTAGTTTTGATTCCATAGTTTGTGACTCCCATCTCTCAAAATGATATATTCGTTGAGATTTTTTGAAATGCGAACGACAAGTTTGAAACTTCAGCGGTTCGTATCACGAGGTCGAGCAAATATGCACACGAAACTCACAAGCTCTTGACTATGCAGTTTTAGAGCATTGCGAACTAATAGTCACCTCGTAAAACAATGTCGGACATTCGTTGTACTGATCTTAGACGATATGAAGGTAACGGAAACGTTGCAATCTAAGACCGATCACGTGAGTTATATTTTTTTGTTTCCCATGTGTTTGCCACAAATGATATTCAAATCCTGTTTTTGTTTCTAAGTATTTGAATGATTATAGTCGTAGCTAATGTTTGTTAATAGTCTAAAACGAGGTTAAATGTCCTTTAAGTCAACGAGCTGCCTTCATATTGTTACCTCAGTAGCCTGAGTTTGTCGGCAACACGAATATAGTTGCAACCTGCAGTCATGTTAACTGCTAAGACATGGCGCAGACGAAGAGTTACGCGCTCAGCCCCCTGCCATAAGTGTTAGTGAACTACGTACACACCCCATACCTAGTCGTGAAATTAGTCAAGGACTTAATGGACTATTCCTCTTGGCATAATTCATTGACAACTTTCCTTTGCGGATATTCAAGCATCGAACTATTCCTTAGCTTAATGCCGTCAACGGTAACTGGCTCTTCGTTTGCGCCTTAGGTGAGAAATACACTGTCAGTCTCTTTGTATTATGAGAAAACTCACGCACCTGATAACATGTAATGGCTAGAATGGCCACTTGGAGTATCTTCATCTGTAGAAATAACAAACCCATGTGCAACTCATTCCTAAAATTGAAAATTCAGGCTATATAAGAGCGTGTTTTCCACTTCCTTGTGCTTTTAAAAAACACCATCAAAAGAATCACAGAGATAATTGGAAGCACCTGTGTTAATAAGTCATTATCATTCATCCAGATAAATTAGAAACTATAGACAAAGAATTGTTTTGTAAAATACAGCATCTGGAAACTTAGAAGTTATGGGGACTGCTCCAAGAAACTGACTTAAGTTCATTTTTGACTTAAGTCTAAGATTTGCATCCATACTTTGAAACTTCCACATCCGATAAGATAAAGACAAAACTTTTATCAAAAACTTAATTCAGACTTAAGATCTCATTCTTGAAACGGTCTCGAGACAATTTTAAGTCTTATCTTAAAATTTATTCGCATTTAAGATTGGTCTTAGCTAAGTCAAGTTGTTGGAACGGGCCCATGATTTATAATGTTTGCATCTTTTCTTAAAGGCCGTCAATGCTCCCACTCTACTTATTTTTTGCCTAATGTAGTACGCTTTTTTCGCAGTTTTACTTGTCGCGAAACATACTCCTTATTTCTAACTATCAAAATGCGAACTGAACTTGCGAAGCGTAAACAATCGCTGTTTTGTCTTGTGAGTTTAGAAAAACACATCCCTGAGCACTGTTGGACCATGTGCAAGCGCTATGTCGGGTTCAGAAGATTATTGTGAAATATTTATCGTTGTAGTTACAAACAAACGCATCAAAACTTCAATCAGTCGCTGTTCACGCAACATTTTTGACGGTTTTGTAGGACTTGTTCAGAAACCTTAAACTAGTAACGATATAGCGATTTTTGGAAGAAATGGAGCGAGATCAGCAACTATTGCATGCACAGGATATGGGTATTGATTGGTACTTGAAGTCGAATTTTGAGAAACTTTAGGAGTACTTGCCTTTGAAATTTAGAAATCCGACGTGTCAGTTACCAAGCAAGTGAAAACTGTTCTGACTGGCTCATATTTACTTACGGTAAACCCGCTAAATCAGCTTCGTTTTCGTTCTGACACTTTCTTCACCTCACGTTTACAAAAATAGTCCATGCAGGTCCTGGATTTCAAATGTCACTTTCACATTACGTGGCGCGTGCTGTATTGTGACGTCACAAACAAACAAAAAATTTTTGTTCAGGATTCCACGTTGACTGTGCAATATCAAGCACTAAACTTAAATATGAAGCACAAACCTTAAACACGAAGTTGAAGCGTTAAACCAAAACGCGAGACACGAGTCTAAAACCTCCTCTACCCTCAGACCCCGCGACCAGCACGACACTCTCGACCCACAACCCCCACGAGCAACAGCCCCCTCGACCTACGACCTGTGGCAATAGATGTATATCTGCGCTTTTTACACATTCGATCATTATAGTACGTAGCCAAATGACTTCCCATAAGACTTACCTAAACGCGAATCTGCTCTGGCTCAAGTCTGGTGGTTAAAAAACAAATTGTCACGTAAGAACATGGTCTGAACTAGCGAGTTATGAGTGTGCTACCGTTGTTACGGAAATAGTTCCACGAGCGGCTACCAATGGCCCTGTTCTACTAAACTTAGGGAGAGAGTACGTTAACGTGAATGGACATAATTTCAGCAGTTGCAAGTAATTTATCCCGTTCAATCCGCCATCTTTTTGATCACATCACGTGACCTAATGAATATAAGGCCGAAAAGATTTCTCCCGACCGGGACTCGAACCCAGGACCTTCTGCTCTAGCAACTGAGCCATCGGGACCACTTGTCAAACACACAAATCCAATCAGACTTAGTAGTGGGCATCTTACCCATGATGGGACTCATATTCATCATCATTAGGTCACGTGATGTGATCAAAAAGATGGCGGATTGAACGGGATAAGCTACTTGCATCATATTCCACGCCTCACTGAAAAAGATATTTATACACATAATTTCAGCCCTTAAAAAGTCGGGGCTATATCCTCCCAGCCCCCCCCCTGTGGTGCACCGCCATCGACATGGTCTACAAAAAGCGAGGGGGATGCCCCCAGCCCCCATAGTGCACCGGGTTATACTCCGTGTAACGTTGAGGTCAGCTGTTTTAGTTAACAGTTTGTTTTTTCAAGGCGTATCTACATGTACTGAAGAAATTCCGTATTCGTCGGTTCCTCACACTCTCCCAAAAAGCTTGAATCTGCCATTCACTGAAGAGGAGAGGAGATTACATTTTGCCTGAACGGTATTTGTAACGTTGGTAGGTCTTTAGTTACCCTCTGAAATAGCGCCATCTATACTGAAACTTAGTGGCCCAGTGGAAACATGATGAACGACACGAGGAATTCCGTGTGTGTGTGCAGTAATGAACATGCCTTGGTCGGGAATTTTTTTTACACCGGCGTTTCTGATTGGCTAGTCGAATTCTCAACAGGTTACGCTTTACGCAAACAAACTGGCATGGCTGATGGACTGAATTGTAAATGTGGTCAGTAGTACAAACAAGTCGGTGCTTAAAATTCATGTTCAAGAAATGTGAATCCTAAATTGTGGTTGCGCCTTTTCGGAGTGCATCTTTCTAATGTCGATGACTTTTGTTTACGATACTGGCTGTATTCATACAGTATGAATAACACACCTGCCAGATATGTGTTTATTTTACATGTATTTGCTTCAAGTACGCCGCTATTAAACATCACTGCAGAAACGAAATAGTTGCTGGAAGGCCACTTGCATGACAAGGCTAAAAATCGCTCACAGTCCTCCATTTTTTCACGGTGTTGTAAAGCTAACCAATGACTGCTGAGGTTACATCAACCAATGCTACGCGGCGCGTGCCACTGCGTGATACCTACGGTGCTGGCTAGGCACGTAGGGAACCAGCGAGCGTAGCGTTAAAGTATACATTGTTATTGTTGGTCGTACGCACGATTTTGGTATCGCATTGGAGCTAAGGTGGTGCATGGTCATGTCAATGTGTTTTTAAGAAATTGTAAACTTTTCGAAGTAATTATTGTAACACTATCTAGATGACTTTTCGTTACCTCTATCAGCTTTGTAGCGGCAGTATAGTACTCAAGTTGGATTTCTGAATCGCCTGCAAATGGTTCTGGACCGTTTGACACTGTTTCGGGCCATTTGGTGCACAATAAACCAAAACAATACGAATATAATTTGTTCGGAAGAAATTTCCGGCGACAACGGTTCTAAACATACTTTGTTTGTACTAAACATTACTCTAAAGAAACAACAACGGAACACATGACGTTTGCCGATTGTTAAATGTCCGAAAAACATGTTATCTGACCTAAATACATTCGACAGTTCCGCTGCCCATCTCCAGCGTCTCCTGTCCCTATCGTTTTGGTCAACCAAACGGTTGATGGACCTAGACGATCGAAAGACCATATATAATCATATAACAATACAATAATTAACTTTCATACACTGTCAATTCGCAGGTTTTTAGATCACACATTTTTGGGGTCTGAAAGCCAAAATTTTAACCTCGAAAGTTAATAGTTGTATAATTTTCGCAAAGCAGGCGACTGTATGGTATACACGTTGAATAACGTAGCGATACGCAGCTCTCAGACTCGAGTGACTCTTTAAGAAACTCCATGGATAAAATAAATAATTTTAATAAAACAATATCAAATCCATGTAACAAATTTGTAAATATTTTCCTTTAAAATGGAGGATGCTTCCAAGAATATACTATATATACTGGTTTTCCTAACAGTCTCTGAATTTTACAATACAGTTGTTTGATTGGTCAGCCAACATTGTTAGGTGCATGGTTATCCAAATGCTAACACTATTCCCTAAATGAGAATTTAAATGAATAACATCACTGCAACATAGTTTTGCTATGTTTTCATGACCTAAAAATGATCAAAATAAATATGTGTCAGTTTCCAAATCTTCTCGTACGGTGACGCAATGGTTTAACAAGCGTGCCTACAGCCAGGAGCGTCAACCGACAGGACGTGACGTAGCACTCGGTCAGATCTTCGCTTGGTCTTCTGCACAATAACGTACACAACGAACGTCGCGGCAGCAAAGAGGAAGATTCCAGCAAGCGTCGTGGGCACGATGGTAAAGATGTCGGATGTGTTTCTACTTGCTGGCTTTTCCGGTCTAGCGTGCGCTGGAAAAACATCATGAAAAGAATGACTGACCATCTTTTTAAGCAGATCTTCATTTCAACATAACTTGAAATAGTGCAAACGTCTTACCCTTTCGAACAGTCAACGTAGCTCTTGCAAAAGCGATATAAAGGCCTTCTTCGGCTTCTCGGCGCCTCCTGCCAGCTTTTTTGGCCTGGCAGTTTACCTATAAAGCGTGAAGTCGTCGATTAAAAGCCGAAAGAAATAACTAACAACTCAAAATATTTAGTTCACGCGATTCTGGCCCTTTAGCCAATACTAGAAGACGTGTATTTTATCAAAAGATTGTTTTTGCCCAATATTCCGCTCATGTGGGCATGCGCCCTTGGCGCAGGTGAGTGTCTCTTATACAGAACAATGTCTTAAAACGATAAGTATATTTTGCGAATGTCAGCTGAGTTTTTTCACAATTTGTGTTTTGTATTGGCGTGGACGCTGTTCTTTATTTGTTTATTAGCTGAGCAGTAGACCACATTTGAGTAAGGTCTATAGCCTCGAAGGCGAGGACTGCGGCTGAGCGACAAGGACCAGGATTAGGAGGTGAGATACGGGTTTACATAAATGATTTTTACCGGCTGACACCGTGGATCATTTGCTACGGCACAGAGAGTGGCAGTCACGTGAACCGTCAGTTTTGTGTCCCCTTCCACGTCCAGTAAGACCGCTTTTATTTTAGAAGACCTGAGAGTCACTTTGTTCCCCGTTTTTTGTCCAACGACTTGAGGTGTTTCTGCAGGGCTGCCGTCGTCTCCGGTTGAGCACCTTCGATAAGACTCAAGTGAATGCTTAATAAACAAACTCCACGCACGGACACGTGATAAAGTGCACATCGCAATGACGTGTATTATTTAAAATAAAGGTTGAAATATAAACTAAATGTTTCACACAAGTGTTTCTGTAATTGCAACGTTGTGTGTTTAGAATTGCTGAAAAGGTGATCTCATCCAAAACGGTAGAGAAGAAGGTTTAAAAACCAAGAGTGCAGTATACAATCCGTCAAATAAACTGCAACGTAGCACTACGCTCTACATACCCATCAGCAATCACTTCGACAGTTGGCGTATTAGGATGCTTATCGGATGCCGCGTAGGTGACGTCGACAATGATCCCACCCCCTTGGTAAACGTTCAAACCTGGATACAGCAAGAAGACACGATTTTAAAAACTCAAAAACCTAAAGAGCGTGCAGTACACCTAGTTCTTGCGAGAAAAGCAAGGTCTCGCAAGACCTCGGAAAACCACGTGAGTGAAAAGCGAATGTTTCGTAAGAATGCTAGCAAAGTTACAGACATTTCCTAATAGAATGGCAAGCAGTGATTGGTCGGTGAGGTTGATATGTTACATTATGGGATTGAATTCAGTGTTTCCGTTTAAGCGAGTGCAAATTATTTGTCTCGCGGTGTCAACTTGCAACGAGACTACAAACTAACGGACGAGAAATCTTACATTACTTACTATCTTCAAACGTAATCTCGGCTAAAATTTTGGTGCCAACTGACACGTCTGTTATCGGTACAAACTGCAGATCCGTCATTTGTAAGGATACAGGAATCAAGCCCACGTCCCCGGGCGTAATAACACTCCTACAACGACGAAGACGATAGTAAATGCAAATACCAAATGTCCACAAATTTAGACAGACTTGCTATCTGGAGTATTGAACAAAGTTTAGTGCTACCATAATAACCGATAAAAACCAGTGTCAGCGTTCTGCCAACCACATGTCTGAGTAGCCTATTTTTGACGAAGACACACGAGCCATGTGAGATACTACAATAACAAACTTTATTCGTAGAAGATAATACATTTAAAATACCCAAAATACATTAGGCAATGGACGGTCCATTTAGTGTGGACTGTATGTAGATGTTTAAACGTAAAGTTAAGTCCCGGTAAGTAAATTTTTAAAACTGTAATGACAAAAGGGGTGATAGTATCCATATAATGTTAAATGATGCAAGGGGCACATGCGCGCACCCAGCCTCTAGTTTGGGGGTCGAATTTCTGATCAAGTGAACCTTTTGCTAACAGAAAAGCTGGAAGATTAAAAAAAAAACGGGGTACGACCTTCAGTACTGGGAACTGTGCGTCTGAGCCTTTTTGTTTCTCTGACGCGAACCTTTTTGCCCACTTCGCCAAATGGGGGGGGGCTCGTTCGAGCCCTCCGAGCCCCCCTGGGTGCGCGCATGCGGGCAGTCCCTACGACAATATAAACGCGAAGGGTGCAGTCCCCATGACATCGTCACTCCGCGAAGCCACACTAAGCCGCATTTCGGTAACAAGCCTATTCCAGGAGCACCTAAGTGTTCTGGCCATGCTCAACTGGTAAAAACTGTCCCGACGGGGCAATATAAAGACAACCGAACTTTAGTGACAACCATGTACCGGAGCACCAAGTGTTCGGGCCCTGCGCTACCTGTAACTGTTCCGAGAGGACAACGGGGCAGTATAAAGACACCAAAACAACGAAACTAAAAAACTGTCCCGACGGGGCAGTATAAAGACATCCAAATACTAGCATGACAGCTGTTGCCAATAAGCTGGCTTCATGCGAATCAAACTCTAAGCTGTTGCCATTAATCCAACTTCACACCTAAGATGTCAATAACGCTGTTGCCATCCAGCCAGCGTCTCGTCTCCACAAGAAGAACACCACCACCAGCCTACCACGTCCTGCCGCTCGATCCACGTCCACACCAACCACAGCAAGGACAGAAGGCGGGATCTACCGATCTTGCGAAGCTGTCCGAGGGCTTCGCCCTCATCTACTCCACTCTCTCTTTTCCCCATGACATCGTACATAGAAAAAGGACAGCCTTCACGACACTGTACATGCAAAGAGGGCAGTCACCATTACATTGTACACACTAAGAGGGCAGTCGCTAAGACATCATGCACGCTAAGAGGGCAGTCGCCATGACATCGTACATAAAAAGAGGACAGTCCTCACGACACTGTACATGCAAGAGGGCAGTCACCTTGACATGGTACACACTAAGAAGGCAGTCACCATGATATTGTGCATGCAAGGATAGGCAATTTGGCGTGGAATATATTTAGGTGTTTAAACGTAAAGGGATGATAGTATCTATACAATGTTAAATGATGCAAAGAGGGCAGACCCCATGACATTATACACGCAATGGTGGCGAAGTTTTATTTTTTGGTGTTTTTGACATGAAATTGGTGATTTAAAGCACTTTAAAATCCTGTAAAAATTATTTATTAAACAGGTTACCTTTCGAGCCTAATGAGAGTGGCGCTTCATCAGATATGAGGAGGAATGGCGCGAGAGGCTTCTTTATACCAACCTAGCTATTCAAAACTACAAATGGCATAGGGCGAGGAAAAATTAAAAACTGATAGTGGATTATTTTGTCCATGTCTTTATTATGACCGCCGTTCACGCTGGTGTAAATTTCTCTGGATCTGCTGATATGGGTTGTTGTGACGATTCCCCATCAACATTGCTATAGTTTTGTGAGTGAAATATTTCGCCACCGGAACCGGGAAACCGTCGCAGATAGTTTACGGTGTCTATTGGGATGCTTATGGAGAGAACAGCCGGTCTAACACATGTACCAGACAGAGACAGCATCAAACGAGGTAAGTTGACTTGCACGTAAATTTATCTCTGACTATGAACTTTCGCCACTTGGGTGTTGAATGTAGACCTTGTTTCGAATCTGCAGGCAGGTGAGGCCCACTTGGGTGTTGAATTTAGACGGCACCTCGTTTCGAATCTGCTGGCAGGTGAGGCCTCTGAGTTTATTGCATGGGAAGGTACATTTTGCAGGTGTATCATAGCTGGCAACTTTTCTTTTAATTGAACTACTGCCTATATTACATTGGCTTTTTAAACTTCAACATAGGGGGTTCAGGGAGAACAGTGACACGTTTTGGATCAGGTGTCAATATTGGATGGAGATGTTTGGCTATCGCTGAAGTTGTAAAGTTGCGGATGATAAGCGATCCTACGGTGGCTGTAAAAGGACGGCACGGCACGGCAACTTTTTTTTCGAGTCTCCGTTGCTAACTCTATCGATATACTTACTAACTCTATCGATATACTTACTAACTCTATCGATAGACTTACTCTATCGATATTATTATAAATACTTACTAACTCTATCGATAGACTTACTATAGAGATAGACTTATTAACTCTATCGACTTACTATTTCTACAGTAAGTCTATGGATAGAGATAGTAAGTCTATGGATAGAGATAGTCGATAGACTTACTAGCCTATAGAGTTAGCAACGGGGAAAAAGTTGCCGGGTCGTCCTTTCACATGATCATCAGTGGCACACGCGGATCCCCATTTATGTTAGTGGATTTCTCACCGCGATGAGAGTTGTTATTGTTTTGGTGATTTATCGGATTTCAAAGTGTTTTGCCAGTTTCTATATTGCTTTCTACTTGTGTGATTTGATGCGATATCTGTAACCTCGCAGGAAACTAGCACTACGAGACGCACTCACTGTCTCTACGTACGCGCTCGCGGTCACATCATCTGACTAAAACCCTTCAAGTCCGCATACCCAGAAAGGGGCGCCGGCACACTACCCGTATACATGCTAATATAGAACTGGGCTGGGCAGCATAAAAATTACACGCTGGATAAGTTTGATTGTTGCATTACGTCAGGTGCATTGTTCAACAATAACAACGTGGCGCTTGATAATGCGGCGTCATTGTTGTTATACGGCGTATAAGTTTTATGCAACTCGGCCCTGGTGTGGAAGTATGACAGGTAATTGTTTGCTGTACGTACTGCGGGTTGATGACAGCAGATTTTGACACGTCCGCGTATGGCTTTCCTTGGTAGAAGTGACACTGATACTGGTATAGCTTGTCTGATGAACTACTGATGGCGCCGTTGTTCAACACAGTTGAAACCATTGTGACATTAATAGTTTGATTATTTGAGCCTTGTATCAGAGCCTGAAGAACAAGACATAAGCATAAAGTGCTCAACTTGTAGTTTACAGCAGTTCCCATACGTAAACATCAGTGTTGAGCGCCAGTCCCATATGGGTGACGGATCAACACGGACCACATCCGGCACGATAAGTCTTGTGAAGTGTGTAATAGCCGTGACGTTGCACGGCTATCCCTGATGGTCCGGGAACGTCCTTAAAGGTCCGTGTGGGTCCTTCATGCCAAGAATTGTACGATGGAACCTGGCTTACCTCAAAATCCAACTGCTGCCTGATCATGTGATTTGGTAATTGACCCAATTATGGTGCACACAGCAGAATTACTGAGGGTTCTATATGAAACATTGAAAAAACGTTTTAGGTTGTAAATGTCACATTCTTTGTCCAATTTTCAAAATTCAAAATCCTAATCAGCGTGTGCTTTTCACGAACTATTCAAATACTCTATTTACGAACTTTCAAAACGAAGATTTAAACATACTATTGTCGCCACCAATGTCTATGGGTCTCGTTATCTGCAGAACGACATCAGCAGCTTTAGGCAATTTAATTAACCACAAAAGCATGATGTCTTTGATCTGAACCGGCAGATTCTGAGGTGCACAAACCGGTCGAGTTGTTCAATCTTGACAGGTTAGGGTTTTAACGTAGGATTCTTTTTTCTGTGGATACCAACACGGGGAGATGGCGATGGGCGATTCGTATAGCCGCCGTGTTGGCCCGTGTGCATCCATAACTGTCTGTGTCACCGCTTTCTAGCTCCGTCGTTCTGCCATGACTGTCCGGGAAGGTCTGTGGTCGTTCGTATAATGCGCCTGTCCATTCCGTATAACTGCCGTGATTTGTATGGGTTCTTCCAGTTGCCGACGGACATTCGACGGCCGTCCGAACTCCAAAATGAGCGTGCATCATTCTGGAACTTAATCCGGCGGGATCCGCGGAACTTTTCAGGACTGCCGTGTTCATCCGTGCTGATAAGGCTCTAGGGCTTTAGACGCGTTAGCTTCCGAACGCAACCGTATCCTCTGTCGGAAAACTCCGTGCCATCTTAAATTATTGATAATCGTCTCGCGCGGGGTACTTTTGGATTCCGTTTTAAGAGATGTCATTGTTCAACAATTACTTGTGCAATTAAAGCCGAAGGAATTGTAACGGAATTTCATTGTACGTTTCCGTTTATCTAATAACAGCCAAAAGGTCAGTTAGTCGTTTGTACGGTGGACAAACTTGATGGATTACGAAGGTACAATTGCAACAATTAGTTTCAGAAAATGTAATCTGTTATTGCGGATTGCCAATGCGTTTCGACAGAATACCGATCTGTAATTACATATTTGCAACCTGTTATTAGGAGTTGCGACTCCGTTTTTGTTACAATACCAGTCTGTTTTCCGTGGCATCGGTCACTGCCTTGACATTTCCTGAATCACAACTCTTACTGTACAATTTGGTCAGTCCACTAGTATTTACATCGGACAACTTGATGACACTTTGCCACATGTTGCGGAGGAAGTTAAAACACTTGTGCAAGCGCTGTGGAGGCTACAGTGACATTTCTTAGACTACGGCAGCAATCATTGACGATATGACTTGTGCCTCGTTTGATCAATCTATTGTCCAATCAAAATTATCTGTCCACACGACATCACCAAGTTGGGAAACCCAGATCGGAAAAGGTCTTGGGGTATTTCAACATGCCCTCACACTAATTTTAGACTAGGTTTGGCAAATATCTCAACGTAAAACACTTACCTGCTTACAAATTATATTCAGCCAGTTTACAGAATACATATTGTAGGAAGAATCAAAGACAGAAGATAAGTACAATACTTGACAGTAACTTACATCAATCCCACACTCTCCATAGTTTACAGTCAGTGTCCTTCCTGATGCAGTTGGTGTCATCGTACATGCCTGCTGCAGCGAATGGTAGCGAACAAAAACTCGTGCTTTGGTAGCATCTCCCGACTGCCACGACACCTTTAGGGACGTGGAAGTTTGGCCACAAAAGTATTCACCTGTTTGACGGGATTATTTTGGTGTGTTACATGTGACATGTAATAGGGAGTGGAAACGATTACATAGCCGGCCATTTAAATTTTAAACCTCTGTACTTTAGTGTGCAGGACCAGAAAACACGAAACTCGCGCTGCAAATTCCGGAAACGCGTCTCTAAACTCCACACACAGCTCTAAAATATTCCAAGCGCGGTGTGTCCAGTCTCTGTACCTGGTGACCAAATTTCTCAACTGCACCTACAGGTCCAAATCTCTGGAAGCGTGTCAGCATGTATGGTGGAGTTAGGTCACAGAGTACTTAGACATGGGCGGCGACTAGCACTGAAAAAAATGGGGTCTATAGCCCCTCCCCCCAGCCCCCCATATGGTGAGCCGGCCATGTTAGAATATTTGGTGCGTAGTTCAGGAATGCGGGCATGCAAGTCGTATTGCGAGTTTAGTGTTCACTGGTACGAGACTGAAGCTTAGGTGATCGAATATAGCCTACAACCGCGTCATATTAATAATCGTTCAGTAATGTAAAATCATATCGTCATACAAGTACATGTACGTGTTTAGGAGACACATTCACGCACGCAGTTTAAAAGGACTTTGCAGTAGCAACCGAATGTTCTGCCGCACAGCCGAATACCACGCGTTAACTCGTAGAGTATTTTAGGCAAAGCAAAGACACCGGCCGTGGATTCAGCCAATGTCTGGTCACAGCTCATAACTTCAAAATGTCTTTCCAATCCAAAAATAATCCCCAAAATGCGTTTTTTGCTCTCAAAACCGATAATATTCCAATTAACCGCCAATTTAGGTCGTAAAGTAGCACCAATACAGGAACATCTTCTTTAAAAAAATCTTGGACATTACAAGTATAATAAGGCTCATCTGCGTAATTTGATACGTGATTTTTTTTCAAAAACCGTTTGCTCAAGTGTTTCGTACTTTGGCGCTTGCACCTCGTGCACCACTTAGTTGGCGCAGGCGGTTATCTGTACTGGTATGAGTATGTGCTTTCTTTGTGTCTTTTGTGTACTAACTCTGTAATTGAAATGAGACTTTCGATTTTTATCGAATAAGTTATGTAACATCGTGCTATTTCAAAAAGTTGTTCCTTGATTTCTGCGCAAACGCTTTTCAGGTAGCCGCAGTTTCGCTTGTAAGCGCGTAGGGTTACTGATACCCTCATATAGGCTCCTATGCCATATTTATATTTAAAATTGGCCAGGTATAAGAAAACTTTTATTCTAATTGCACTATTGCGTTTCAGGGCACGCACGACTGCACGTATAGGCACGTGGACAAAATATGCGCACATACTATACCATAAAATCCCTTAAATTGGCAAATAGATGAAAGTGCTGTAATAGTTAAGTCAGATCGTTTGATTTCAGAGGCATCAGCTTGTAATCTTTATGTTCATTAAGCATAGAAGGCGTTGAGTTAGCTTTCAAATAAAGACTTAAACAATTTTAACTTAAAACGCTTTAAAATGCTGGTGTGAATGGAGTTTATGTCTTACCTGTTTCCGCGGAAAAAGACGCCTGAAAGTAAGAGGCAACATAATTGGATACTCTCGCTACCAGGGATCAGATTTTTATATTTGTTGGTATAGGTACACATTTTACTATAGAACCCTTGATGATGACAGTTGTGCAATACGCTAACAGGAACCCACGTATGAGTGACACAGACCGTGTTCAACAGGTTACTCAAATACTCGAGGTGTTCCGGATGCCTGTGTACGGATCATCCATTTCAAAACTTCGTAAAGCAACACTTGCACGTGTTTTCGTTATTCATTTCTGGTCGGAATTATCTATAGCCTACATGTAACCATTTTTATACGCAAAAGGCACAACCTTATGTTGTAAAGTGGGGCATTAAAAACAAAGTCACGTGACTACTTTTGCTTTAGGTAACTGGGGTTCTTCTACCTCCCTTACTCGTTAATCGCCGAACGATTCTTTATGAGGGCTCACGAAATGTCGATTTCCACGATTTGTGGTGAGTCACTAGTGGCCGAGCCAATCTCGTTGTCTGGCGACTGGCGGATTGCTACGGTTGTGGCCTCATCCGCGATACCTCGGGTCTGCTATGGAACTACTTGTACATGTAGTCCTAATAATCTATAGTATACTCTCCGAACAGTCGCCTTTCAGTCCCTTGATTTTGTGAGCTCTTGTGAGATCTTGCTTTTCGCAAAAGAAACTTGGTTCAGTCCAGATATGAAACACCTGCGGGGGCATCCGGCACATATCGGCTGTTTTCGTAGCCTCAAGTTTCCAAAGATACAAATGCGTCACTGCACTGACAGTCGTATAACAATGAACCAGTCTTGTTTTAAAGAATCGTGAGTGAACTGGTAATACATACAGCAGAAATATTACTTCAGAAGTATGTGAAAAGTCATAGCTCAGAAGACGTACTCACCAAGAAATTGTTGCTCAGTAACAGACATGGCAGAACTTGAAGAAAATGAAAATTGTCCATCTGTAAAAACATGTTTTTACGTTAACAGAATTTTTATCAAAAACATTATAATTTGATGTAGAGAATTCTGTTCATATGCAAACCAAAAGTTGAACGATGCAGAAAGATCTTTTTATTTACTTTTAAGATCTTAACCTGATGTAGAATTTGTTTTCTGTAATCTAGGCCCAAGAGCCACCGCAGACGAAAAGCTACGAGCTAAACTGACTACTTCAAGCGAACGCCACTTACAGCTTGTTCATTCCGTCAGTGATTGCCGCCGTAACGTGAGTTACGAGCTCAGCTGTCCATCACTTGGGGCAGACGGCTCAACACGTCTGCGGTGGCCCTAAATGCGTAACTTGACGTAGAAAAAGTACATCCATTTCAGCCATTTGACTCCGACCTGGAGGAGCTTTTAAAACGGTTTACCACCTCCCTCGTAGGTGTAGTTTTCAAGTGCAAGAAATTCCCGCGTTTAAAATTGCTTATTTCCTTGTTCTAAGCCGACGAGTTTCGGGTGAAATATGACAAAATTAAATGTTGAAATTTGAAATTCGTGTGCAATGTTTCATTATTGACAAAAAACATTGTTTCTGACAAAGTTCATAAAATTTCAGGTGACGCCTTGACCTGAAATTTGTTGAGGTTGGTCTGAAGAAATAATGACCCGTCAGTTTTATTTTGACTGAGGAACAACATGAGACCGATGGAATATTAACGGTAAGTGACCTGAAACATGATTTGTGACAGAAAGCACGGATTTTGTGCCACTTTATGAAGTAAAAAATAAATCAAAATAAAATGGATGCGGCATTTATAAACAGATTGTGAAATAAATAACGTACAAAAATTACTTCACAACGCTCGTCCGAGTTGCAAACGATTACTGAAACTACATGTATGCCTACCCAAAGTGGCTCGCCAAACCCAAACAACTTTCTTGCCTTGTCAAAAAAACGAGCACGCGACGTCAGTGTACACGTGTAACAAGCACAGAGTTCAGAAGGCATTTTTCAAGTTTCAAGGCGGGAGAGATTTAAGTAAATGACACTTACTCTGAAATGTTTTTTTTTTTTGATGCACATTATGAAAAATATAATGCACAGTAATTGGAGTTAGGTCCCGAAAGCGCTAAGAAACATGATAACTTGTAGCAACAGAGATACGAGAGGATTGGGTGATGGAGGTAGATCCACGGAACACGCACACAATTTTTCAATGACTCAACCATATAAGATAAGAAACTAGTCTTGATGCCAAGCTAGGCTGGCTGATAAGAGACATAACAATAACACATGTTTTGTTGCAGTAAGTGTAGGTGCCAGTCGTTATGAGGAACAGATTGATTCAAGTGCCCGTGCTGTGATCGGCTACCTTTTCTAAATGTTGACACTATAAATTCCGAGATGAAACGACAAAAGTTGTGACGTTTGTATAAAAAGTGGATTCCGCATAGTTCAGCTTTTCGTCTGTAAGCTGTCACACATTGAACCGTCTACAAGACAAGTACCAAAGACGTGTACTGATACATCCCCGCCACCAATGTTGTGCCCTAGGTACTGAGGCCTAAGTTAGTGATAATACCTTGTAGACCGCCTGCAACACACTTTGGAAGATTTTTCACATCCAAGGGCGTGGAATCACCTATAAAGAAGGAATTTGGAAATATTAAGATGGATAGTGCCAACACGTATGCGACTAATTATAGGTTAATGTACCTGTAGAAAGTTCTATTAACATGGCTTGTTGAACACAAGGCTTATTAGAACATCTTTGCCACGTAGAGCCTATTACTCGTTGAAAATACACATTTTTCCAATTGAATACCTAGTTTGCACTCCCAGTCTCCTGCTTGTAAGTTTTGTCACAGATATTTAGCTTACAAACTACATGTAGCTGTGTCTTCCAAGTCTGGAAAATACAAAATGCAGACAACGCGCATCGTAACTATGACTTCATTTGTCGAATTTGAAATTTGCCGGATTTTTTAGCAGAAACATCGCCCAGAAGCAAGAGTGGCTTTAAAAATGAATCAAATGCGTCTCGATCATTGCCACATTTTTGGGATCAGTGCCCGGCGGCTGCAAATAGGGACTCAGCTAAATTCTCTAAGTCTATCACATATTTGTGGACTTGTGGTAACACTGATTGTCTAGTACCAGATCAATATTTGGCTTTGATACAAATCGAGAGTGAACTCTACGTTAAATTCTCAATATTATCGAAAATAGATAAAGATCTTTTCATGAAAGGCCCCTAATTCAAGGACAATGTCCCTGTTGATTTTCACTGAATTCTGGGCTTAGTTTTTAGTATTTTTAGTATTCGAACATGTTATCAGAAAAAGAGGAGCTTTGTTAGTGCTCACTATTTTTACACCCTAATCCGATATATAACAAACGTTCCATTCTTTTCAGGGGCGGATCCAGGATCTTGAGATGGGGGNGGGGGGGGCAGGGCACAGGAATAACCATGCAGAATTTCGGCACACGCTTGCGTCCAGCCTAAAATGTAGTGATGCAGGGGTCTCGAATTTTTGGTTGGGGACCTTATTACTAAAAAAGAAAAAAACGTAAACCTAATTTTTTCAAGGCATTATTCGCCCTCCGAGCCCCCCTGATGCGCGCATATGCTAGTCAGCAATTCGCACCCGAACTGCCAAATAGTATCAGGTAGAATTTTAGGGGGCCATGACTCCTTTCCCCCCTAAATCCGCCACTGCTTTTACATTCTAACGATCATTTTATTCTCATAGGTGACTACATGACCCCAATATTGGAGAAAAGCGCACTGGAGCGGGAACGCAGCCAATAGATGGCGCATCTCGACTTCTAAATACGGAAGTGCGCATAACCGATGCGTACGAAATAGTTACATGTGGATATGCTCGTTGAAGTTAGAAAATAAAAGACGTGAACGATGTCTCACTACAACTTTAAAAAAATAGCCGTTGTGCCGTCCTCAAAGGTATGGTTTCCCATGAAATAGCGTAGTTACAATTCCCAGCTAAAATTTGGGTGGCGTTAGGCCGATTCCGTCGATTTGGGAAAACTGACCTAAACATAGTGACTGTCGGAGTGTCGAGCTAGGCAATGACCATCGCCTCTGTTGGCCCGATCAGAGGCGATGCAGCTCCTATAGGCGCTCCATACGCCGGAAGCTTTTCGGCGAATTATGCCTCGCACCGACTAAAACATCAAAGTCACGTTATAAATACCTTTTGCGTATAGAGGAACACCTTAGGAGGTTGTCGATGTGTTCCTTCAAACTCGAACAAATACTCCCGTTATCAAACTTTTTCTTCGAGCAGTCCCTATTTCAGTTCCCAAAATCGTGAACTCACCATTTTCACTCAGCGCACGCCAAGAGATATGACCTCATTCTTTTAACCAGGTCGAAGGTCAGAAGTTGCGGTCCTACCGGCGAACTTTGAAAGCTGAAGTCCCCGCCCTCTGCGTACCTGCTGCCGGGAACCAGCCGTGCATTTGCCGTGTTGTTAAACATTAAAATGTCAAATATGTCAACGGTGCACAAAGACTATTAAATGTCATATCAACAGCATTTATTTTTATCAAATACAAACAATAATTCATTGAAATACAATCACCAGTTTCAAATAACACCAATTAAAGACAAGTAGTGGTGGCATTTTGGAAACGAATATTTGACTGACAAGACCGCAATGGCTGGCCTTTGGCCTATTGAAATCACATCACCTAGCGAGCGCGGTAAAAATTGTAGGCAATGACCATCGCCTCTGTTGGCCCGACCAGAGGCGATGCAACTCCTATAGGCGCTTCATACGCCAGAAGCTTTTCGGCGAATTATGCCTCGCACTGGCTAAAGCATGAAAGTCACGTTGTTATAAATACCTTTTGCGTATAGAGGGACACCTTAGGAGGTTGGCGGTGTGTTTAATTCCTTCCAACTCGAACAAATACTTCCGTTATCGAACTTTTTGTTCGAGTAGTCACTCGTTCAGTTCCCAAAATTTTGAACTCACCATTTTTATACTGCGCACGCCGTCAATGTCTTTAACTCCTTCCAACTCGAACAAATACTCCCGCTATCAAAGTTTTTCTTTGAGCAGTCCTTTGTTCAGTTCCTAAAATCGAAACTGGCCATTTTTGCACTGGTCGGCCTCCCACTTTTACAGCCTCCGCCAGATGTTATGACGTCATATCCTCTGGTGTGCGCAGTGTAAAAATGGCCAGTTGCCAATTTTGGGAACTGAGCGAAGAGCTGCTTGAAGAAAAAGCTTGATAACGGGAGTATTTGTTCTAATTGGAACGAATTAAAGACATTGACAGCCTCCTATGGGAGCATCTACGTCTCTACTGCGAAGTAACGGCGTTGGCACTATCTTTGAGAAATAGTCCTGTAATCAACCTTTTTTTAGTAGTCCTTATGATGTTCAGTTCCAAAAATTGGCAACTGACCATTTTTACACTGTTTCTGCCTGGGTATATGACATCATATCCTTTGCCGACAATGCTGAGTCACTCATATTCTTGAGTGGGCATTCTCCCCTTTGTCGAGCACCGATGAAAACATATTTCCAAGCTTATTTTAAGAGTTCTTGCTGTTAGACCATCTGCCAGTAGTAATATATTGTCACGGTCGTCTAATCTCTTACAGGACTTCATCGACATTGTTCTGTCTAAAACCCAGCGTAAGACTCCGACAGTGGTACACAGGCACTACAAGATATCCAGAATACGTGGATTTTACATGCGCAAGATCAAGTATACACAGCAAAATTACCACGACAAACTTTCACAGATTCTTACGGATTTTCCAAAGCTTGAGGTACCTTGTTGACTGAGTGTATTGTACAAATATGTATCAGTGTCTTCTACTAAGCCTTTTTGGTTATGAAAAATTCCTGTGGGAGGTAGTGGAGTTCATTTACGAGGACTTCTACAGTAGAGAGCGTAACTTTCAGTCTGAAAAGTTGCTTATAATCAATGTGATGCAGGGTATGTCACTCCAAAGGTAAGTAAATACTAGGAAAAGTACCAGCTAAACACGGTTTCAGTGGGCTAGCATGCTGAGAAGTTTGAACTGTTCATGTTTGTTCTTGATGTGTGAAAATCTGCAAATTAACTGAAAAATCAGCAAAGATAAAGCACTCAAATTCAGTTTTGGTGGTATATTGAATGTGATGGTCAATAATAATCATATTTTGAATGTTCCCCACAAAAGTCATTTATTTTATTTATTTATTTATTTATTTATTATTGTGATATTTAAAATGAGGGTGGATTCTTCAGTGATATTTCCTTTCCCTGTCTGGATGTCGTGCTATGCAATTGAATGCAGTTGGAGGAACAGGCAACGAGGACCTTGACATTGGCCTTGAACGGCGCTGGTTTACTAAAATGACATAACACCAGGTGTCTCTGGTGAACTGAGAACATTTGTAATCATTTTATTTGTGTTCAAATTTGCAAAAAGATTGTTCAATAATGTGAATTATATTGTACGTGATTAACGAATGAATTGTTCCAGTGTATCAATCAAGCTACGACATCTTTGTGAATGAATGGGCTGCGATGACGCCAATCCAGCTGATGTGCTTTGAATATGAAGAACTCCTATAATGTACAAGAGTCACGAAATTAAGTCTTATGTTTTGAATGTTCTTGAGGGAGACCATCAAATGTCCTGTGTGAGACTAGTTCCCCCTCCTTCATCCTATTTCTTATGGCGCTTAGTTTCAGACTGTGCTCATGCTGGGACCCTTGGCCTCCATTTTCCTCTCAATGTGGCGTGGTTGGCTGATATTACAAGATATTGGTCGGCTATGAATGTGATGTGTCTAAATATTATTGCAGAATATCCTCTCGTGGTGGTGACATGTTTGTCTATCATTGCAGGATATCCACCCGTTCTACGCAGATCTTCTCAATGTGTTGTACGACAAGGACCATTATAAGTTAGCCCTGGGTCAGATGAACACAGCAAGACACCTGATTGACAAGTTAGTTGGAATTTAAAACAATGGTGTAAAAAGCAGTTTGCTTTCAATGTGAAGAACCAAGATGGCGGTAGTGAGTTCAGCCACTTTTTGCAAGTCACTCTTGGTACAGTATACACCAAACAGTTCAGACAAAATAAACCAGAATTCGCCATCATGATGACTGGGCAGAAGCAAAATTCATCTTCAAAGTTGTTTTCCCTCGTAACCCAAAGTGAGGGTGGTTAAGAACAACGTATGTGAGGTGGCTCAGCCATTCTGTAATTATAATTTTGCCCCCATTCTAGTCATTACAAATCGTTTTAATTTGCCGTTAACCGAATTAGCTGTTATGGAGGGGTAAACTGTATTTGTCTGATTTTTTTGTCCTGTTGCAAACATTTTACACGGTTAGCAGGAGGTCCTGGGTTCAAGTCCTGGTCAGGGGCAGAAATCTTTTCAGACTTATATTCATTATGTCATGTGATGTGGCCAAAAGACGGCGTGCAGACGGGACAAAATGTTTGCAACGTATTTTCTACGCCATATTGAGATTGACATATTTATACGTACTTTTGTCCTGTACTATAGCATCAGTCTAACCAAGAATATTATTAGGTGTTATTTTTGTTGGTAGCCTTCATGTTAATATGTGACACTCATCCGTCACCAGGGGGTCTGTTTCATGAAAATTGATTTAAGACTTGAGACTGAAATTTGGTCTTTCACTCCACATGGTTGTTTTTGAAAAATAATTAAATCTCACTCGTGATAAAATCCAAAGTCTCTGAGAATTTTCACATAATTACTAGTTACTGGGATAATTCCTATAAATTATTTTTAGACTGATGCGCTCATAATTACTTGACTAAACTTTTTTGCTAGTTTACTATCACCAGTGCATGTTACCAGTTTGTTACCCGTTATGTAGAGCTGCACAGAAAAACAACTTTTTGTATTTAAAACTGGTAACAACTTGTTCACTAACAGTTTTTGTGCGCCCATTAATTGGCCTGAAGCATGCTCAAAGGCTTCATTTTCACACGACAGTCAAGAGATTTTATCTGCCTAATTCTGCAGTAGTTGGGATTTCGCAGTTGTAAAACTACACCCTAATGCCCTGTTGAGTGGTAATGATAAATATAGCATGATGTGTGTGGGTGACACTATCAGTCCTTGTCTGATATTGCACTATGTTTGATTTTGTTTGCCTTATGCTAGCATGTCGCTGGCATGTAAATCTTGTCTTTCAATTCTCTTCAGCACCAAGCTTGTTTGATAACATTGCTGATGCTTCTGTAGTCCATTTAATTCAACTAAAACATAATGCGGAATATAGGAACCTCATCAGAGGTCTTTGATGTCTGATGAAATGGGCTATAACAATTAATTTTTTTTTTGATTCGATTCAATTTGCTTTTTTGTTGTGATTCAATTTTTTAAGTCAATTCATTAATGAACATTTAATTTCCTTGTTTATTTATGTGCTCTTGTCTACGAAAATACACTATGAGTTGTGCCAGCCTCTGTGTCCTCCGGTTATCATGACTAATATAATTGTTTCAATCAAGAAGTTTGGGTGTGTTGCCATTATCAGAGTACAATAATGTCTTCCGAGTTTGTGAGTCTGTACCACTGTCTTCATTATCTGTTCTATTCACAGTGTGGCCAAGGACTATGTCCGCCTGATGAAATACGGTGACTCACTGTACAGGTGTAAGAACCTGAAGACAGCCGCCCTGGGCAGGTAAACTGCATGTTACATGGTGTGGAGTCATCCTTTGGGAGGGGGGGGNGGGATTACCATGGGAGGAGGGGGAGGGGGGGGTACTTGCTGTACAATGGATCCCATGGAAGGAGGAGGAGTGCTAACATTAGGCCCTGTTGTATTGTATTTTGGCATGTTCAACTTCCAGTACATTGTCAAATTATGGTTGGCGACCTCTGAATGAAACCCGAGTGTTATGGTAATCAGCGCAGCAGATGTTCTCAACTGGTATTGTTCATTTGATTAAATGCCAGTTAATTACTTACAACACTGTACTTGATAACTGGCAAGGAATTTGAAAGAAGCACCTTTTGGAGACAATTTTGTTTGTAAACATTGTGTTAGATTAGTGCACATCTATCGTGTGAAGTACTATGGGTCCTTAAAATCACCTGCAGTGCCCACCATGACAAAATGGAGTTCACTGAGGGCTTCAACTGGGAGATTCTTTTTTAATTCACTAATTTAATTTATTCCAGTTTGAAGTTTGCTACTTTTGCTTGACCTGCTTATTACTTTGTGGGACTTAAATGGCCATGAGGCATGTGTTATGAAGTAAACAATATTCTAGACCCAGAATGTGTGCACTTGTACAGTTATCACCTTGCATGTGTTTTACTGTCGCTTGATATCGTGCCTGTATATTTGTGTTAACACTGCCCTCTGTTGTACAGAATGTGCACCATCATGAAGAAGCAGAATCAGAGTCTATCTTACCTGGAGCAGGTCAGACAACACTTGTCAAGACTGCCCTCTATTGACCCTAACACACGCACACTTCTCATCTGTGGTTTCCCTAATGTTGGCAAGTCAAGCTTCATCAACAAGGTATGCTTAGTCTCGCTACACAAGTACTGTAAGTAGAGATACGTACAACTTATTGTTGCACTTTATGTCGGCTGTAATCAGTTGGAGAGGTTGGAGGAGTCTCTGCTCTGCTATTCTTTCTCAAACTCTTATGTCTTGCCATGTCATTGCAAATTTCTGGCCAAATTTTGCTTTGGTGAAATTGTCATATTCCAAAAGATGTCGCAATAATTAGCAAATGGCTAGTAAGCATGTCACGAGCATACTGTTTTTAGTTCTACGACAGATGTTTCATTGGTAGCCAGAAACTGATGCAAGAAAATGATTGTTATTTTACTGAAATGGCTGTTATGGATCAGGTTGAATATGGGTTGACTGCGTGCATCCTTTCCAATCAGTGGCTCTCTATGTTAAAACAAATTTCATGTTAATGTAATGAACACACCTGGACAACTTGAAATCTGCGCTAGTCTTCATAAAGCTAGCTAGCTGGCTGGCTGGCTAGCTAGCTGGCTGGCTATTTGCAGTGATGTATGTTTATCGCTGAAAGTGAGCAAAAATGACAGCTGTAAATAAGCAACCCACAGTTATCTGGTCTCCTGAAAATTCGAAACTTTTCTCTTAAGGTCTAAAGTCAGTCTGGCTCAATTAGATGTAAGCAAATCAGTTCATGTTTCAGCCCTTAATATGTTGCGTTGCCAACACAGTCAAGCTTACTGTAAGACTTGATGATGTATCACACGTTCTGCCTCCAACACAGATCACCAGGGCTGATGTTGAGGTACAGCCCTATGCCTTCACCACCAAATCACTCTATGTGGGTCACACAGACTACAGGTACCTGCGATGGCAGGTGATAGACACACCCGGCATACTGGACCATAGTCTGGAGGAGAGGAACACCATAGAGATGCAGGCTATCACAGCGCTGGCACACATACGGGCCGCAGTGCTGTATGTGATGGACATCTCAGAGCAGTGTGGACACACCCTGCCACAACAGGTACTGCATCACTTCTTTAAGGTTATGGAGGACCCTAGAAAAATGGCAAACTTTGGAACATCATGTCACTCCGTCTGGTTAGATCCACTTGAAACTTTCAGTTACCATGCTTTACACACTGTGATGAGTTGCTCTACACACTGTAAGGACTTGGTCTTAAAGTGTTCTACTTTTGCGTGAGGGGCTGTCAAAAATAAGACTTGAAATGGTTTTTGTGAAAAAATTTATAGTTGCATTAAATGAAAAAGAAAGGATAATTTAGAAAATGGTAACAGCGAATTGAGATTTTGTCTTGAGCATTTGTGTCGTACGAAACTTGCTCATGTTAAATATTCTGTTGTTTTGCTATGAATGTACCTCTCTTATAAAATAAATTTTAGTAATAAATCATGGCCATGAGACCTAATTGATGGCAGATTGGTATAAAATCTAAAATCAATTTCTACAGAATTTCTGCTTTAAGAAAATATGTATTTTTGCTGACTTAATTTCAGTATTTTTATAGATATTTTGCTAAATGTACAGTCTTGTCAATATGGTCCTACATGACAAGACTCGTACAGTGCACATCAAAAAGAATTGGACAAAATGACATTTTCCCGTCCTGACACGTCATCACGGGGAATTCTGGGTCATTATATGTAGTACAAGAACTGTAGTGTTGTGATAGATATGTGGGAACTGTCTAGTTGTGCTGGACACATTGGAAGATTGCAGGCATTCTGTTGCTGTTGTTAATAACTTTGGAGTGGCTGCTCTTGAATATTGAAATAATTGAGGGCCCATTGCGTGTAACTTATTTTGCATACACTCCCTTATATAATTGATGTCATAAGAGACATGTGCTGTACTATTTGAATAATGTTGCAATAATAATAATTGTAATAAACAGTATAAAAATTGTAAAAATAATCATTATAGTAGAGTCAGTAATACAAGGGTCTAAAGTGTGGTTATTGTGTTGTTTTTGCCAGTTGGAGCTCTTCAATAACATCAAGCCGTTGTTTGCTAACAAGCCATTGTTGGTGTGTGCCAACAAGATTGATGTGTTAACTCTGGATGAACTGAGTGAAGAGAACAAGGTACGTGTGTGAATCTAGTGGACCTTGAATAATCTGTACTGGATCTACCTTGTATAGCTTGGCCAATATACTTCAAGCTTGTCTGTCATTTTCTCACAGCTTTTTGTCCCCATTTCGTTGAGGACTCCAAAGAAACCACATGTAACATTACTACAGCAGCATTATGGACATTGTTCTTTATATCACTTGAGTGTACCACACAAGTGTTTCACAAAAGTGTACCATGCAAGTGTACCACATGAGTGTTCTGTACAAGTGTGCTACGCTGGTGTACCACACGAGTGTACCACTGGAGTGTGCCAAACTGGTGTACCAGACGAGTGTACCACACCAGTGAACCACACGGGTACATTCATATCAATCAAAAATCGAGAAAAAATGTTTTGTTTTGCTGACAGAATTCACTAAAGATAGCTGGAATCTTGTTACAAACCAGCAATCTTATTCGAGTTTGTGCAGCAATGGTTACCTAGAGTTCATGGATTTAGAGTTTTCTGTAGATTTTTTGAAAAGTCTGATTTGCACGTCCACTGATTTCGTGTTCCTCAAGCTAACAGAGTAATGGTTAGTAAAAAAGGGAATTGAAGCTTGAAATATCTAATAAGGCAATGTACTATGCTTGATCTAGCTTGAATGAATCCAGGTAAGTAGCTGTTATTGACCAGGTGTGTAGTGTTGAGGGTGGGTGGCACTGTTAAACGGAACAAATGCCGTGTTTTCTCACTCGTGGTATACTCTGTAGAAGCTTTATGAGCCCTGTAACTGCTTTTGTTCTTTTAGAAAATATTTTCTGACCTAGAAGAAGAAGGAGTTACGGTGCTATCCATGAGTACGTTGACAGAAAAAGGCGTGGTTGAAGTGAGGAATGAGGCATGTGATCGCCTGCTGGTTCACAGGATTGACCAGAAGATGAAGACACGGAAAGTGAACGATGTTGTGAACCGGCTCCACCTGGCGGTGCCGCAGCAGCGTGACACAAAGGTACGTCACTGAAGTGACTGAGGTTGAATAGCGGTTGCTCTGTAATTGTAGCCCGTTTAAAAGAGTCCATAACTCAAGGTTAGGAGCGCACAGTGCAAGGTTGGCCAATATTACTGAAGTTGTGTTCCTCAGCTATCAACTGGCTGCTGGATAATTAAACCTCAGAATTGATTATGAAAACACGGTCAGTGAACGAGATTGTTACATTTAGCTATGAATATGGTTTACTACTCCATATTCCTTCAGTTAACACCAGTCCTTTATTTGATTTAACGTCCTACCCCAATTATGAAAACTTTTCAATTTAGTCTTGCATTTCGCGTATGGTTTATTACACTGCTCTTATTTTTTGAGTTAGTCGATTGATAAGCCTCCGATGTAAACCTGAATGTATACGATAATTGGCTATTATTGTGTTGTACTTGGAAGTTCAATATTTACATTACTCTCACTTGTGTTTTGTACCATGTTATGAAAACCAATTTATTGATGCTAAAAAAATCAGTGACGGATATTTTTGTGAGAAGTTTGTTTACATCTAGTTCCTCGCAGATTCCAGTTTTAGACACTGCCCATCCAACAGTAGTGGAAGTTTTTAATTGTATAAATGTATTCGCTAGTCAACACAAGCATGTCCTTGATTCTGACCAATCAAATGCTGCGGTCTGTGACAACTAACTGAGTATGGCTGAGGTTCTGCTGTCACTCAGTCACGTGATATTTCTGAAATCACAAACATGGCATCAAAATATTGACTTAATGTTTCCCAAGTTCACTCATACCATAGCGCCCTTCCCAAATCTCTTGTGAACTGTGGCCACGGTTGTAATATCGGATTTCTTCTATTTCGAACGAGAAATTTCTATTCCAGTACCTCTTCAAGTCTGATTGCTGATTATGGAAATTTGACGCAGAATTCAGGCAAAATTGATGATTTTGATGCGAAATTTTATTTGTCTTCATCCTTTTTATCCCCCACTGAAGGCAAAGGGAATGCAGTAGTGGTAGGCTTCAGTCCGTGTTTCCGCTCGTCCGTGCAGGGAAATGTTCAGTGGACAACCTCCACATGTCCTAGCATATGTTGATCAAACTTCTGAAAAGTTATACTAATGAATTACCACTGTGCGTGTCATAGGCGTTTTGCGATTCTACTGTTATTTCTTAAATTTTGTCCTGTTCTTTATTTTCACACATGCGAGTAGGGAAACAGTCTTCTGTCTGGAGCTCCTCCATTTCTAGCCAGATTTCAGCCAAACTTCAGGGGAGTGTGATTATGAAGTAATCTAGTGCACATGGTCAATGTTTTGCGATTTGGTATATTTCCGTGAGTTTTGGCAACTTCTTGATTGCCATGCATGAATGGTGGGGAGTGTTCTTTTGTGTGCAAGTGCTGCAAAACATCCAGCAGGGAATATTGCTGTCTTTGACTGCCTTGTTCATAAAAGATGTCGTCTTGACGAGAGGGTTTATTAAAAACTTCTAGATCTCAACTTTTTGTTTTAATTATGTTGGACATGTGCATATGTGTAAGTAGATTTAGTGATGAGGGGCCTCAAAGGCAGGAGTTTCATCCTTACATGCGGATAATATTACTGGAAATGGATACTTTACTTTGTTGGGTTTCAGGAGAGACCTGCGTTTATCCCAGAAGCTGTGTTGAAAAAGAGGCAAGCAATGGAGACCAGTGAGAAAAGGAAGCTGGTGAGTTGTCAAGGGCAACACAGAGGTCGTGACCTTGTGATGTGCTTAAAGGTCATTCGATTTTGGTGGTTTTGGAGACGAGTGGCTTAAAAATCTTCCAGAGGTCTCCCATCAGCATACATGGAAACATGTAAAATTTTGTAAATTGGTGTACCTTTTGAACTCTTTCTGAAACAAGATTTGAAAAAGATCATAGGGGTACGCTATCAGGACTGCTTTGCTTGTCTTGCATGTCTTATATGGAACACAGGGTAGTATATTGGTCAACGTTTGGTCCTTGACCCGACTACTTTATATTTCAAGTTGATAACTAGTCATCTAAGATTTTGCATGATTTCTAGATATAGTTGTGCATTGCATTTTAATTAATTAACAAGAGCCTGTAATTATGGTGTGTCTTGTGCTGTAAGCCTTTGTTCTTCATGGACAAGCATTGTTTACACAAGTCGGGTTGTTGTTCACATTACAGTTTCTTCATTTGTGTTTTTCAGGAAAGGGACATTGAACTGGAGCTTGGTGATGACTATGTTGTTGATTTAAAAAGTAAGTTAATGGACGTTTTTTATCCTCTTACATCATTGGAATATTAGCAGAGGTTCTGTCTCAGTTGTCATTGCATTTCGTTTTTGTCAAAAACAACTTCTTCAGTGGTGTAGTGTAGGAAGTGGAGGGAAGGACAGCTGGTCCTGGGCACCATCAGAGGAGGATTGCTACCGTCAGAGGAGGGGTGCTACCATCAGAGGAGTTGTCATAACTCCCAACTTAATAATAAAACAGCACAGTAAAGGTTGTAAAGATTACTGACTGAATGTATGCCCTCCTCTAAAGGTGTACCTGTGTATACCCTCTCCTAAACAAGTTCCTGTGGCAGAGACTTGGAATATTTCCAAAACAGGGGCCATTGGACATTCTTCTGTAGAAATGACACTTTTTTGAAATCTGTTGTCTTTTCTAGTGGAATTATTAGCACACACGATTTTGTAAACCTATGATCTGGATAAGGCACAACACGTACTAGGTAAAATTGAACAAACCCTATCTAGTTTAACTGGACATCACCTTAATTGATATTTTTCTCCAAGATTGAATTTCGTTGCTGCCTTTCTAACCTTTGTTCCAAGCCTTTCCACAGTTTATCAATGGAACTGTTGCTTTGACTTGAAGTTTTAAGTTGTGCTTGATATAACAACACTTAATTATAGCGGCTTTGAGAGACGACTGATTTATCTGCTCTGGTTATTACGAATTGATTGTAGTCTGAACTTATACGCGCAGAAGTAAATTTTTCTGTCATTTAAGACCTACCAAGAGGCATTTTGGCATTGCTTTCCCTGGTGTCAAAGCCAATAATTCGGGGTATTTCGTCTACGGCACTGCTTTAATTTTTCAAATGCGTTGTGGAATGGTCAGCTCGTAAACATCCGGGGACATCACCGATTTGGTGACTTGTAAATAATATGACAACACTTAACCCTTCAGAGCGCACCAGAATAGAAAGCACAGGTCCACTGCAATGTGGATTTTGGTGCGGATACGATTAAGCAACCACCATTGGATCGAGAGCCATCCTCAAGATGCATGGAATAACTACGTAGATTAGCAAATCTTTTGTGTGAAACATTCTTGAGGCACATGCCATCCGATTGCGCTGAAGCTAAAAACCACTAAATACGATAGAAGTCTACCTACGATGCAGTTTGAATGATTATCTCAGATACCCGTTAAAAGTTTTCTTTGCTTGTGAGTTTTACGAAATGTGCTACTAAAAAGTAATCTCATTTCTAGTATGCGTACAGTTTTACTATGTGTGATTTTACACTGTGTTGCCTCCCGTAGTACTCACAAATGCATGTGGGTTTACTTATGTAGTGATGAGAACTGATTTTGTTGATCATCTAAATTTGGGTATCAAACAAGTGTTTATTTTGGCATTCTATATCAAATGCATGTTTGATATAATGGAAGTTAAAGAAGTTTCTTCGCACCTGACCACTCAACAATGCGAAGATTTCATGGCCTCATTGTAATTAGTAACGCGTATATTTCATGGCCTCATTGTAATTAGTAATGCTCATATTTCATAGCCTCATTGTAATTAGTGTCGGATAAATGCTTTCATCTTATTATTCCCAGTCTCTATTTTCTTCAACAATCAATTTTAGTGAGTATGAGAAGATCTTGTTACGATAAATGCTGCTTCCATACTAAAACATTGAATCACTGATCTTTATTACAGAGAACTATGACTTGAGTAATCCCGACGAGAAATATGATGTGATCCCAGAAATCTGGCAAGGCCGTAATATAGCTGACTATATTGACCCAGACATAATGCAGGTAAGATCAGTGATCTACAGGTAATGACCCTGACAGTGTTTGAATGTTAACTCAAGCAGTGTAAATGACATGGCTTTTCCTCATGAACATAGTCACTCATTCATAAAATAAGGTGGCTCACAGGGCAAGTAAACCGTATTCATTGACACACAAATGTGGCTCACCCACCATCAAATGTGATGGCAGACCTGCCCAGCACAGCCTATACACCAAATACACGTCTCCTGTCTCACAAACACGGCTCACTGACCATCCAACATGGTACAGAGTATGAGAGCTATGTCTGTGAGAATGGCACGAGGCTGTTGAGTCAGTGCTTGGTGAATGTCAGATGGGTAGCCATGTTTGAGTGAGGAACTGCATTCATGAGTGTGCCAGCCATGTTTCTCCAGAACTACATATCACCGTTGTTCTGGTTTTATGTAATCCTATTGCCTGTAATGACCAAAACTGGGCATTTAGATGTGCCTATGTATATACACAATGTGGTTGCATGTTATTGTCATCTCTTTTTGGGCCTCAAGGAGTCACATTTTTTACCTATAGCATGATTAGGTAAAACGGCGTCACATGGCACTGCACAATACAACTCCAAAAGCATGCAAATTTCAATATCACTGTTACCCTCACTGGATTCCACTTGTTGCAAGTCCTGTTGAGATTTTAGCTTGATCCTGCTCATCCCTTGCAGGATCTGTGAGAAATCTGTGGGTGTGTTCCTATGTGTGTATACGCGTGCCTGTGTGCGTGTGTATGAATGGATGGCAACTACTTTCGGATGGTTGTAACTGCTGTTGTTCCCCCTCGTGGCAATTTTATTTTGTTTTTACGTTATCATGTTTCCCTAGATGGATTTTCATGAAAGTTAGCTAAATTGTATGTTTTCGTTAAGAAGAAACCTTGTTTTTGGATGAATTTGATATATTCTGCACCGCCTATTGACCGTTATTGTTGAGGATAACTATGAAATTTGACAGATGTGTTTCTACTGACGAGAGGATGACTGACATTGATTTTTGGATGAGGCCACCTGCTGTGGCTCCCCTAGTAACATTTTTTGCCTCCTTGCTGGATCTTTGTGAAATTTGACTAGTATATTCTTGTGAATGTGACAGTGGACAACTGCTGTGCCTCCTGGTGGCAATTTTATTTTTTCGTTTGTCTCCGCATTTTCAGGGTTTCTTGACGATTTTTCATGAAATTTGGTAAAAAAATCCATTCACACGTTCGATGCATTCTGTGCCACCGAATGGTAATGTTCATGACATCAGTAAATATTTGCATGCTGTTTGTGGTACAGCCGTGAGTGGATTTCAATGCATTGCGTTACTCTTGTATAGCATTCATGAAAAAGTCTGCGAGGGTAGGGCAACGATCAATACTTGCAAAATTTTGGTGGTGGTGTGGGTATATGTTGTGTATTAAATGTTGTGTTCTGTTTGCTTTCATCGTGTTGCTTTAATAAATCTCTCTTGTTTGCGTTTTAGAAATTGGAGGTTCTGGAGCAGGAGGAGGGTCTGAGGGAAGCGACAGGTGTGTACGAGTCAGACATGAGTGACGAAGATGAAGAGATGAAGGAAGTTAGGAAGACTGCAGCAAAGTAGGTATCAGT
>NMRA01000465.1:27060-56504 GCA_002633005.1 Phoronis australis | reverse complement strand
CCAAATTTTCCAAATTATATGTATAAAATTTTACATAATAAATCACAAGCGGTAAATATTTATGACACCTTAGTACAGTCACTTCAGACAGCTTGTAAGTATAAAAACAAGTGGTCATCTGAGATAGATATAAACGGTGTTATAAATAATGTAAATTTTAGTGACTCTGATTCATGGTGGAGAAAAGTAAATAAACTCCCCTTCAATTGTACAAAAGATACAAAATTGCGTTGGTTTCAATACCGCTTAATTCACAGAATATTGCCAACTAATAGTTATTTACATAAAATTAAAATAAAAACAAGTGATTTATGCTCTTTCTGTGGTGAACACAGTGAAACTTTTCTCCATCTGTTTTGGGAATGTCGTCTTGTCTCCGTTTTCTGGCTCCTGTTTACTGACTGGTTAAAACAAACATATCATGTAAATTTTCATGTGGACAAGATAGCAGTGTTTTTTGGTTTTTTGGGAAACATTCAGTCGGAAAATTGTAATATTAATTTGCTGATCATGCTAGCAAAAAATTACATATTTAGCCAAAAGTTTGTTAAAAAAAATCTTAATTTCCAATTGTTCATAAACTTTATTAAATTACATCCTGAAGGAAATACAGTACTTGTTGAGTAATGATTTAATGTTATCTTTCGTAAACGATGTATAGTATATTGTTTGATTCGACTTGTAATTATCATGCTAGAGCAAAATAAAAAACTTCAAATGAAAAAAAAAAAAGTCCACCTTGCAGACTACAAATATCTACATTAGCAAATAACGGGACTTTCACATACCTACTAGATACTTGTCAATACATAATTAGATGACAACTGAGTCGTATCTAATGCTTACCTAGCACTATACGCGTCTGCTCCGATGCACTGCCTTCAAATATGAGCCACGTCTTCTGTATTTTTGACCTGTTGTCTATGAACTTCTTCAGGTTCTTCCCATTCACCTCCATCATGTACTCGTACTCGAAGCCATTGATGGCGTTGATGTAGATGGTGCATTTTTCTTTCTTTTTGCCCAGTGTAAACGTCTCTGAGCCGACTAACTTAAACATCCAGTCTGTGGAATATATGACCTGCACAAAAGAAAGCACTGACACAAAAAGATTCACTATGACCTGTCATCTAGTTAACCAATCCCATACTGCAAACACAATGGGATGAGCCACACATAAAAAGCACATTTAGTTAAAACCGTGTGTTCATATACTAATAATGAGCCATTTGAGTGAGAAATGCAATTGAGAATTTGCAGGAGCAGTCAACATTATTCACTATATGGAGGGAAAGATGACAATAATCACACGGATCATGGATTTTGAGAACCAGTTTCATGCCTTTATTCCAGGCCAAAGTGTGTAGATAAGTTACTTGGCATCATTTGTATTACCAATCACGAGTCAGAATAGATTGGAGCCGTCCAATCACGAGTCAGAATAGATTGGAGCCGCCTAGTCTCTGCTATGGTACTACAACTCTCAATTTGATGCCTGTTATTCAACTGGAGAACTCAGGTTCTCAAAATGCGGAACCTCTGCAAGCGACTGCTGGAAAATAGTGGGAATTTAGACAGAAGTCTAGAAAAAGTCTTTTTTTTTCGTATGATTTGGAAAGGTATCTGGGCACCAATCCAGTGACTGAATAAAATCCACATAAAAGGGAGCAACCTGATTTTAAAACAGATCCACTCCTGAATAGTTAGCCATGAATGTATATTAAAATGATTTCAATTATAGTGAAGTCGATCTCTTTCACATTGCGCATGCTCAGAGGCACAAAAAGTCGGCATGAACAAATGAGACATAGCACCAGAGTGCTATTGCACTGCTTATTTTGGATCTGGCTGTGTGTTTGCATGCAAGTGTCAACCTACCGGTATGTGTAATGATTTTTTTACTCCTGCTGGATGATCAACTAGTAAGCTATAGCATAGGGCCCCGGCACACTACAAAGTCAGGCCCTGAGTTGGAGTCATGGGCATTGTATAGAAAACTTGTCACTAATGTATGTGTGTGTAAACAAGAGAATTTCATCAACCCCAAAGTATATAAGAGAGCACAATTTGTTGCACATGAAACAAAAAAACACAGTGGAAGTTGCCGAAGAAGTTGTTTTTCAGGGAAATAAAATTTAATGGCGACTTCAGTGTCTTGAACCCACGTTAGACACTCTTGACCTAATTGATCTAAACTTGAGTAGGTGTCTGAGAAGCTGTTTATGGTGATGTTTATGACATTTTTCAACAAGTTTCATTGAAAGCATCAAAAGTTGAAAAACATGCAGTTAAATGTAACTATCGTGGAGCTTGTCTCAATGATAACCTTATCAGTGAATTGAGACATCCAGTGCCTGCCTGTGTTAGACAAAATAACTAATGACTCTCTTTCTGGGTCATAGTTCCTCCAATGATTTGTTCGATTTACCCTCAAACAACAGAAATGTCAACAATCAAAATCCCTTTTTACTGATCAACAGGTGAAGTTTGACGGTTGGTAAATAAAAATCTAAAATGCATCTTTCTTCAGAAAATTAATATAATTTTTGCAAATCAACCCATGCATTGAACAAAACTAGATGTTTCAAATTACGAAAAGCATGGCCTGCAAATAGCCAATCGAGGTTTCCCACTTACAGTTGAATTCTTATTGAATAACTTGCACATCTGACAAACGAAAATGCATTTTAAGAATGGCCACGAGTAGTAATGTAAAATATTTATCACTTCATACAATAATTGAATTTTTGAAAATCTACAAAGGTTATTAATAAATGCAACTAACAGAAAAGTTTCAATCTGACTTAAAATTTGATAAAAATTTAAAAAGAAAACCAGTCAGTGAGTTAAAATTATCAGAAGTCCTTTTCAATGCGAAGGCTTTCTAAGCATTACTATACCAACGCCAAGTCCAGTATGAGAGGGTGGAAATTTAATCACTGGTGAAAGTTTCTCATCACTGAAATATTCTTGAGTGAAGATCCAGTGACTGCCAGATTAGAATGGCCGCACAAACTTATGCAAAAACTACAGACTTTTATTCAATTAGCTTTCAATGCTCATGGCCACAGGCTCAAAATACACTTTTATAATTAGCAACTTGAAGAAACACAACCACAAAATTTCTTCACGTTCATGGACGATCTGCAAGTCTTACTAGTACTTAATAAGAGGGTGGTTATGAATCTGACACTGCGTTTGACACAGGTAGACAAGAGGGGCTTTTATTGCAACTCACATCTTCCACTGTTTTGATGCTCCTGGGTTTGTATTTATCTCGCACACTAATGCATTTATTGTTTTGACTTTGCGCACCAAACAATGTGAAATGATTGTAGTCCGTGTGCCCTACATTCGAACTTTGCTTTTGCATTTTGGACATGCTGAAGACAACTTGTCTTCAGCATGTCCAAAATGCAAAAGCAAGTAGTAGACCATAATAAACTGTTATTGCACTGTCAATCCTACCAGAAACAGAAACGTGAAAATGATTTTTTAATTAATGGTTGATATATGACAATACTGATATGATTTTAGGAAGTATACACTAGTCAGCTAACTGCATCTGCTAAACACATCTTGAAGTTGAGCCTCACCTTCCCATCAACCCTGATTTGTCTGCGGCCTGTAGTGGTGCCATGCTCAAACTCAACAGTATACACTTTGTCACTAAGTGGCACCTCCCACACAGCAACCAGATCATTGTTATCCGACATAGCAGTTAGCTGGAAAGAAAACACCAGTGATTAACATTTAGCTCTGTCACTGAGTGGAACATCCATAATGCAATATCATACAATGTTGAAACTGAGTGGACTCCCCATAAAACCACTAATCACTCCACCTACAGTTCAAGGAATAAACTACGGTGATTAACATCAATCTGTCACTCCCTCCACAAAACAGCTAATCATCTCACATAAAACTGCAAAGAAGACACCGTGCACTGCTGTGACGAACCTTTCTTCCTCTACTATGAACCTTCAGCAGGCTTTAGTGCTCTTTAGCAATGAAAACCAAACAGATAACCAACAGACTCTATACTTAACAGTGAATGGTTGTCATACAAAACATTGACTGCATGTGACAGGGTGAGAGTTCAATGGCCTATCATACAGCACCACACTGTGGAAGATCTCAGAAAACACTTTTCAACAGCAACTCAAAACAACAGGGAAACAACAGTCAACCTGAAGGCCAGAAAAATAGAATTCCCTGGGAGACGACATAATGACGCATGGACTTGTATTAGCATATGTCATTATAAGCCCATAATTAGTCCAATCTTACAATGTTTGCTCATTAACTTTAATGCAACTAATTCCTATAATACCACAACATCACGCGATCAGTCAACGAGCATGAAACTATCAATAAAAAGCTATTCACATACTTTGTAACTCAATACGTCAAGTTACTGCAAAAATAAGTGAGGCTACCATTGCTGGAGGAAGAAAAATATAAGAATTCAGTCTATGTACGTGTTTTTTTGAACAAAGATGACAAAATCTCATGATGACTTCAGTATGTGGTGTGGGGAGCTTTAGAACAGGCCACAATTCATGAATATACTGCCCACTTACACAATCACAGTACGTTCATGTAAGCATACTTTTTAAAACATCTTGGACACATTAAGCATGACACGTTGATTTGCATACTGTCAGATAACAATTGTCGGCACGGTCATAATTCAGAAAATGTGGTCAAATGGCAAGGTGCCAACGGCATGCAATACGCTATTTCATAACAGAAAGTTTGGTCGAAATCTCGTGACAAATGTGAAAGTTGTGCACTGCTACTTATGACGCAGAATGTACGGAGACATGGACAGACCATCTTGGACTTTTCTTACAGGGTCACCAATTTTGTATCAAATTAACACACAAAGTTCAAATTCCATGTTGATTTAGTAGTAAAGTTGGCAGGAATGCTCAAATAACCAACAGAAAAATGTGCTCAAAATAATAGCCGGAAATTGCATATTCTATAATTTTCAAGGGCTTTTAGCATAATACAGACCAATTTTTCCAAAAAGATTAACATCTATCGACTTTCTCTTTAAATCGTTTTCAGAACATTGACCGATTGTGAAAGTCAATACTTGTTTTCAACATACACTCACAAATCCATAGAGGGGGTTGTGTTTCATATGCAGTTGGGAGATTTGCTAGCATGTCAGTCAGTAAGTCAGTCAACTCCCATGAGTTTTTATTCAAATGGTATAAATTAGTAAAACTAGTAAAACTAAAGCGACGAGCGTCCGTACTAAAATATATTAAAATATCCCCATGTTCCGAGCGATGCGCTCTTTGTCAAGGGTGTACTACAGACTGCTGAGTACATTGATCTAAAATAAAACGGCAAAGGAGACCACATAGTGACATACAATAGACAACGTGGTGGAGAGGTTACTTTTGTCTGAATACAAAGTCACCTTTTTATATTTGATGTAAGGAACTAGATTGGTGCCTTGATGAACATTTGTAAACTGAGTGCTTTGAATGTGTTAGAGACAAAAACATAAGTGAAATCAGAAACATTTCACTATAGTGATGTACTCATGGTGCAGAAAGTTAGGTTGTGACTTGCGAACAGAAAGATTTCGATACTGAATCATGAAAATCTGAGTGCTTCAAAGAAAATTTATCAAAAGCATTAAAAGTCGCATTATCACAGCTGTCAGTACCTATACTGTAATTAGATACCACAGCAACTGTCAATGTTATATAATTACTGACTTTCACCAAGGTTAATACACTTTTCAGACCATTAAATGGTATAATTATCTCATTACATCCCAGGGTTCCATGGTTAACCTAAACTTGTCAAATACTACCTAGCAAAATTACCAGATCGCTAAATGGCGAATGACGTTGGCAAAACAAAGAAACACCATATGGAAGGTACTAAAGCCCTGAGGCACACACTGACAGCACAAAGTTGGCAGCAACAGAAAATGAAAACTCAAAATACCTGAATTGAAGAACTGATGAACTGGGCAAACATCCATTGCAAAATACGAGATAGGCTACACAATTTCAAATACGTGACTGAATGTGTGCAGATGACTTCGTGGCAACTTGGGATTTTTACCGGGTTGCCAAACTGAGCCCTGCAGTTGCTTACTATTTCATGGGAAAATGCTTTGTTTGGGCTTATGGAATTTAGCTAATATTTTTTACCCAAAATGTTGTGGAAAGAGCTTAATGAAAAAATAATTATATTTTCTAGATTGCTTTGAGTGGACACAGGAACAATCGATTATAAATAGGGAAAAATATAGTCACGCGATTTTAATACAAAACAATCGACCAATGCAATTTAGTTACCTATCAATGTGATTGCGAACTTCGTGTCGGCATGCAAATAAAGTACTAAGCCATTTAACATTTGGGTCTAGTGCCTTGTTAGAGGACTGCGTTGACTGCGTAATTTATATTTTATCTTAAAAACATGTGATATTAGTATCAGGATGACATGAAAAGACTTAAAATACTTCCAACTTCAGTGATATGATCAGGTGGCCCACATAAAAATACAATCATGTTAAACTTGGATTTTAGCTATTTTTCAGTGTACAGCAGTTATCTTACAACTGTAGGATAACTGTTCAAGTGTATTCAACTGTTGAAGTAGATTTCAACTGAGTAAAAACTGCCATAGAACTGTTGTTGTACAGCAGTTGACATTTAAAATTTCTAGTTGATTATAGCAGTTGAAATAACTAAGGTCTTAGAATAATTTCCAGATGTAAATAGTTTTCAGTTTTCAAGAAGTTGGATTTTCATATTAGCNTTTCTCGTTTAGTATGTGGTATAAATAGATTATTACATGTTCTCAGTCGTTATCCCCCTTATCTAGAGCCCTCGTGGATTTTGTAGAATTATCACCCTCGGGGCTGACGCCCCTCGGGCGATAATTCTCCAAAATCCACTCGGGCTCTAGATAACGGGGGATAACGACTTCGCCATGTAATAATCTATATTTATACAGAGTTGTATGGTTACCAATACTGAGATGGAAGAAAGAAAACAGTGCATAAGGAGATAGGTTTAGAAGAAGAGATGTGCCTGATTTCATTAAATTAGCTCAAACTACAATAACAATTTCCTGGCTCTAAGTCAGTGGCATGTAGCCGTATGTGTAAGCATTGTACACCAATCCACCCAATAACAAGAAATCCTATAAATTTGTCAAGCTTCATTTTACGGGAAATCGATCTGAACTTTTTTACCTTTTGTGTGGAAAAACGGAGGAATAATATTGTGAACACATTTCAATACAAGTAGCTAAAATAAATTTTTGTCAGGGCTCCACAAGGGAGCTCATTCGTTGGTGACACTTTAGTGACTATCAGTTGTATGTCAGTTCAAATTTCAACATAAAAGTATAAGCTTGCTCCAGTTACTGGTAGAAATGCTGCGTATCATTTTGGTGTGGAAGTGCAGCGGTACGATAGTGGATTGCAAGCAAGAAGAATCTGGCATCAAATTGCAATTGCAGCGGTACGGAAGTGGATTGCAAACAAGATGACGGGCATCAAATTGCGATGAAGTCTCCTCTTAATTTTAGAAAAGTTTTTAAAAGGAATTAAAGCGGCCTGACCACATCACCAGTGAACATGAAGATTGTGAGAATTACTAACTCCTCAGTAGTGACCCCTGGAGAGTTGATAAGTTCATTAATTAATCATAATTATCAAAAATTGATGACCACAAAATCATACTCTGGTGATAAAATAAAATCTTCATGTTCAAACCAAATGATAGTAATGTGATAGTAACAGTGGTACACAACTTGAACAGTAAGCATTTGGAGTTACACAATGAAAAAATGGCTTTTACAGTGCCAAGGCTCGCAATATCATCCTTCATTATAACTTCCTCTCTGTAAATTGTGTGTAAAAATGGACAGTTTCTTTGTAAAATCGCCTAAACACGACTTTGTTCTCGATGTTACTGCATTGAGTTTTGTTAAGTTAAGTAAGACCATTACCTGTGTATGTAGCCCAGGCAATATCTTATGATTTTAAAGCAAAAAGGCTGCAGAACTTGATTATTTGGCTGCAGAGGGGTATCAGGAACACAGGAGGAATCTTATCAAGGACTAATGATTGGTGCATGGAGGTAGATTTGGGGAAACAAAGCAGATTCCCTTCCCATATAGCTTCGACGTCTTTAAGACCAGACATTATTTTGTGGTCAGATACTGCGAAGGTGGTAGTCTTGGTGGAGTTAACTGTGCCATGGAAAATCAGGATACAGGAAGGCCAGGAGAGGAAAGCATTGAAATACAGCCAGCTGAGCCATGAGTGCTCTAGAAACGGTTGCAGGGGCGGATGCAGGATTTTGAGTTAGGAGGGGCCACGGCAGAGTATTAGCCAGGATTTTGCCCGTCAGACATTCGCAGACCCCAACTGCCACATGGAATCTGGGAGAATTTTAGGGGGGGGGGGCCATGGCCCCCTTGGCCCCCCTCTAAATCCGCCACTGGGTTGGAGGTGCTTCTGTTTACCAGTTGAGGTAGGAGCTGGAGGTTTTGTGGCATCAAGCATGTGGAGGATGTCTAGGATGCTGGGAATTTCAACTAAGTCAAGGAAGTCTATGATGAAATCGGTGGCAGCCGCAGTGGAATCAGCATCTTCTTGGTTGCGGTTACAAAAGAGCAAACAGTGGCAGAATCCCCATCAAACCTGAGCCTGATCAAATTCAGGGGCCTAGCGTTGGAGCGTGTTCAAGTTCAAGGCCGAAACATGCTGTGAAGACGCCATCTTGCTGATGATTGACGGGGGAGCTGAGAAACATTGTCTGCTTAAAGTTTAAGTTTATACGAATCTGCAATTAACTGGGTCATGTAATCATGTCTTTTCTGTAAAATGGAACAAGAAAGAAAGGTACATTCATGCCATTCATAGCAAAACAATGGTAACAATGACATGACCAAATTTTGTTTGAATGACCAAGAAGTAAAGTCGTGAATAGGCTGTTACATTTTTGTAAATAATCATTTTGGGCAGATTTCACGAAAAATCGTAAATTTAAAGACAGTCCTGTTTTGATAACCCCTTATGCAAAAGTAGAATACCACCAAAAAAATTTTTCAGAATAGTGCGAAAAGTATTAAATTTCATATGGATCTGATAAGCTATTTATGACTAGATGAATGATGTTCCCCAGTCGGCCAAATTTGGACACTTTGCTGTGTCCTATATTAACTATAAGGTTTTGCTTCATTTGTCACGTGAAATGACAAGAAAATTGAACATATATTCCCCTATCTGTTGTAGTATCGCATTACTATGTAGCGTGTGGCATTGACTCAAGATGGCAAACCAGCAGCATTTGGGTCCAAAACGCTCACCGACTGTCAGTCTCGATATTCCAACATCGAGCGCGAAATGTTAGCCATTTTGTATGGCACACAGAGGTATCACACCTACTTGTACGGAACTTCATTCCTCGTGATAACTGACCATAAGTCGCTTGTCAGTATATGTTCGAAACCACTCCACTCAGCTCCACCACGGTTGCAAAGAATGCTACTAAAGATACAAGGGTACAACTTCCAGGTAGTATACAGACCAGGTAGCCAGATGACTCTAGCCGATACCCTGAGTAGACTACTAAGCCCTGAAAATGGTGCGACAATCGAGTTAGATGAACGCATTGATGGTGTCAATCTCAACCTCGATGATCCTCTGATCATTGACATGGCCATCATTAACTTCTCTGACCACAAGAGAGAGAGACTTAGAGTGGAGACAACCCAAGACTCTACGCTGAACCTGATCAAGGAGATTGTCTATCAAGGATGGCCCAAGACCATAAAAGACTTACCTGAGCAGGCACGTCCCTACTGGGCCTTCAAGGACGAACTAGCTGTCGAATTCGGAATCCTGTTCAAGGGACGACAAGTTCTGATACCTGAACAGATGAGAGACGACATCTTACGGCAACTCCACGAAGGGCACCAAGGCGTCGAGAAGACCCGACGGTTAGCCCGAGAAAGTGTATACTGGGTAAATACCAATGCAGACATTGACCGACTATGCAAGTCGTGCCCACTTAGTGCCAGGAGTTCCAAGATGCCAATCCACGACAACCACTCAACCCCCATGATATACCTTCCAGACCATGGCAGTGAATCGCATCTGACCTATTCGAGATTGATGGCAGACAATTCTTGCTGACCGTTGACAGATATTCGAAATACCCTGTAGTTGACGAAATGAAAACGTCAGTGACCAGTCATGCTATAACCACAAAGATTAGAGACTACTGCTCTATGTTTGGAAAACCAGACGAAATTATGACTGACAACGGACCACAATACACTGGTTCAGCTTTCAAAGCATTTGTCACCTCTTGGGGCATCAAGCATGTCACCAGCTCATCTCACTACTTCCGCAGCAATGGCTTCATCGAACGCCATGTAAGACACATTAAGTCTGTTGTGAAGAAGTGCTTACGACAAAAGTCTGATATCGCCTTAGCAATGCTTCAGCTCAGAGCCACTCCGATTGACGCAAAACTTCCATCATGAGCAGAATTGCTATTTGGCCGACCAATAGTCACGACTCTACCGAGCCGCTCTGAACCTGGTGAGGATGCACATCGCAGAAGATTGGATGAACGAGCTACAAACATGAAGGACCATCATGACAAACAATGCTTTAAACAATCGCTTCCAAGCTTGTTTCGTGGTCAGCATGTTAGAATCCTCGATAAAGAAACCAAGACTTGGCGCCCGGGTACCATCGTACATCAAAATGAGAATCCGGACAGTTATATCGTCGAAACCCCAAATGGCACTAGGCTTCGCCGCAATAGACATCATTTACGAGACATGATGCCGAAACGTGTTCATTTCAGCGACGACACGCCTACTCACTCAACATCTACTGCCACATCAGAGGACTCTCGCTGTACACCAGCAGTTTTAAGCTGAACCAGAGTCCATCATCAGGAGATCTGAGCGAAAGACTTCAAGACCATCTCGCTACAAGGATTTTGTTTAAATATTAGGACACTAGCTTACTAAGATATCTTATGCGTAATCATACTTACTTACTTAGCACCTGCTACAAGATCAAGTTATCACCATTGATCATTACGTTCTAACCGTATTATAACCACATTTACTAAAGAGGGGGGATGTTGTAGTATCGTATTACTATATAGCGTAGTCATATATTGCTGTGAATGAAGTAGTCGTCTCGGTACTTAGTCTCCAAATATAAACCTACTGTTCTAAACCTGGTGTCTTTATTATCGCCTCTAACCGGCCAGATAATACTTCACTATCCAACTTTTTTAAAGTGTCAGCCTCCAGATAATGGCTCCACTTAAGATCAGTACCACCATCTCAACTGGCCCAGTAGAGATGGGGGCCATCCCATAGACACTTCATATGGCAAAATTTTTCAGCGAATTATGCCAAACACTGATTAAACCATCAGTCACATTGCCATAAGTACCTTTTTCAAACAGAGGGACACCTTAGGAGATCATTGATGTCTTTAACCCTTCCCAGTTCAAACAAATACTCCCACAATCAATTTTTTTCGTTCAGTTGCCTAAATTGGCAACTGGCCATTTTTACACTGTTTCCGCTGAGCGATATGATGTCATACAGCAAAATGATTTTGATGGTTTCATCAGTGTGAGGCGTATTTTGCTGAAAAGCTTCTCGCATATGGAGGGCCTAAGGGATCTGACACCGTTTATTTGGCCAGTTGAGATGGTGGTATTGTCTAGGTTCAGCTCTGTCTGACCTGTAGTGGTCTAACTCACATGATGTCAACTGACCTGCCTTGCTTCGTGGTTATCGCGCACAGTGAAAAAGTTAACAGCCACCAAAAAGTGGAGTTAGAAATTGGAATTCTTTGCGAAACCCATCTTAATTCCTATAGACATTCTTCATCGAGGTTACCGTATATATATATATATATTATGCAAAGAACCACGAAGGATCAGAAAGTTAAGTGCTTTTACAAGTCACAATTTAAGGTATGTATTTTTGACGAGGTGAAAACTTCTTACACAGTGGTCGGAATTGGATTACTCCTGTTAAAATTCATGGGGATGAAATGAGTGTACACAGAAACTGATAGTGATAGGAACTATTGTAGCCCCAGTATCCCAATATAGTTAGCTAACTGAGAGGCATAGATAGCTTCCTTTGGTGGTACTGTATCTCAGTGTATCCGTTGCAGCCTACGCCAAACTGATTTGGCGCACGTCAATTCGGTGAGGGTTGGAGAGCCAAACTGATGCCTGCGCCAGTTGAAACTACCATAAGTTCCCAAATTACTGCCAGGCCAGTGGTTTATCAAATCCATTAAATAATCCATGCTAATTATCATAATTGAAATTGATGACAATGAGTGCGGGTTGGTGCCTAATGGTATTCTCCGGACACTTCCCCTGTGTGACCAATCCATATGACCTAGCACTCATTATACCGGTATGGTATTTATATGTGCTGTGTCATAACAAAGTGATGAGCAGCCGGAGTGAAATTTCAGTGTTCACAACAGAGGTCTATTTAAAATTTGCATGCCCTAGTCCCTATGTGTTTTTTGATGCTAATATTCATACAGCTCGGTTTAACTTGTTAACAGGGCTAGCAGTGGCTGGGCTGTAAGTAGGCAATTACATGGCCTGAATGCTGCAGGCATACAGGGACGATAGTACATCACCATAAAAAGTTACTCATTTCAAAATACAGCAAATAAAATCAAATGAAACATGCATATACATGGCATGGGCGGTGCACCATAGGGGGCTAGGGGAGGTTATAGCCCCCTCACTTTTTTCAGCACTACGCCGCAAATGGTCTATAAGCGGTGCACCACAGAGGTTCTGAGGGGAGCCCCCAGTTTTTCAGTGCTTTGCCGCCTGCGATATATGTACATGGAGTTCTAATTAACATATCACCACTACTCTGGATACAATTTTGTCAAGATAACTTGAACATATCCATGAAAATCTGTTGGGGTTTGCTAGAGTTTCTCTCACTGGGTGCCACTTTGAGGAAGTTACGTGAAATCACGCCTGTTGACGAACAAAAAGTCCACGGAACACAAATCTCATACAAATTTCACCTAATATGCTATTTTACAAGTGTCCCTGTAGGCAATGACCATCGCCTCTGTTGGCCCGAAGCAGAGGCGATGCAGAGGCTATAGGCGCTCTGTACGCCGGAAGCTTTTCGGCGAATTATGCCTCGCACCGACTAAACCATCAAAGTCACGTTGTTATAAATACCTTTTGTGCATAGAGGAACACCTTAGAAGGTTGTCGATGTGTTTAAGTCCTTCCAACTCGAACAAATACTCCCGTTTTGAAACTTTTTCTTCGAGCAGTACCTATTTCAGTTCCCAAAATCGTGAAATCAAAATTTTTGTACCGCGCACGCTCCAATTTTTACCGCGCTCGCTAGGTGATGTGACTTCATCACCTCAAATTTTAAATAGGCCAAAGGTGAGCCATTGCGGTCTTGTCAGTCAAATGTTCGTTTCCAAAATGCCACCACTTATACTTGTCTTTAATTGGCGTTACTTGAAACTGTTTGTATTTCAATGAATTATTGTTTGTATTTGATAAAAATAAATGCTGTTGATATGACATTTAAGAATGATTCCATATAAAAACCATATGAAAATGAAAAATCACTATATACTCAAAAATTCATACAGAACTAATACTTTGTGCATGTGTTGGGATGCTTGCCCAAAGTACACTGCTGCAATATTTGCACTCAATGACCTTTGGTTACCGAGATATAACCTATTTGGCTATAAAGTCATATTTTGCATTTTTTCATGTCAGTAAAACTGCATTTTTGAACGGCAAAAAATCAGACTTGGAAAACTGGTGACAAAGTTTGACATTGATGGTCATAAAGACTCATGTAAGGNTGCGCAAAAGGTATTTATAACAACGTGACTTTGATGGTTTAGTCGGTGCGAGGCATAATTCGCCGAAAAGCTTCCGGCGTACAGAGCGCCTATAGCCTCTGCATTGCCTCTGCTTCGGGCCAACAGAGGCTATGGTCATTGTCTATATGAACCCCATGACCTTACTCCTTAGATTGCATGTCCTTATAATGACTCTCACTGCTAGATGCTACTTAGTTAGTTAATCATTGGACTTGAATCTCGTTGTATGTGCTTTGATGCAGTTCTTATATCTAATACATTATATATGATTGAATTCGATTGTGGTTACTTACAATATTACACTATTCATTAGCAACACCTGACAAAAGTTTTACTTCCGGCTACTTCCGTGGTCTGCTAATCTTGGTCGGATGTTGTATGCTCGGGTGTCACAAGTACTCACGATACCAACAGTTCTATCATTGGAAGACTTTGAACAGCGTTTCAATGTCAAAATTATTTTCTTTCGGTCTACTGGACAGTAAAATAGATGCGAGAATTTCCCGTCATAATACACTAATGGGAAACTGAAATTGGTAATTTAGGAAAGTGACACCTCTAGGATATTATGCAAGAAAATGTGAGAGTTGCAAATCTGTTGTCTATAATCTATGGTGACACCAGCCAGCTAGCTGTCTCAAGATTATCGTCAAAATATAGCTAGGTACCACTGTGTGCAGGCCTTTATGCAGCGTAGGTCCTGGGCATCCAAATGGACGCCCTAGCACTAATGTGGATGCCCTGACAAGGACACCCAATGTATCATTTGGACGCCCACTGCCAATAGGAACCTTCTAAGTTTGGACTCATCCACTGTCATGAATACTAGGAAGCATCTGAAGGCTCACAGTGGGGGCTCTTTTTTCAAAGCAGGAAGAAATATACAATGTATATACAAAATATATACAATGTTGCTATGGTCACACTTGGTTGATAGCATTGTAGAAGTCTTAGTCTACAGTTGTTTTTAGTGAAAATGCTCACTACAGAAGGCTGTGTGGTAAACTTAGATGTAAAAACCTTGGTCTATGCATTTTTTGTAAAAAAATCTGTGTGTTTGGGGGGATTGCTGGGGGTGGGGGGTTACGCGTCGGAATCATGGACGGCCTGGAATATTGGGAACCCCATTTTGGACACCCTATTTTTGAAATCCTGGATAAAGGCCTGACTGTGTGTTGAGCTCCGTTAGATCCCGTAATTTTGTACGGCCCGCGTAGTTCTGCTCATCACCTCGTCGTGAAACCTGTATCAACATTGAGCGCCAACGACTGGCATGGGGGAGTTAACCTGCACTCACCTTGCCCGTTGCAGCCATTTAGTGAAAAACAATCTAATAAACATCATTTTCTTGCATAATTCTCTGCCTTTTGTAACAAAGAAAAGTCTGTCGTTGTTTTGAAAACAGTACACTCTAGACACGTGTACACACCATTTCCTAAATTTTTGCGATATCTCTCGGGAAATGATGACAGTTTCGCAGGTGCAAAATTTCTTCTGGAATTCGGTTTGCTGTTATTAAAATATTAAAAACTTGTAACGAAATGAAACCAGTTCTGATGATTTGTTGTGACATGTACGCAACCTCGTGAAAGAAGAACAGTTGATTTAAGAATTGGCAAAAAAGAAACTGGCCAATAGGTGACGCAATATTTCATGAGTCCAAAAGCCGATGCAAAAGATTTCTCCACAACATTTGCAGCGGAATAATGATGGATCGCCAATTTTTCCAACACCGGTAAATAATTATTTTACTGAAAGAAGAGTGTAGTTCTTAATGACACAAATTTTGTGTCAGATTTTATGACCATTTTTACCCACATTGGAGCAAGCTGTATATTTAGCGTACAGCTTTGCACCAAGGCTATAGTGACAGTACCATTGATAGTCATTATTCAGTGAAACTGGTTACCTGCACAACTTTTATCGTGTAGCTGGTTGTCGGCCAAGTCATGTTATCTTCTATCGGTTGTTAATTTTTTTGTTTCTTGATCCTCTCTTGCATGACCTCATTCGAAAGCCCAGGAAAATATGTTGTGTTACATTGAGTTTTCCATAAATACCACATAATTTATATGGAAGTACAAATTAATATGAAAAGATGTTGAAAATGATACACTTATGTTAAAAAATCAGTCTTGAGACACTTTCAAGAAATAGGCCCGGGCATTTTATGAATTCATCTTACTTGACATCCCCAGCTTTCATTAGAGACCTGAATCTAGTTAAAATCCATCTTGTTTTAGCTCTAAGCATTATCAAAATTGATATCCAATTATATGTAACCAGTGTGACATGCTGTATTGTTCAGGTGTTGAAGGTATGAAGATTAACATGCCGGCCCTCTCACCCACCATGACTGAAGGCAAGATAGTAAAATGGATGAAACAGGAAGGTATGTTACTTTTGAGTTTTAGTTTTAAAAGTGTTTGTAATGTAACAATTTTTTTTCATAATTTTTGGTTGTTACGCAGACTTGAATGTTTCATTGTTTGGTGGGCATAGGGTCTGTGTATTTTTGAAGTTCTTCTCGAACTCATTTCATACTCACTGTTAAGTGATGTTTTATATATATTTTTCTGTAGTATCTCTTATAACTCTGCGGATACTATAAAATTCTTGTGTTTAGCTGGGTTGTATATTATTAAAAGGTACTGAGGCAAGTTTAAGGATATCTCAAACCTTATTCACAAAAATTGGCCATTTTTACAATACTTCACAAAAAACTAGCAAAATACCTTATCTTCCTTCTTGGGAAACTTCAAATACGAAATATATACCATGTAGCAAGAAAAAAAATTCAGTAGAACCACCTTGGACCGCATAAAAGCGTGGAAGTTTGTTCACTACTTATCCAAGGTCAAAGGTTGTGGGACTTTCACTCAAGTGGAATCTCCTGCCAGGCACAGAGCAGCTCCGTATGTACCCTCAGTCCTTTCTTTTACCAAAATATTGCCTCATTGACATGTACATATGATAGAAAGCTGCTGGGGAAAGCGAAGTTGTGTGTCTGCATGTATGCAACTATTGAGAACGAATGCTGCGAGTCGCCTTACGCCTCTGTAATTTTGTTTTCACAAACACAGTTAGTTGTGAAAAGATATAAATCCTCACCCAAATTCCTTCATTCGGGTAATTTGACCAAGGAGTGTAATACAAAAGGAGGTCCCAGTACACCATCGTGCCATTCGTCGCAATGGTTATCGTTTGAAAAACTAGCCCCTCAAGTGGCGAATACGGAAAACTTATTTAGCGGCGCAGTCCAAATCATGTACCAGTGATAAATTCATACTTTTATGACGTTTGATATATAATAAAATTACTGCGTGATTGAAAGTTGGTAAAAATTTTTTGTATTTACATTATTTCACTTATAATCAAGTGAGAATGAAAGTGTGTGTTTTAGTCAATATTAAAGTGCAATAGACTGCAAGATTTTTGCTTTCATTCTCTTGAAGCTCTCGTCAAAAGCCATGATTTTGGTTCATGTTTGCTTTTTTAAGGCTTCCTGATTACATATGATATCTCCATGGGCTACATAATTTTAGTGATTGCTCCTGGGGTTAAGGGAAAGTTGCCACTAGGTGTCAGAAACTGGGATACATGGGAGGAGTACAAAACAGGTAACAACCAGATAGGTGCCAAATGGGCGTTGACTCTTTCCCAGGGGGGCATGAGAGGAGTGCATAACAGGTGAAACTAAGTGGGCACCAAACGGGTCTTGACCCCCTCGTGGGAGGGTGCATGGGAGGAGTGCAAAATAGGTAAAAACCACATGTGCCACATGAGTTTTGAGCCTCTCCCATCAACACAGATTTGGTTGGTAGATCCAAATGACCACTGACAACATGTACTGAGGTGGTGATAAGATTTGGCCCTAGTTTTGTGCATGCCCCCAAGAACTTTCTGTAATGACCAGTGGCCAGGCCCCTGTGGTTGTATCTATACCATCCTGGGTATTTTCCAACTTTTCATTACAAGGTGCTCCCAGCTTAATACTCTTTTCATCTCCACTTAACAATTTCGCATTTGTTCCCTATTGGATGTACCAGGCTACTAGCAATGCAGAAAATTGTAGGTGTTACCCAAGTAAGAAGACAGCAATTCATCAATACAGCAACATTGTAATCCATTCTGATGTACAATCACATTTCATTTTAGAATTTTCCATTATTTCTTCTTCTATAATCACCAATAGTTACAAGTTATTTGTTAATCTGTAGAATAGCTCACAACTTGTGTAACATATTAACATTGAGTATATCATCACTCATAACTGGTCAAAGTTGCAAAATGGCATGACAAAATATTTTAGGAGGTAATGAAAAGCGATCAAAATATTCAGTACACACACAACTTGATACAAAACTGAACTAAAAAGAGCCTGGCCATGACATATCTGTTACTTAGGCATAACTTGGGCTTAAATAAATCACAATCTCCAAAAACGTACAAAATAGGCAACACATACACCAACCAATACAACATGAAAATCTAACCAACCATGTCACTCTCTATTAATTCACTAGTAAACTAACAGCTCTTTTTGCCAAAGAAATGCAATATAAATAAAGCTGACAACTAATTTACTCACAGAGGTGTTTGTCACCAAGAAAACAAACTGATTCTGAATCCGTAGCTCAGCAATAGTGGGATAAACCAACATGACCTCTGCAAATAACACTGTTCTGAGATCAGTGTAGAGAACACAAGAGCAGAGAAAAAAATCATCTACGCATGGGACAGTACAGAAATCATACAAATGCTCCTCAATAGGAGTAAAAATACTAAAATGGCCAGTTTGTACTTTCAGCGGCAAGACTCCATATTTTCTCTAGAAATGCTGTGCCCGCAAGAGGTTCAACGATTCGTGAGGATAGTTGAATTAGTTAAAATGCGTGTTCTGTGTCTCTCAAGTTGTGACCCTTTTGCTGACGTCATGTGCATTATCTACTTGCTAACAGGTGGTGCAGCGATTGCAGGGTATTGTTAAATAGGTTAAAGTGGGTACTCTGCCTCTTTAAGTTGTGAACCTTCTGCTCACATATTGTGCTTCGTCTACTTATCCATGTGTGGTGCAGAGGTGGCTTGGAATTATTCAATTTGCTTGCAACTGAACGCTAACATCTTATATATCATTTACCCATGCATAGGATGATCTTTCTTTGCACTAACATGATTTAGTGCCTCCTATTGCCAGTATTTATTAAAGTAAGAGAAAAATAACTTAGGGGACGCTGCAATTAATTGAACTACAGCTTCCTATCAATGGATTAGTAGGGTCCTACCAAAGATTCTGATGACTCATTTATTGCACTGCAGAAGGTACCCTTCCCCATTGTTCCCGCGCTTAGTACTTGACCGTTGCTTATTTTCCACTTGGTGGCGCTAGTTGTACCGATAACAGCGAACTCACCGGTGAATACTCCTATTATAGTAAACTCCTTGATTTGGCATTTCGCTGTTCCGATCTCATGCTCACAATGTGCTTTAGCTACTGACTCGATTTCTGCTATCCATTTCTTACTTGGGTTTAATTTCAGTCTTCCAGCCTGTGGTGTGTCCAACAATGAACTGTTGACCTGCTTTAAAGTGTACGAGCTTGACCCATGAATGTTGAAATAATGAACGCGACTAAGTGGTGTATTGGTTGTGTTGACCTAAAACACGTTTTCACTCAATAATTAACTGAAAACCTTGAGAAGACTTAATTAGCTTTTTCTCGACTTCGGTAAATCGACTTAATTTCAACCTAGGAACACGAGTTCTCATAAAAGGCTTGGTGGATTTTGCTGAAACTTTCCATACTTAATATTTACTCATCAATCTTAAAAATGCTGTTAACATTTTCGGTATAAAGGCCTAGGCTTTGCGTAATGTAACAAAGATGAATACAACTACTATTTTCTACAAATATACGTTACATTTTGCGAGTTGATTTGTCATAAAAATCAAACAAAAGATTCATAGAAATTCCTAAAAAGTACCCGATGAAGTTTTTACTTAAAAAAAGGTTTCATTAAAATCGTCCGAGCGGTCATGTTAAAAGGAATGAACCTTTCTTAAAAATGAATTTTTGACTTAAAAAAGGTGTTAACAATAATAATGATAATAATAATAATAATAATAATAATAATAATAATAATAATAATGGTACATAAATATAAAACATATTTATACATTACTGATCTTTTTTTTTTCAGAAAATATATACTTTTACTAGTTTACAAAGTTAGAAAGGAAGCCACTGAATAAGGGTTGAGATAACATTTTTTGGGGTTTTAAATTGTTTTACTTTCAAATTTGTGTTATATAGTGTTGGCCTGAAATAAAGATTCTTGTAACATGTGAATTTGTTCCGAGTGTGGTCATACCCTTATGCTAAACTATTTTTTGAAAATCAATCTGTCTTTATTTTCCACATTTAATTGACGGTCTGTTTCTACTGTCCATCTTCAAAGACAATTTGTAAATTTTTTTTTCTTAAAGTTTATACAATGGTTTAATTTATTAGAATCAACATCAAATTGGCGTCTTTATAAACCGCTGTCTTATGTGAGAAAATATTTACAAATGACTGTGGGTATGTGACTCCCTGGTTCACCCATACATCAGAGAAACAATCCATAGACAATAAGCTACAGACATATGCTGCCTAGTTACACTCCCATCTTCATCCAGATTCTCTATACAATAGAACTAGATACCTTCGTTTTCCATTTTCCAAAAACAGTGAGATATGTTTTAACACACCTTATTATTTTTTCCAAAATATGCATTTAGAAAATAGCATGTTACTGAAACCAAACCCTATCATTGACGTTCTCGGAGTTCCTTTATTGCTTTTGTGCCACTGACCTGTTTTACTTAATTAAGTAACTTACTACATGTCATGTTGTTATTTTTGAACTAAAGAGAACCAGAACATGTACATACCAGTACGTTGATATCATGTAAGTAAGTATAGTTAGTATTCATACAGTCCATATAACCAATGGACGGGATGGTATGTGAAGACTAATAATCGTTACTTAATCATAAATGGTGACTGAATTCTGATTGAAACTTCTAATTTAGTAAAAGAAGTTATATTCCGTGAGTTCCGTATTATGTTTTCTTTTTCATGGAAAACCTAGATTTCTGTATAATGTGGCGTAACTGTTGCTTCACTTTTTCTGTAGGTGACAAAGTGAGCCCTGGTGATGTCCTCTGCGAGATTCAAACAGATAAATCAGTCATGTCATTTGAGACGGAGGAAGAGGGAATACTGGCTAAAATTCTGGTGTGTATCATTCTATAATTTATAGTACTTGACAAATATGTAATCAGACAAAATTGTGTTAACAGCAAAAATTACTGGTAATATCTATCAGGGTTGTAATATTCTAATTACAGAATAGCTTGGCTGCCTTACTAACTTTACGGCTGATTCCCCTTCAGTCACGGAAAATTCGGAGTCCTTTTGTCTGAATACCTTTGGCCTGTTCTGTACTTGTAATTTTTTTAAAGATTTTGCAGGTTGAATATATTGGAAGTGGAACTTATTGCTATTGTTATATTAATTTATAACTTCTGTATCAGAAGGATGTTGGGTTGTTAAACAATGATTGAAACGGTGTCACATTGGCTTACCCACAGGTTCTTTAAGGAAGAACTGTCAGTGGTAATTTTGAGGCCACTTTATGGGAAGATTTGCATTAGAAACAAAAATGAGGTTGCCCTTGTACACCCCGGACTTGCAACCAGTGTTACTATTTTGTTAAAACACATGTATTCCATTGTTGAGTAATGCTAGGATTTAGAGTTTGTGAGAAGAAATGATTTAAGCTTTGAAGTAAGACAATTACATAATTCTAGCTCTCCATGTATTATGGCTATGATGGAACTCAAAGGCAGTATCTTTGCTATATTAAACCACCTCAAACTTGTTTTGTTGTAGTTTGACCTTAACAAATTTGGTTTACGCAGTCTAACAAATAAATTTCTCGACTTACTCAATAGGTGGAAGCCGACAATGATGTCCAGGTAGGACGTCTGATCGCATTGATGGTGGACGAGGACGTAGACTGGAAGGAAGTTGACATACCAGCAGAGACAGAAACACCAGCTCCCTCTAGTGCCGAAGCTCCACCTGGTGGGCACAAAGTTCCCAAGCCAGAGGGAGCTAGTGTGCCTGGAACTGCCACCAGGTGGGTGGATCTTCTTACAAACCATATGTTGGTCGCATCATGTGACCTATAGTTGAGTGATGTATGTTTAATGCACTCCAAGCTTGGATAAGATGTTCCCTCTAAGTCTGATTAAATTTCTGTTATTGACTGGTGGTACCAATAGATCAGTGGACTAGAATGTCTCCATGGTTAGCTGAAAGTCCTGGGTTCACGCCTCGGTTGGGACAGAGGTGTTTCTAGACTTAACTATAATTCACATGATGTTACCAACATATGGCATGTAATAATCCTTACTTGTACCATATCAACACCCTGATTTATAACAACACAATTATTTGTTTGTTATTATTACATGACCACTTATACTTCAGTTCTATGCTTGGCTGAATGGAATATGACGACTTCCAATTATAGTTTCATATTGAACTCCTTTGTGTGGAATATCACTTTTCGTTTGTGCCTCCCGGTCATCAGTTTTCACTATTGGGTATTTGACCTAAACCATAAACTCTCTCCATGAAGCAAGCAAGCGATGTCAATATATTATTGCAGGTAAGAACAAGCTAATGTAATAAAAGGCAGAAATTTAGAGGAAATGAGCATAGACTTTGGAAGAGCAATATTGCTTTCGGCCTTTTGCCTCATTCAGTATTGCTGTCCCTTGGTTCATATAACCCTTGGAATGGGTCTTTATTTGTATAATGTATCCTTAACATATTTTGCTGTGGATTAATTGCAGGGCTGTCAACTGTTATAGATTTATTCATATTTTATATACTTTTAGAGCATAGAAAATTACCTTGTGTGAGTTTTAAAATGTTATGGTTAATTCATAGCTTTTAATTCTCACCAAGAGAAACAACTGTAAGTAAATTATATCCTTTAAATTATCAGTGATTTGAAGCTCCAGATATGCGGAGATTGAGGCAGAAAACTCTAGAAAATGATAGAAATAGGTGAGAACACTAGGTTGGACCTATCCTGAGTATAAGTGCACGGGCATACGGGCTTTCTGTTTCATGGTAGATCAGTTGAAGTTGGTTTGTGAAAGACTGACCTAATGCCGAATGTGCAATCTAGGCATTGCATTGTGGGATATCATCTGTCGAGAGCAGAATTTCGGCAATATTGTTCTTTCGCAATCAATGTGCTTTCTTTTTGGCTAAATTTCACTAAGAAGATATGGTCATGAAACCCAAATTATGACTGATTGATAAAAAGACAAAAATCACAATTTTCAGGTTTTCTAGTTTTTGAAAACATACTTAATGTTAATTCTATTAAATTTGATCACATTTGTTTTTGGCCAAAACATGAGTACGAACTTGAAAATTAGCGCGTAAGTAAACAAAGACATATGGATCCGACATTTCAGTTTATTCACTACAAACCATTCTCAAGGCAAGAGTTCACATTATACAATCAGGCGACACAGGTGGAGAACAGACCATGTACTTGCTCAATCTGTCATTGTTTACTTACGAGCTAATTTTAAAGTTTGTGCCTATTAGATGTGGCTAAATACGTAGACATGTGAACAAGATCCTAAATAACCTTAAAATGCCCATTCTCTTCAACCTTGGGGTCTGTTTCAGGAAACCTCTGGGTCCTGCTGTGAAAAGCTTACTAGAAATCTATGGTATCTCTCAGGAGTCTTTACCAGCCAGTGGGCCTCATGGGAGGCTATTGAAAGGGTGAGTCAACTGTCCAGCTGTTTTCAAACTTTTTTCCAAAATATAGAATGGCTTGCTTAATTAAAAATTAAAGCATTTGACAATACTTGGTGGACCATCTTTGCCAGATCAGTGAGTCATTATGCCCTAAGATATTTTTTTTTGATTTTTAAATCCCTGTTTAGTTGTATTTTGGTACTCGTATTTTCTATGTTATTGGGTATATGTCTGTAGCATAGAAATAATACCTGCAGGTGAACATTAAGATAATCTCAAACCTTATTTAGTGGCCTCCAGTCTTATATCAAAAAACTAGGCTTTGTCAACTAGTAAAAGTATATATGTGCTGAAAGAAAAATCGAGCAGGGAATATACAAATTGTGTTTTATATATGTACCATTATTAAAGTTGTTATTACGTTAACACCTTTTTAAGTCAAAATTTTATTTTTAGGAAAGGTACAGTCATAGCAAAATAACACCCCTGTTGATTTTAATGAAACCTTTTTTAAATGAAAACTTCACCAGTTACCTCAAATACACTGTTAGGAATTTTCAATTAGTCTTTTTCGTTTGGTTTCTGTGACAAATCAACTTGAAAATCCTAACAGCATTTTTGAGATTGATGAATAAATATTATGTTTGGAAAGTTTCAGCGAAATCCACCTAGCCATTTTCAAGAACTGGTGTTCCTAAGTTCAAATTAAGTCGATTTGCCGAAGCCAAGAAAAAGCAGATTAAATCGTGATGGGTGAAAGTCTTAAAGGAGAATGCCACCCGATTTAATTAGTCTTTTTTACCGTCTTAATCGGTCTATATCCACATCACCTCGTTTATGGTCGGTCTTTCCTCGCCAAGAGATGTCGCGTTAACGTGTGAGGAAGGTGAGAAACGACTCAGCGACGTCAGTGGTTCTTCTGCAGAGTGAGTGCCGCTATGGTTTGGTGTATCGATCCCGCTTGTGCGAATTATGAGGCTGCAAGGAAAGCGGGTATAACGTTTTTTCCATTTCCTCGAGAATTCATGATGCTTCGGAAGTGGCTCGCGGCAGTGAAGAATGAAAAGTACGCCGTTAATACCACGTATGAGGCCATAAAACATCTCTGTGTCTGTGGGCAGAATTTCATTGACAGTGATTTCACTGACGAATGCCGGCTTACCAAACAGCTCATGCCAGGCCAGAGAAAGAGACTGAAGCTGAAGTCACATGGTGTGCCAAGTGTGTTTGTGTTCGGCAGGCAGGAGACAAAGAAACGCGGATCAGTTGTTGATCAGTCTTCGATTATAGAGAGTGTAGTTGGCCATGAAAACAGGCAATTACAGTTAATTCAAGGCATGAGAACATTACGTTTTACGTAACCTGTTTGATGACTTACTCGTTCGTCAGGCTTCTGTTTGGTCCTCTGGGCTTAGCAGGTTTTCACCAGTTCTTTTTCCCAGCCCTAAATACGTCGTAAGCATACCTCTGTGTAGATGCGATGCAAAATCAGGATGGTCCGTGAGACACATCTGCGCTCAGTCTCCAAGAAAGTGTTTCACTTGCGGAATTTCGTGGCAAACGCAAGCATCAGTCGTTTCCATTATAGTGCAGTTAGTGGACTGACACCATGACAAGCCATTCAAGCGGTTTTCGAAACTATCCATGATCCGTTGTCTGTGCACGTTCTCGGCATCTCTCTAGTATTTCTTGATCAGTGTATTCTGGTATGAACTCATGGCCTGTGAAACATAAACGTTCAACCTGGGAAGCACTCGTATAAGTCAGGATTGCGAGTTGACATGCTGACGTTTATTAATTGTGTGTTCTGTTTCAAAATGAATTATTCTCACCCTAACCAATGCTTATATAAAACTGAAACAAAGTTTGTCTCATTAGATACAATTTGAAATGCCTTTGGAGTGTTCATGAGTGCAAATGTTTTGAGAAGCCAGCATTGAATAAATCACTGCGTTACCAGCTTTAGATGCAATAAAGCTATAACTGATGGGGACACCGAAGCCGTGTGAGCGTATGCTACCGTTTGCTGACAGAAATCTGTTGTGAAACAATAACTCGATTTTATATGCTATGGTTAGGTGTTAGGGGAATCTTTATTTAGATATTTAAAAACATTATTCGAATCGTTACTGTGCAACTTTTGCAATGAAGGTTTTACTGTGGAAGTGTAACCTGACTTTGTGGCCCCCGATGAGCTAGTAAGTAAATTTGTACGTTTGCGTGTAATTCACCAAAATAATCACGTGCACATTATTTCTTTGGTTCACTGGTATAGTCTTTTCATGACTGCCTGGTTTATGTTTGTAATGTCTTCAGTCCAGCTGCGACGGGCCTGATTGGGTTCCGAGCCGCTGGCCGGGATAACAAGGGTTGTGAGTGCTTAGAACTAAAAAAAATAGCAAGTCTAAAAAATTACAACACTCAGCTATGTTCTCCTATCTGTATTACACGGAAGAATACTTCAAACTTATCACGCAACAGACCTTAAACTCCCACGACTGACGTTGGTAAATTGGCCTACTGAACTTTGTAGGCTATGGTATGTTGAAATACCTATAAATCCGTAACAGCGAAATAGAACAACACGTTTGTTCAAGAACTTGATGTATTTGTAAGGGTTGCACATCAAATTTTGATGATATATTGGTATAAATGATAAATTCAAGCGATAAGCTGAGACTAGTAAGGGTGTTGTGAACGGCTGAACAGACTGCTTTCAAACCTGTGACGTCATTGGTTAATTTCAACACCTCTGTCTGTCTTCAGGTGTCAGGTAACAGAACTGTACTTGCTGTTATCGTGTGGAACTATTTGATCTAAATTGATATAATTGAAAATAGGTTATTATTTGGGTGGCACTCTCCTTTAAGATCTTCAGTTAATTATTTGATGAAAACTTGTTTTTGGTCAATGTAACCTATACGCCTCTTAGCCACATTCATTATCTCAACATTCACGCACAATGTCATCCAATTTTGCAGTGCCTAATTAACTTAATTGTCCCAAAAGCATTAATTTAAACCAAGTCGATTGGGTCACTGGCGGAGCCAACTTATTAAGTGGGTCAAGCTGGTGCATTGTGGTCCACTTTAAAGTGGGTCAACAGTTCATTGTTAGACACGACGCTCACTGGGAGACTAATGTGAAACCCAAGTACAAAATGAATACAGAAATCCGGTTAGTGGCTAAAGCATGTCATAAGCATTAGATCGAAACAGCGAATTGTAAAATTGTCCAAATTAAGGAATTTAGTTAAGGACTTATCTCTTTTCACAACTTGCAGTATTCTTGAACACAAGGTCACGGGGGTGTGAGGCGACTCAGAGCATTCGTTCTCTACGGTTGTATGCATGCATACACATAACTCTCAAAACTCTCGGATCAAAACTATGTTTGGTCTTCATCTTTTCCGGGCATCTTTCTGTTATATGTACACATTGACTCAATATTATGGTGACTCAGTGAATGAAAGGACTGAGGGTACATACGGAGCTGCTCTGTGTCTGGTGGGAGATTTAATTTGAGTGATAGCCCCGTAACCTTTGATCTTGAATAAGTAGTAAATGAACATCCTTACAGTTGTGCAGTTCCAAAGTGGTTCTGGTAAATAATTTCTTTCTTGCTACACAGTATACATTTTGTATTTGAAGTTCCTCAAGAATGAAGATAAGGCATTTCGCTAAACATATGTGAAATATTGTAAAAATGGGCAATTTTTGTCAATAAGGTTTGAGATATCCTTACGTCTTGTATTTGATGCAACCTATTATTTGATTTGGATTTTTATTTATTTTTGTTAATTTTTTTCGTTTTAACTGGCTTCTCTGTATTCCAGAGATGTTCTACGCTACATTAAAGACAATGGACTCCAGCCAGCAGCTATTAAAGTCCCGCCTCCTCCGCCTTCTGATGTCACTCCAAAGGTTGTGACCTCTCCTGCTGCTGCTCCAAAGGTAGCGCCAGTGGTACCGAGAGCTGGAGAGCCATTCGTGGATTTGCCTCATACCAATATGAGAAAGGTTATAGCCAAACGGTTAACTGAATCAAAAGTAAGAGAAAGGGTTTATTTAACCTGCCTAGTTTTCTCAGCCCAGTGATAAGCATTTGACATATCCTATTCTGCTTAGTGGTCTTTTTATTATTTTCGAGTTTTTTTGTTGTCCATTTCTGCATCCGTCAAAGTGCTCGAAGATCATTATGAAAAATGATGTGTTTCCTTCTGAGAACAGCATGGGTGGCAGTGATTTTCAGACTGGTATGACTACTGTGGCAATTTTATTTTTGCCTGTGGCTCGGTATTTGCAAACTTCCTTATTGGATCTTCTTGAGATGTGGTATGTGTTTCTGTTGACGAGTGTACAGCTGATATGAATTTTTGGGACAAATCCGACTGTTACGGAATCCCTGAGTGTCAATTTTAGTTTTCTCTTACATTTGCCTTGATATCTATGAACTTCCTTGCAGGCTGTTTATGAACTTTCTTGGTAAATACATTAATCTCTGTTAGACCTCTTTACTTGCCCTGTTTCAGAAGGATTTGACCACTGCACCCTCTAATGGCCTTTGTTATTTTTTGTGCCTGTCTTTGTGCCGTTCATCACTGTTTCCTCAACTTTTATATAAGGCTATTTGTTTTCAAATGAGACTTTCTTATATAATTTAGTCTCAAAGTGTGCGGAATGGTTCCACACTTTTTGTATCGATTTAGGGCCATAAAAATGGTATGAAACAATTCTCTACCTTACCCCAAACATGTTTACAATGTTACAAAACAACAACCGCAAAATTTGCGGAATATAATTAGTTGATCAATGTGACAGTTGCGGAACCCTGTCACTTTCACATGGTATTGATAATGGAGTGCATTTTAAGTTGATTGGGTGAAACAAATACTCCGCAAAACCATTCTGTTTAGGAAATCGGTCCCCGCATGCAGAACGGTTCCACAACTGTCACATTGATCAACTAATTATTGTTAGGATTGTCACATTGATATTTTAAAGGGGTATTGATTATGGAATGCATTTTAACTTTATTGGGCATCTGAATTAAAAAAATTGAGTGCTCTAAAAACTATTCTGTTTGCGGGAACCGTTCCGCATGTGGAACCGTTCTGCAACTGTCATGTTGATTAGTTATTGTGAGTGGAAACATTATACTTTCAAATTTTGTTCAAAAGGGTGGTCATGTGACTCGATTAATGAGAGGTGATAAAAAGACAAAAATCAATTTCTGCAGACTTTCTGTTTTCAGAAGATATTATTTAGTTTTTGTTGTTTTGTGGTATTTGGCTAATACACAGACTTTTCATTAAGTAACGTTACTCTGGTTGCTCATAGGTAAACTTGACAAATGTTGTGGCTGTACTGACATCTCGTGATTGTTGCAGGTCACCATCCCTCATGCCTACTCAAGTATCGACTGTGTTATGAATAATCTGACTAAACTACGCAAGGATATTAATGGTGAGTTAAAGTTCTGTTTGAAAGTAATCAAATTAAGTAGTACGTACAAATTACATAATTTTTTCAATATTAACTCCTGTCCGAAAGGCAATTTTTCCTTTCCCTTTCTTCGTAGTTCAGATTGGTATGCAGTTAATTTTCATTACTTTGTGCCCCCCCCCTGTATGCATTACTTTGTGCCCCCCCTGTATGCATT
>NMRA01000464.1:10130-358622 GCA_002633005.1 Phoronis australis | reverse complement strand
TCTAAATCTGCCACTGGTGCTTGTGGCAGTGTTGGTTAGGCAATAGGCCTACACCCTTCTGGTGCACCCATGCAGCTGATTGAGACTAAGGGGCTAGGTCCTGTCTGGCTGTGAGTATTAGTGGATCTGCTGTGCTCGCCTACTTCATCTTGATTCGAGTTGAGATTAAGCAGGATTCCAAGTTCATGCACAGCAGATTAACTACTGTCTACTGTATCAGGGGCAGAGCACGGTGGGTAGACAGTCCCACTGTCTGAACTGCATGGGCCAGCGCAGCTACACAATGGGTAGCCAATACTGAAAGGCTTGATTTCAAAAATAAAATGTTTAATTTATGAGCCTTGTGAATAAATTCCCTTCAGAGTAACAGTCATCATTGGCTATTTCCTGCGTGAACAAGATTATTCATGTATTGCCATTTTATTACTGAAAGAGATGATGCATGTTGTCATGGACATACGTTGTCCTTGAGAAATCTCGAGTTCTCGCGTACCTATTTCAGCTCATGTTATGGCAGACATGCATTATCGCTGAGACTATGCTTAGGAGGCAAACTTGGCTGTCAAACATCTCTGCACATCTTGCCGTTTTCATGAAAATTTGAGTATGGTTTGGTAGTACTTTACTACTAGAGCTTGGAAATCCATGTATCTCCGTTTTATTTTATTATATACTAAAAGGGAAAAGGTTTTAAAGAGAGGCCCCTTTAAGCGACTATTATCGACATAGCATCCGATCCCAAATTGTCCCAGAAGCAGGCCTTCATGCAGCGTACGTCCTGGGCGTCCAAATGGACGCCCTAGCACTAATGTGGACACCCTGGCAAGGTTGAAAGAAATCGACACCCAATACGCCCAGGTCCGATATGACCGGAGGGAATGTGTGGCGGAAGTGGTCGACATTTTCTCGCTGGAGGTGGAGATACGGGGAAAAACCAGGCATATGCCTGTGGTGGTAGCAGACGTACCGGAGAGTCTGCTGGCGTCCGATTTTTTTCAAACGCCGCAGACTCATCCGCTACGGTTATGAATGATTACATATGTAGGTGTAACGTACTATATTTTTAGTTAGTTTAGTTTGGGTGGCACCATCATGGTTGTTATTTAGTTATGATATGAGATATTTTGGTAGACTTGGTTTAAAGGGAACTATGACTTAATTAAAATTTTAATAAATATAAAGTATATTTGTTTATGTAATAAGGGGTTGGTATAAAGTTCGCTTAGTAATAGAAACGCACTGTATGTGAGCGTTACATTATATTCATTGTTGGGATAATAGTTTATTGTGGTTGATATTTCGTTGTGAGATGCTGTTTGTTAACCTGTTTAACGATCATCTGGAGGCTGACGACTTTTCGTGTTTTATAATTTTTATTTTTTTTTGTTTGTATATCCATTGCAGTTGTATGGCGATCACCTGGGTGAAACTTTCCATTGTCGAAAGATCTACGACTTCCCAAAAATTTATAGTGTAAATGTTTTGGCTTAACAAAGGGGGGGAGTGTAATATAATGAGGCACTGTTTCCCACGTGCATGCAAGCATGTCTTAAATTATTCCCAGGGGATATGCATACTTCTGTGATAGTTGAGATTCCTCGGAGGATTCCCAGGGGATATGCATACCTCTGTGATAGTTGGGATTCCTCGGAGGATGGGCACGCCCACGGTTATGCAAGAATTTTCTTTAAGATAGTTAAACACCAACTGAGATTCTACGTCACTAGAGTGACAGTTAAATAGCGATCCCCCGGAAATTAGGCACACCCCTGGTGTAGCAAATTTGAGAGAGGTGGCAGTTATGCAAGAATTTTCGATAGGACAGTTGATTAGCTGGTCATAAGGGAAATGTACTGAAAAAGGTGGGACCATCACGTGATGGCTCCAAAGGGGCTACTTAAGGCACTAACAGAGGCAGACCGAGCAGACCGCACCGAACAAGACGACTGGAGACTTCAAAAACTGCAAAGTCACGATCTCAGCCAGACAGTGAACGACAGGAACACAGGACCGGACGGAAAATCCACGAGTCAAGCACTACTGAGGTATAGACATTTAACACAGGTGTTGGTCTCAGCCTGTTAGTCAATTCAAACCAGTCTAGCGATTGTTCTAGAGGGTTAGTTCTTTTGCGACTTGTAATGCGCTTGCATGTGCGGTTGCTATTGGTAACTGGTGACATTGTTATCTAGTACTTTCTCTAGCAGTGATATCTCTTCTCGTTCAGTTTGTCGTCAGTCTCGCATCTTATTGTCAACTATTGTTTGTTAATCACAACGCTGCAAATTAATAGACGTATTTTATTGGTTGAGGTATTCGTGTGTTGTTTTAATTACTACCACGTGTGCGCCATCTGTCGGCCACAACACGATTCATTACACCACAGCTGACGTCACGGATTGCTTGTGAAGGCCCAGGTACAGCGCACTAGAACGATGGTTTTCATTGGCTGTCAGCTGGCAATTTTTAACCAGGAAGTTTGCTCTGCGTATGCTGACATCCGGTATTACGTTATGAAGTCGCTAGGTGTCCCTAGAGTAAAGTTATTTTGCGACTGGGTCGCGTTTGCGGTCGGGGGGGGGGGAACTGTCTGGTGAGGTAGCTGTTTATATGTTGTGATATTACCAAATAACTGAAGTAAAATCATGTAATTATCGACTACTTATTAGGAAAATAAATCTGAATTAACAATGGCTTCACTCTTTTCACTTCACCGGCTTGGCATTTTTCAGTTTCATTTTTGAACGCTTTTTATGAATTGAAAACATCCCGAAATCCTGGATCCTCCCCTGCTGTAAGATCTTACAGCAGGGGATCGGATCCAGGATTTTGAGTTAGGGGGGAGGGGGTTGGAGCAAGGGCAGAGTATTTTGCCCTTCAGACATTTGCACCCCCAAAGTACCAAATGGAATCTGGGAGAATTTTTGGCTGGGCCATGGCCCCCTTGCCGCACCCCCCCCCCTTCCCCCTCTCCGTCTTTGTACAGTGTTACAGTAGACACTGCTGGCCCCCAATTTCCACCACTTTGCAGCCTACACAGTCTTCACCTCCTAGAACTACACAATTTTCGACCCTCCAGGTAGCCAAAATTCTCAAGCTACACCCCTCACCTCGTTGACATACTAATTTTTTCTTCCCCATTTCCCTTTTTGAGGTGGTACCCGCACAACTTGAGGGTCCTAAGCCATTCAGATCACCTTGGGTATATTCGAGGCCTCAAACTTCTCATTGGAGGTGAATTTAACCTGCGTGATTATCAAACTTAGTGGAGAATGATTGGCCATAAAGTTCGAGCATGCACTGAAAACATTAACTTCCAAGGGCATCCAGAACACCTCGGGTGTTTTCGTAACCTCAAATTTCACCTAATAGGTGAACGCTTTCTGCATGTGTGCGGACTTCAGTTAGCCTATTATTGACAAGATTGAAGATCATGTGACTTGCCATATTTTGGATAACATTCACCTCCGAGAAGATATTTGAGGCTACGAAAATACCTGAAGTGTTTCTAAGAAAAATTTGTACATGTAAATAGGAAAATAGCAGAGGTGCTCCAGATGTTCCGAGGGTAAATTTGTAGCTACGAAAATACCCGAGAGGTGTTCCAAATGGGCCCTAACCTTTAGTTTTGTGCATATCTGGTACTAGAAGAATCTCCACCCATTTAGACAGTGGCTAAAAAACATTGTTTGTGGTCCGAGGTTTGGACTTCAATAAAATTGTAGCCTAATGTTTCAAATGCACAATCTTTTTATAAGAGCTAATGCTAACAACTGAATCCTTTCGGAGTAATTCTTTGACAGCTGTCTTTTTCACCCATTAAGCTTGAAGAAGTCGGCTCAGAGATTCCTATGTCAAAACTGAGTATGGTGCCCAAGGTTTTAAAAATACAGGTTCGTCGTATTAAAACCCCTTTTGCAGTAGGAAAAAGGTACCATTTGCAGTGTTTTTAACTTCCAGAGTGAAACCCGTTGTATTCATGGGAAAAAGTTTGCTTTGGTAGGGATTTTTTCAAGCACCATTTTGAAGAGAAATTGTTAGAGAAAATCACCCAGTTGAGTGTCGTATCTTGTACAAACCTATGGAATGGTTTTAGGAGGGTACTCTGAAAGCCCAAGGATGGTGGAATGAACCCTATCCCTCAACCTAACAATGTGTGTTGAACATCTTGGAAAATACAAGCACAATTGTTATTTCAGAATGCGCTTATCAGATAGTGTCTTCTAGCTTCCAGATTTCCTTTGAATTAAATCCCTTAAAGTTGCTATAATTGCGTCTTATGTGAAAAAGAATAAATTTTAATCTGAACAGCTTACCACTACCGTATATACAGGAATTGGAATGACTATAAGAGGAAAATTTTCCAGGTGATCTATCATTTCACAAATAGGCTTGTGTGATAGAAATATTTTTGTGTTGTAAAATTAAACTGAAATAAATGTTTTTGCACGAATCAAGTTAGCCAAAAATGATGATAAAAAGAAGCTGGAAATCAAATAAGAGGAAATAAAAACAAAAAAAGGAAAACTCCAAGCCCTGTATATATCCCTGTCTCAACTTGTTCCTTAGTGGACTTGGAAGAATTCAAACTTTGTCATTGCTCAAAGCCATAGTTATTGCACCAGGTCTTCAGCAATAACAAACTATCAGTTCAACCGAAGCCAATATACCACATGTGATCTCAGTAAGGAACAGTACAAGATCAAGAGTCTAATCATGAGCGCACACATGAAGAGTGACATCAGACACTAGTATCCAAATCCAATACCAATCTTCATGTGAGTGATTGTGATTTTTGCTACTAATTTGGCCAAAAACAACATTGTTTGTACCAGACCAATCTTATATTGTTACATGACGATTCTAAACAGAGGTTGGGTTAATAGCAGCTAGAAAAATGGTACAATTTGTGGATAAGGAACTTCAAAAGGGTTCATTTTTTCAACACAGTTTAGTGCAGATGTTTTATTATTCTCCACATAGCATTTAAATGCTTTTTGGGCTAAACAGATTCCAGTCCAGTCTTGTATGGATTGACTTAAAACCCTGAAAAGGGATTGTGTGATCATGTTTTAGGAATACACCTCTACAGTGAAACTTTCAATCCAAATCGAACTCGAAATTGTTTTTGTCACTTCTAGTCCACTTTCTTGAGAGATCAAGATAGTACTTAAGGACCACTAGATTCGAGCTAAAATTTGAGTAAAAACTCAAGATTTCTAGCAAAACCTCTTACTCGAGCTCTTAGCTCTAATGCAGGGATCATTAATTGCCATCAATAAGCACATAGAATAAAAGAAACTTATCTCAAGTTCAAACAAAACTAGAATAGAAAATAACAAAAATAATTCAGAGTAAAAAGTTGAAACCCAGGGCCCAGGTGTTAATTTCATAATGGTTTATGCTTTCTCAAGGCAGGGAATGTGCAACTTGAATGGCAGTCGGGTCTTTAGTAACCTATTCCCATAGCAACACTGGTGTAGTCAGAATTATTCAACAGGTTGCTAAACTTGAAATTGTTGGCAACCAATGACTGTAATGTGGGGCAACTTGGAAGCACTGCATGAACAGGGGACAGGGACAGGGAAGCTAGGCAAGAACAAATGAGTTTCTATCAGGGGAAGGGTTTGCAATGAGGAGGGGATAGCCCTGTTGTGCACCCACGGCTATGTTAATGCCCAGACTTAGTACTTCAGTCTATCGCTACCATATTTCTAATCAATTCATCAGCAAAATAAAGTTCCCAATGGTTAGATAAATTTCTTAGCATGTTGTGTGTTTTGTAGGTTATGGGTATTCTATTTCTAGGAACACATTAATGATGTCAACGTGAGGGTGTTTGCCAGTGCGAATGTTCTGAAGCATTTCACACTGCCCAACTCTTGCCACGAGGAGGCCCCCTCATTAAGAGTCAAATTTGTAATTTTGAAAAACTGTTCGAAAAGACCGAAATGTTGACTAAAATCACTGCTGTATTATGTAGATCATAACCACAAGAATGAAACACTATCATGTTGCTCAAAACACTGAGCAAAACATAATGTAACATTTTTCACTGAATAGCAGGCGTTAAAACTTGTTCTCAAAATTTGGATTGCCAGTGACAATTGCCTGGATAACAATCCAACCCAAGTAACGCACAAGAAACTGTCAATTTGGGTTTAGTGACCCAGCTTAAAATCTTTGAAGTACCCTGAGCTCCCAATTTTGAAATGTGAGATGTTTTTGCAACTAGTAGTCATTTTAACGAACCAGGTTTTCAAAGTTCGCTTACTTACAATGTCTAACTCCAAGATGCTTTGATTACAGTGAACCTTAGTAGTTTCAGAATGTTTTAGAATGGTTCTGAGATCTTGTTTTGCAATTAGAGTGATATTAATAGATGATTTTTGCAAACTTGACATCATGTGAACGTGGAAAGAAAAAATGAAACAGTCGACCAGTCGGGGTCCAGGAGAGAGGAGACTTGCATAGATTTCATATGACCAAATGTGACACTCTGACCAGTGACTCGGGAATTGTAAAAGTCACCATGAAAGGGTGAATTTCCAAATAAGTTCCACACATAAATATTTACTTTTTGGTCTGTACAAAATGATCCATTTTAGCACCAAAACCACTGAAGGTTTCATATGCAACTGAGGTTTGTTGTTTTAAAAAGAATACAGCCCAGAGAGCTTTTTGATGAAATTCAATTCCCTGTAAGTAATAACTTTGCATAACTATGTTATCAGAAAAGTTGACTTTTCCATTGAGGCTTTCACCAAAATGGGTCAGTTTTAATCACTGTGCCAACTCAAAAAAGGGTGAAGTTTTATCTTGATGACTATACAAAAGAGTGTGTTTAATCTTAATTTCACAGCAACAAACACCCTCTGAAATAATTGAATACTCTGTACGACTGTAGGATGGCAGTCAGCGACAGAGGCACTGCTGAATGGCACCGACAAAAGCGATGTTAATGTTTGAGTGTTTAGGACCATTGACTGTATTTTTATGCTCCTAACTTCAGTGGGTAGTGAAAAGTGTGCCAGTGCCATTACAATGACAATGTCAATGTCATGAATAGCAGTATTTCAGCACACATCCTTATCTGACCCAATAATTCAACCTTCACGGTAATCACGGGAGCTTACATAACGTACATGAACACGTTAACATACGAGAGGGTGTGCCCTGAAAAGATCGAGGCAATCTCCCGTGGCCACGACGTACTTAGCTACCCCTTTCCCGCTATTCGGTGCTATATTGTGCCTAAAATGACTGTTGTTGTGAATGGCCTAATCCCCTAATCAGCCTATCTCTTCCACAAATTATTTCGTAAAAAATCACATCACTTCAGAATACAGCATAGTATACAAGATAATAATTATCATTAAATGTTTCGTATACGTTACTGCTGATGTATTCCTTGACTCGTTAGCTTTGAAATGCGGGAGTTTGACGAGAACAGAGATTTAAACAGGTATTAATCCATCGACATTCTTCCCGTACTGGAAGTCGCCATGTTGGTGAACTAGTTTGACCTATTAATCAATTGACCAATAGAATGCCTTGTTTCTTGAAATCGGAACAACCAATGATATTCCAAGAATGCATATGGAAAAGTGCGCTGTAGCAGACCCCAACCAACCTCGAGGGTCTGTGAAGGAGACTAAATAGCTTGATCACTACACCACGTAGCGTCCAATAACTTCGGAAGATGGCTGCTGATAGGAGCCTAAACTGTGATTGGTGAATATGGTTTTACCCCTTGTGAAAAAAAAATACTACTCATCAGGGTTTAGTATCCTTTTAAATAAACTAAGAAAATCTGTTGACCTGTTGATTCCTCTTGCAGTGTTGGGAGTCAGCAGGTACCAATGGTCTGCTGGGTGTACAAACACCAGAGGAGCATGGAGGTATTGGCAGTGACATCTACAATGCAGCTGTTGTCTGGGAGGAACAGTGAGTGAACAGGCATTTCCTCATCATTGAATTTTGAATGGATGAAAACTGTAGGATGAAGCAACAACATGTAATTTAATGTAACTTACAACCACTGCTGCACAGTCATTCTCTTTCTAGTGGCCAGTTTGAGAAAACATTGTTTTTTATACAGATTGTAGTTGGCCTCGTCACTGAGGAATGAAACATACTATTTTTGAGTTTCTTAAGTTAAACTTTGTTCAATTGGATAACTAGGACTGTAATTACTGATACAAATTTGTTTCGATGTGACTGAACAAATTCCTTTTTAAAATTTGCATGTTAAGCTCCTGCTTGCCTGTCTGAAAACCAAAATCAAAACTAGGTCACTTCTCCCCACTTCTTCCACACCATAAAATTAATGCTGTTTACTGAAAAGGCCGGCAGAGTATGTACCCGTCAAAAAATGTTTCAGAAAAATCATAGGGCTAGTGAACACTTCACAAATTCGACTGCTTCAAATTGATTGCAGGTGATCTCTCAATTCCAGTTGAAGGTACTTTTAGGCCAGTAATGTCTGATGTTAGTAACGTGCGTATTACATATAAAATTCATCCTACTTAAAATGCAACATGTCTAATGCAGAAACTATGTGAACTGCTCCGGGCCAGGCTTTGCTCTTCACTCTGATATCGTGATGCCTTACATCTCCAATTATGGTACCAAGCAGCAAATAGACAAGTTCATTCCCAGGATGGTTGCGGGTACATGCATTGGAGCTATTGCCATGACAGAGCCGTCTGCTGGCAGGTGAGAAAGTAAACCTGTGTTAACTAACAATCAACTCATTAATTTAAATTGCATGCCACCATACTCTAAAAATTTGAGCCATCTTGCTCAAAGATTATTCCATCTCACATATTTTTTAAAGTAGGGTTATGCAATTTGATAAAAAGTTTGTGCTTTTATGAGCCCACATATTTATATGTGGACGCATTATGCGGTCATCTTCGTCCGCCCGGCGTGCGTCCGTCCGGCGTCCGCTGCTCTATCTCCAAAATGCCTTGACTTATGTTCATGAAATTATGCACATGTGTTCCTTCCATGGATGGGACGGCATGAGCAAACTTTCGGATGGATCTGACAACCGGTGTGCCCCCTAGTGGCAATTTTAGTTTTTACGTTTACCTCTGTATCTTCAAAAGTCCTGAACAGATTTTCATGAAATTTGGTATATCGGCACCTGTTAGTGAGATGACGCTATCCTCTCATTTGCAGATGGATTTGAGGTAGTTTGCGCCACCTAGTGGCCATTTTTACTGTTTTGCGTCCACCCCTCTATCAACCAAACTGCTCAAAGGATGATTGTAAAAATTGGCACGTATGTTTTTACTATAAAGTGGACGGCTGACAAATGATTTTCCGATGACTTCGACTACTGTGGTGCGCCCTAGTGGCAGTTTTGTTTTTTTTGCGCCTATGACTGTATTCCCTAAACCGTTCGCAGGATCTTTACTAAATTTAATAAGTGTATTTAGTATATGATGTTATCAACAGGGGACGACGACTTTCAGACGGATCTGACTACTGGCGAACCACCTAGTGGCAATTTTATTTTTTTTACGTTTACCTCTGTATGTTTTCATAAAATTTGGCATACAGGCATCTGTTAATGAGATAACGCTAGCTGTCCATTTTCAAATGGATTCGATCTAGTTTGTGCCACCTAGTGGCCATTTTTACTGTTTTCGGGTCTGTTTTGTGGCGTCCACTCGTCTATCAACCAAACGGCTTTCAGGATAATTGTGAAAATCTGCATGTATGCTTTTACTATGAAGTGCACAGCTGAAGACGATTTTCCGTCGAGTTCGACTACTGTGGCGCCTCCTAGTGGCAGTTTTGTTTTTTTGCGCTCATGGCTGTATCTATTAAACCGTTTGCAGGATCTTTACGTAATTTAGCAAGTGCATTTATATGATGTTGGCAATGGAAGACAACAACTTTCGGACGGATCTGACTTCTGGTGTGTCCCCTAGTGGCAATTTTAGTTTTTTACGTTTACTAGTCTGTATCTTCAAAGGTCCTCAACAGATTTTCATTAAATTTTGAATATAGGCATCTATTGGTGAGATGACGCTATCATCCTGTTTTTGGATGGAATCCAGGTATTTTGCGCCACCTGGTGGCCATTTTTGCTGTTTTCAAATCTTGTTTTTGGCATCCATCCGTCAATCAACCAAATCATTCTAGGGATGGTTTTGAAAATTGCCGTACATGTTTTCAGTGTGAAGCGGACGTTTGATGATGGTGACTGACTACTGTGGTGACTTCTAGTGGTAGTTTTGTGTTGTTTTGAGCCCATAGCTATATCTCCAAAACCCACTGCAGGATCTTTATTAAATTTAATAAGTGAATTTATATGAAGATAACAGATGACGACTTTCAGGCAGATGGAACGGACGCTGTGCTCACAAGTGGCAATTTCATTTTGTTCTGTTTTCCTTTGTTTCTCTGAAGTTCCTTGACAGGTCTTTATGGAATATGGTATGTTCCTGTTTTTGGATGGATTGTACGTTTTTGCGCCATCTAGTGGCCATTTTTATGATACAAATAAATGACCCTAAAAGCTCACCATTTGCGATACATTCGTGGCCGCATTTCAACGCTCCGCATTGCTCTTGTTGTTAGTTGCAATCACTTTTAAAATTATAGTCCCATTCAGAAGCTGCTTGCTATTTGAGGTGATAACACTACTATGAGGATGACGCTTGTTGAATGTTGCACCATAAGTTAGAAACTTTAAATTATCACCTTACGTGCAACTACCAATGGAGTCCCAAAAGTCTGCTTCAACCACTACAGTGTGATTTGTGACTGTACAGTAAGCTTCATTGCTTAGAGGTATGACCGATTGATTTTTTAAACATAATATTTTATTTCAGTGATCTACAGGGAATCAAGACATATGCCAAGAAAGATGGCTCTGATTGGATCCTTAATGGCAGTAAAGTTTTCATCACCAATGGCTGGCTCTCGGATGTCGCCATTGTTGTCACGCTAACCAACCCAGAGGCCAAGAGTAAGGCACATGGGATCAGCCTCTTTCTAGTTGAGGATGGCATGGCAGGTTTCAAAAAGGGCAGCAAGTTAAAGAAAGTTGGCCTCAAGGCTCAGGTGGGCACTGGCATGGGTTGGAGTCGTGTGACGGACATGTGCAGGTCAAAAGACGGGGTACACTGCACAAAGCACCTTACTTAGACTCACGAGAACACGCCTTAATTAGCCACCAGGTTCATCATGAGCAAAGCACTATTAACATTTTTTTTTCATTAGTTGATGTACTCTGCTGAACTTATAAAAGGTTCAGCATGACTACCAGATGTTTTGGCACCTCAGCATCACCACCATTCTATGGTTTGCACATGAGTGATGTGAATTTGTAACAGTAATCTGCTAAACGTGGGATCATGTGTCTAATTCCCAATTTACAAGACTCCTGAACTGCGTGGATGCATTCCCAGTTTCGCTCTTTAGTTCCACAACTTACAACTTCCTTTCAGTGTTTTTTTTGTTATAACTATAAATTACTAAAGGAAAGTGGCCTTTTTACTTTCTTGTAAAAACTAATTGTGGAATTGCTGTTGCCAAGACACCCTGTGTTTGCTACTTTAAAACTCCTGTTTGATGGAGAAATGCGCTTAACGATATCCCTGTGATTCTGTCCCTTATTTGTATAACACTGTTCTCGACATCGGGACCGTACCAAGTTGTTCACCTTCGTAGCCATAAATAATTGATTTGCGCGTTGAAAACATCCATCTGCAGATAAAGCCATTTAGTCTTTTTGTTTCAACAAGTGTATTCACTAAATCTATCCTTTTACAACTTCTCAAAAACTTGAAATAGGTGAGCTCAAAATTAGAGGTGTTGGGAAATGTATCCACAGTATAATTAAAATGCCGTACTCATCCGGGATAACGCCAATGTTCGGCTTTCAGTCCACCCATGATTTTCCTAATTTTTATTTTAAACCCCCATGTTCAGGTTTGCACTCACCTCTAGTTTGTAGGATTAAAACTTCATTGCAAGTGAAGGTGTGTTTGTGAATGCCCCTTTCACAAGCTCATAAAACATTAACTTTACTTACCTTTGAGTGATTCAGGAGATAACATCTGAGTGCAGAAGAATAGAATTGTGGTTTATGAGAAAATGTGTAGTTCACACTAAAAGGAACTCTTTATTAATGGGAAATGTATGCTTTTCATGTGAATGCTCATGTGAAACAGGAGAGAGGATAGTAATGTTTTACACTGACATGGTTGTACAACATTCTAGCATTAGCTCATTTACACTTCTGAACGCATGGCTACAATGCTAAAATTACTCTAAGAGGTCAAAGTTCATAGCTACATTCTAAAATCAGTGAGATCAATGTCTCTTTCATGTACAGGACACTGCTGAGCTGTTCTTCGAGGATGTCCGCCTCCCTGCTGACGCCCTCCTGGGGGAGGAGAACAAGGGCTTCTACTACCTGATGCAGGAGCTCCCTCAGGAACGGCTACTCATTGCAGATTTTGCCATTGCCAACTGTGAATGGATGTTTGAGGAAACAAGGGAATACGTGAAAAATAGGAAGGCATTTGGAAAGACCATCTCTAGTTTGCAGGTGAGTTGTTGGTTGTGTCTTAACGGTGGAAGTACTTGTTTGAGGGATATATAGGAAGTTGTGTGAATAATTGAATGAATGATTTTATTTCCCATAGTGACACGTGTTAAACAGGTTTAAACAATTTATACAATAGGGGATAGAGTAGTTCCCTATTGGCAACCTGTTTGTGTTTGCTGACCTAGCTTTCATGCCCGTCCTGGACCCTTCGTTGGGGTACTGGCAGGAATCTTCATGTCTCATGGTAACCTGTAGCTGCCCCTTGGTGGCTGTTACTTGCTCTGGTAAATAGCTGCTAATTCATATCCGCTGTCTCTGATCAATTTTGGTTTATTACTCATGATTTTGGCTGCTCTGATTTTTTGATTCCAATATTTATTTTATCTAGATAGTGTTTTGACTGTAGGTTTGCAAATGTTGTGCGATGTGTCCATACGGTGTACTCCTGATGATGACATACATCCGGAACAGACTAGAATCAAACGTGTTACGTGAGAGTGACTTCTCCAAGTGGATGTTCAGTCCCAGACCCAAAGTGTCTAAGAAGGCTGACCCTTTTAACGTCAACATAGCCATCTGTACATTTATGGTCTCTTGGAAAAAGTGTCTAACATCTTCAGAGAACACCAACTGGGCACCTACGCCAAGTCATTTAACACCCTACGGAGTGCCTTGGAACACCCAAAAGGCAACAAGAAGTGCACGGTGATAAGAATGATTGAATGCCCTGATTCTCCTGCCAAATATGTTGGTGAGACCTCTCAAAATCTAGGCACCAGACTAAAACAACACTTCAGCATATCATCTGGCAACCCTACAGCCATAGGAGAATACTGTATGGACACATCGCGCAGTATTTGCAAATCTAGAGTCAAAATACTATCTAGAGAAAATAAATATTGGAATCGTTAAGTCTTAAAAGCATTCAAAATCCTGAGCAATAAACCAAAATTGAACTGAGGCAGTGGATATGAATTACCAGCTTTTTACCAGCGCCTCCTCGCAAGTAACAGCCACCAGGTGGTGTTGGACAACCACCAAGGGCCACCCACTGGTGGGACCGTGTGACACGTAGATTCCCGCCAGTACCCCGACGAAGGGCTCAGGGCAGGCTCGAAAGCTTTGTCGCCACTAGGTAACTACTCTATACCCTGTACTATGTAACGGCGTCAACTATGAACATTCATTTTGTCAATTTATACAACATTTGAAAAAACATCTAGCCCATTGGGGTTATAAGCCATTGTTATCAATCAAACAAACCATTTTTTTCTGTATTTCAAAAATGCATTGCAGATAAAAACAGAAAACTCTAAACAGATTAACTATTAAAACTTTTACAGTGTTTACATCAGAAAAAAAATCAAAATATTGTCAAATTGTCTGATTCATTATCAAGTACTTTTTGGAAATCAGGATTTTTAGTGTGCAATAACACACAAAACGAAGTTCATCTTCTAGAGCACTGAGGTTATGTGAACAGCCTAATGTATTGTCTGGCTCAGTATTTGTGTATGTACCAATTTCCGTCTCTACTGTAAAAGTACCAAATCAGAGCTGACAAAATATAGACTTCGTGATTCATTGTAAACAACAATAAGTGTAATGTTTAAATAACATGTAATATCTCAATTTTAATCTTGTCCCAATACCCCCTCAACAATATTGAATATAATTGATAGATTCTGTATCGCAAAGCGACTATAGTGATGTACTGGGAATCCAAGCTAATAAGTCTGTTCCAAAGTCTCTGCATGCACACAAAACAACTAAATCTTGTAGGAAGCCGTAGTAAATCCCCTTACATAGCAGGAATAGGCATGAAGCAGTGAACCCCTGTTGATTGTGCTTTTGTGCTTTGTAAGTGTATGAGGAAGTTGTGTGCTAGACTGTGTTGCCATGCCTTGCAGGAGCCAGTTTTACAAAATGTCACATGTGCAGTTTTAGCTTTAGTCGAATGTAGTTGTGTGGTTATCAAGGGCTGCAGTACTTTTTCTTGTGGAGGGGAAAAATTGCAAGAGATGAAAACTTCACCATGTGCGGCAAAAATCTAAGTTGTATAATAATTATTCTTATCATTTATTTCTTGATATGCAGACCACCCAACACAACTTGGCGGAGCTCAAGACCCAGATATCGGTGGGCCGAGCCTTCCTTGACCAGTGCATTGAGCTGCACGCTCAAAACAAGCTGGACACAGTGACCGCCTCTATGGCCAAGTACTGGTGAGTGCGAATAAGGTTTGAACTTGCTTAAAGGAGAATGCCACCCGATTTCATTAGTCTTTTTTACCATCTTAATCGGTCTATATCCACATCATCTTGCATACGGTCGACCTTACCTTGTCGGGAGGTGTCGCGTTAACCTTTGAGGAAGGTGAGAAACGACGCAGCGATGTCAGTGGTTCATTTGCAGAGTGAATGCCGCTCTGTTGTGGTGCATCGTTCCCACTTGTCCAAACTATGCAGCAACGAGGAAAGCGGGTACATCGTTTTTTCGACTTCTTTGAGAATCAGAAATGCTCAAGAAGTGGCTCGCGGTAGTGAAGAATGAAAAGTACGCTGTTCATAGCAAGTATGAGGCCTTGAAACATCTCCGTGTCTGTGGCCGGCAAACGTCGACAGTGAGTGTGAGGAATGCCGGCTTACCAAAGAACTATCCATACGTTCCGTTGCCTGTATATGTTCGCGACGCCTCTGGTATTTCTTGATCACTGTATTGCGGTTGGAACTGAAAGCCTGTGAAATTTAATGACCCACCTGCAAAGTCTTCGCCGGATGAGCTCTCGTCTAATTCGGGATAGTAAGTTGCCATGTTGACGTTTATTATTCTGCATTTTTTTTCAAAATGAATTATTCTCACCCTAACCAATGCTTATATAAAACTGAAACAAAGTCTGTCTCATTAGATACAGTTTGTAGTCGTGAGTGCAAATGTTTTGAGAAGCCAGCAATGAATAAACCACTGCATTACCGTCTTCAGATGCTGACCAGGCACCGAGGCAGTGTGAGCGCATGCTAATTCAGTGTTTGCTGACAAAAATTGTGAAACAATAACTCGATTTTATATTCTATGGTCACATGTTAGGGGAATCTTTATTTAGATATACAAATACATTATTCACAGCGTTGTTAGGTGCTGTGCAACTTTTGCCCTGATGGTTCTGTAAAAGGGCAACTTGACTTTGCGGCCCCCGACTATAAGTAGATTTGCAATTTCGTGGCTAATTCACCAAAATAATTACGTGCACATTATTTTTTTGGCTCACCAGTATAGTCTTTTCGTGGCTGGAGGTTCAGTTTTCAATTTAAGCTGGTTTATGTTCGTGATGTCCAGTCCCGGCGGCCGCGACGGGCCTGATCAGGTTCTGATGCTTTAATAACAAGCATTTTGTGTGTTTAGAACTGAAAAAATCGCAAGTGTAAACGTACAACACACAGCTATCTTTCATGTCTGTATTTCACGGAAGAATGATTCGAATTTATCACCAAAGACATCCAAACTCCTGCGATCAACCATGTTAAATTGACCTACCAAACCTAGGAGTCTACACCCCTTGACCGAACTCTGTAGGCTACCGTACGTTCAAATACATATAAACGAATTCAACGTATTTCTAAGAGTTTTACATCTTAATTTGATGGTTTATTGGTGTAAAGCGATGAATTCAAGCGATAAGTTGACACCAGTAAGCGTGTTGTGAACGGCAGAACAGACTGCATTCGAACCGATTACGTCGTTGGTTAATTTCATCACCTCCGTCTGTCGTCAGGTGTCAGGTAAAACAACTGAACTTGCTGTTATCGAGTGGACCCACTTCATCTAAATTGATACAAAATTGGTTGTTTTTGGGTGGCATTCTCCTTTAACCTCATCTTTCTTTTGAATTGACAACTGTTGCTAATTGCCTGGGATAGGTATTTCAAATGCCAAGCCGTATGCATTTCTTAACAAAAATGTGGACAAAATACTAAGCTTTGTGTTGATTCTACTTCTTCTTTCAAAATTTTTGTATAATAGCAATTGCACTTTTGCAGCTTGGACAACACACCTGTGATTTCCATCAGAAAATACATGATTTTTATAGGCTTAAATGTAGAATATTTTGTTCTGAAAGCAAAATAACTTTTTCGTTAACTTTTACATAGTGACTTTTTTGCTAGAGTACAACTTACATTACATGTGTAAAATATTCAAAACGTTTTAAGCTCTTCCACTACTAATCACAAGTGGATTTAAGCCTGTCTGTCGTTGAAATTTTGATGAAGTTCCCTATATGACGGCCGTTAAATGCCTATTAGCCAATGTTGGTGGATCACTAACGCTCAATGTGAAGAAGGGAAAGATTGCCACAGTTAGCTCTAATTGAAGAGAACTAAAGTTGTTTGAATTTTAACTTCAAACGCATCCAGTTAGACAGCTCAAACACAGATATCGAAGATTTTTCATCAAAGCTGTCACCTGTTCAAAAGAATGTGTGGATGCCTAATATGAGAGCTTACTATTGAATGACAGCTTGCATTCACTTAAGAAAACAAAGAAAGGTTCCTGTATTTAGTAGAAGGGAAGTTTACGTCATTTGGCTAAAGTATTTATTTGTGTACCAAAGTTATGATATTTACGTCCATCAGTCTTGTGCATATCATGGCATACTTCCAATTTGTACTGCATAGAATCATTGTCGTTGATCATGGTAACCATCAAACTTTTAAGTCGCATAGAACATTATCTTGGATTTCTAAGCGAACAAGCTGTCGAGAGTGATCACGGATGTTCGGTTGCTAAAAGGTTTTCAAGAAGTGGCTGGCAGCGAGACCCTGCCTTATTGAATGCGCTTCTTATGTGTGAATTTTTGTTTTCTACACCTGTCCAGTGGAAATTGTTTTCAATTTGAGCTGAGAATGTAGTACTTGACATAGAAGCACTCACCTTGTGGAGGATGCAAATGTTGTTCAGAGTCTGTAAAAATAAACATGCATCATTTCTTTGCAATTAGAGTCAACTCTGGCAATATTTTCCTAACTTTTGTCCCTTTCACAAACATTTTGTGATGATTCTTGGAGTACAAAAAACACCTTTAGTTCACAGTTCATTATTTTTGTGGCATTTACCATATTTCAGTGTATTTTTGTTAACAACCTACATATTACCTGTTATGCCAAAAAGGATGGCACTTTGGAATCTAGTTATTTATGACAGTCTATTCACTAGTAGATTCGCGTGGGTCTGTTTCATAAAGTACTGGTAATAATTTATTCCTCAGACAAATAATAAACTAAAAGATAACAGAATAGGGCAGAGCAGAATTTCATATCAAGAAATTTCGCAAAAATGAAATATGAGTTAACTCTCAAAAATAACAAATAGGGATGTTTTCTCACATTTCTGGTTGCACAGGGATTCAACCCAACTCAAAATTTTACAAGTGTTCTAAATATTCACTGCTGTTACAGGGCAACTGACCTACAGAATATGGTGGCTACACGTTGTCTACAGATGCACGGTGGTTGGGGCTACATGTGGGAGTACCCCATTGCTAAGGCCTTCGCTGACGCCCGTGTACAGCCCATCTATGGAGGCAGTAATGAGATCATGAAGGAGCTCATTGCTCGGCCAATTGTCTCCACAAAATGAGGTTACACCTGCTAATGTCAAGTTTTCAGAATATGAACCTAAGTGGAAAACCTGACTTGTCGTCCGCAAATCATTAGGCCTAATTGATCTTGAACTCTTAATTTTCTCCTACCTCTTGTCCTAAAGACAGAATATTTGACTCATTAGTGCCATTCCCATGTTAAAAATGTCTTTAATAATCACAGTATTTTTCAGGCAAATTTTTACTAAAGAAAATTTGTGCAAAGAGATACAAATTTTGTGGGATTCTGAGTTCTACTAAATTGCACAGGATTAATTCTGAGAAAATTAATTCATGACTGACATGTTTGTTTACTCAATTAAAATTCCATGCCAAACTGCTCTTAGCTGACAGTATTGCAACCTGTTCTCTGATGCTTTGTTATTCAATTAATGAACGGGTGATTCCAGCTTCATAGAGGCCTGCCAGATTACAAAACTTGGTAGGATTGTTGATTGCTCAGGGATAATATTATCAGTGGAAATGATTATTGTAAAAAGGAATGAAATTTTTGCAAGTTTGAATTGCAACATAAGTGTGATGTTCTGTTTTCTCACAGCCATAGATATTCTCTGTGGTGCACTGAGAAACTGTATAGAGGTCATCTGCTGCTCTTCCCTGGCTTTGGAAAATTAGTTGTCTTGGGGAAAGAAAGGCTGTTTTGTCAACCAAATGTTGGAAAGATGAAACAATCAGCCTTTGTTCTATTATCATGACCTCCCAAAAATTCACTGTCTCAAATTGTAGAATTTTACCAATTAATAGCGCCACTTAAAGAACAAAACAGCCTATCCACTGTGCTGTATGTATGTTACTCATCGTTCCTTTCATCTGTGTACACACAATTCATGTCTACATGCTGATGTAACTGGCAAGGGATCTTTGAATTAAATACCTTTAAAAAACAGGTTAGTTTCCATAGGCAATCATGTCCTATGTGATATTAACTTCCAGTTGAAGCTTAAAGTGAAGTAAATGTTGAGTTTTTGATCCAATCACAGTTGTGTTATTTTGCACATGATCAATAGAGAGTTAATATAATTATTAATGTTTATTTACTTACTGTATAATTTTATTTTGGCTTTCTTGAGGGATATTTGGACACCATTAGTATGTAATTTTACCACCAACAACTTTTCTTTTGTCATTGCTGTGACCTAATATTTGATAACTGTGGCTAGATAATGATTTCATGTAGACTTACACTATTTGTATTCAAGAGTCTATTTCTTTGCAGTACTTTTTAAATCACTTGAAATAGAGATCTACTACCTCAGTAGTAATCATCCTATTGATATTCGATGAGAAATGTGACTTGTGCCAAATTGCAAAATAAACTGTTTTTTGATCAGTAGTACAGTATTTTAATTGTCCCTGACAATTTTATCTCAACACATGGCTTCTTCATTAGTTGAGTTCAAAGATAACACAAATTTTTTCGTATCTTTAGCGGGCCTACAAGAGGAGCTCCTGGGTTTTAAAAATGGGAACAGAACTTTAACGGCCAGCGTGAGTACCTCCACTAATCAGGTCTGCCATAGTTCCAGGATTGTTAAACTTCAATAATGTGCATAATCCAAGCAACCAGATAATGATTTAGTTTTTGCGTTATATAAACATCTAAGCGGTCTTTTCAGGTTTAATGATATTGTTTTTGCATCAGATACAGTTGGCACTAGCTGAAATTAAGTTGGAGTAAGAGTATGTAAAAAGTTCATTCCCTGTTCAAAGGGCAAAAAGCCCTTCAAGGAAAGTAAAATTGATTTTCCCGGAATGAGTAAAATGTTCATGTTTTACTCTTGCCACTGTGTGCCTCAAGAACAGAAAAGTGGTTAGAGCACTGGGCGATTTGTACACTTGGGGTGTACCGAATGAGATCACTCACTACATCGAGAACTGAACTGATCAGAACATGTTATAGTATGAGAAAATGAACTTTGGGGTGAGTTTTACATCCGTCTGAATTGCTCGAGTGTACTCATCCTAATTTAGTTTGAAGAAATAAGGACATTTATGTTGACACTTGACAATTAAACAGTTTTTAAGTTATACGCTTTAAAAAGCGTACGAATACCAGTAAAAGCACAAATCGTCAGTTTCCGAATTTTGTGAAAAGGTCTGTACATGTGCTCAATAAAAGAAGAAGCTTTGAAAAGGGAAGTTTCAATGTGGGGGAATATCAAAATTGAAGCGTCTCGTCGAGACATGACGTTACTGAGACTAGCTGTGATGTGTTCACCGCGGCCAATGTCTATTCTATTTGTAGTGGTACGCAAAATGTTTACCTTGAACTATAAAGTTTTCAAATCTTGACCAATGAACTAACCCAAGACTTCGACTGGCTGATGTAAGCTGGTTTCTAGATGCGTGTACTGTCTGCCAGGTATATGTTACGTATTAAACGAAGATCTTAGTACGTAGTGGTGTCGAAAAAACAGTAGAGAAAATTAGATTCTAAGATGTAAATATACACTTGCCCAATCTAAGATCTTCAGTGTAGATGTGCTTGACTATTCTTTATATCTTAGTTGAACCCTTGTAGAGGTTCGATTGGACGCAGATTGCCAAAAACGCTTGGCTCTTCTGTACCTCCCCAAAAGAACAGTTCAATTTTCTGTCGTCATCATAGTGGAGCCATTTTTTGGATCTCTTTGTTCCGGCAATAAGTTGTGAAATGGCTGGAATTTAAGGATTCACCATGGAGGACAATCGCTGCAACAAGAGAGTAGGACACGTGGGAGCTTGCGGCATTGGAAACGCAGCACTGCGGTTGTAGTTTTATATTCTCAGTAAAATAAAATAAACCTGACACAAATGATGTCCATAGTGCCGTAACTTTTAAGTTAGAACATAATCTGTTGCTTTGAAAGAAAGATGTGTCGAAAGACGCAACAAGTCTGTTTTAGGCAGGGTTATGGTGTTACAGATAAAGGTAATGTGACGATACGTAAAAGCCTTGAAGTTGATGTTTTCTACATACATGGTAGTACTGAGCGCAACCATTATATATTAACCATTCTTGTGGAAAACTATGAACTTCTTTCAAATTGTAGGACCCAAGTCTACATTTCGAATCCAATCTTCCAACAACAAACACGTTTGCTAACATAAATCTTTTTTGATGTGTTAAAACAGTATAAAAGTAGGCGAAAAAATTCGGCATCAAAATTTTGCCATCAGATCACTCTGATTTAAACACAACTGAGTCACCGTTGCCAATAGCTACGTAAAGCTTGACGGCCAAGCGCGACGTTTGCTGAAGAACGCGCACGAGAGTAGCCTGTATGAGCCATATTTTATTATCGTTGTACGTCTTTTACTTTCTCTTCATGGAACCAACAAAAGAAACGTGCATTTTATGATCTGAAATCAGCAGAAACTCTCACGAAACTATTCGGTTATCTCGCGTTGACGAAATGTAAAGTGAGGCACACAGCTCTTATGTGTGACACGTGCTGCTCAAGGTGGATTACTTCAAAGAATGTATTGATTGGTTATGAAAATGACATTTTCGCCATAAAATAACGATATCAAATAAATGCAATATCAGGGTGTGCTAGATGTACCTTGTTATTGATAATTTGTAATGCGTATGCAGACCTTCGATAACTGGATATGTCAATTTTTATCAGGTTCTTGTTCACCATCTTGTAGCCTACCGAATCCGAATACAACTGGACCACAACACGTTGAAAACAGAACTGCATTAGGCAATGATTTGCTTATAATTTTCTTTGGGCCTCAGACAGTTTAATTGAGTATACCAGGAGATAATTATTCGCAAGTTTTTCCAATAAAGCAAAATAGCCTTACGAGTTAGAACTCAGTTGTTATCCTTTTCGGTTCATTCTACAACAGACCGGCGATGTTCTCATGAAAATATAGAAAGTAGGGTGATCCGCAGGTTATCGTGATGATTTACTGACATAATCATAATCATTGGTTTAAAACAACGAAGCATTGATCAGTTGAGAAAAGAGATAGACCTAATACGACGGTTCTTTCTTTTGGATAGTTTTTGTTCATACTTTTTATCTTGAAAGGATTCTACATTATGGCTAGTAGTGAGAACTTGTGAAAGCTTATGCATACCCGGTAATGCTCGTGGAATACCAGACACTTTCAGTTTCGTCGCTTGCGTGTGCATGTAATCACTCGTGTCACAAACACATGACTATCACCGTCATATTTATTTATAGTTCCGTGAAGTGGCGGCATTACAACTTTTTAGATCTATTCTCATTGGTCCTTCACTTCAATAGCGTTGTATGGTTTCAGTCTAGGCAACACACACAGCAAAATGAGCAACCGCGTTAGAGCTGATGACGAAATCCACAACTACAGTTTCATAAGACCGACATGTGTGCATATTGTGTGAAAATGGTCCGATCTCTTACTGTCTCAAAGGAAATGTCCGCACGAAGGCACAAGTCCGACATCGAGTGAAATCGGCACTGAAAGACCTTCATGTAGGATGGGGATGGCGAGGAGGGAAGAGGGGGGACAAGGAAAATATACGGTTTTCAAGGAAAATGTCCGCAAGTCGTTAGAATGGTCTGCCGACAGCGTTTTTTTTTTCTGTTTGCTCGTGCCCATAGGTTGAAGTAATCACGCAGACGAAAACAGTTGGAGTGCTCTAATTAAGCGGTCACCGATTTTCGAAAGAGAGGGGTCCGGGGTGCAGAAAGTTCACTATCAAGATTAGTTTCAGAAATTGATTGATTTATTCATGATCAGTTGCTCCAGTTTTGAGCACAATAGCATAAAGGCAATTTAACGTGTCTTGTCTCGAAGTTAGTACAGCAGCTTTTTATTTCATACAGAAATTGCTGAACAAACGTTTCAAGTCCTGGCGAACTGAAGTTCGTAAAAAACACAAAATGGTTGAAATTGTCTAAACTTCGATGAACTCTCAACCAGAAAAGTTGAGAAGTCGCTGGTAGGACAGGTCAACTTGTTTATGTCCCTGGGACAGTCTCCCAGCATACAACTCTATAGCAATAATTCATTATCACGAATGCGTTAGGAGCTGTGAATGTATCCATAGTAGCACTATAAATATGAGCAAGCAGGGGGAGGGGTCGTAGTTGACGTCCCCGTCTCATCCTCTCATATATTTGTTTCCAAAATGAGTATTTCACAGCTTCACACCCAGTCGTGAGCAGATCAGTACTGTTTTTGTCTAATGACCCTAGTACAAATTAGGATAACTGTTATTCACTATTTCAAATGTAATTATTTGCTTTGCCAGACTACTTGCTTTTGGCGCATGTCGGGCGCATCTGTGTGCCTGACACCTCAGTGTCTTTAGGTTATGTTGGAACTATGGATTTAACAAAATATTCAGAAAAGTCAGTGAAAATATTTATTTTCTGAAAGTAGAACGCCTGTAGAATTTGATTTTTGACTTTGTACCAATCTCTTATTAAATGGGGCACGTGGCCATGTTTTTTTATTAAAATTTAACAAAAAGAAAGGTATATTGATCGCAAAACAACGATATCAATAACATGGTCAAATTTTATTTGATGTAAATGTTCAAAGTGAGACTCAAAAGCGCTGTTGCAATTTTTCAAAATATCTCATCGTTTTCGTTTTATAAAAACTTAAAGATTTGTCATGAAAATCATAGAAGTCCTATCTTATGATAGCCTGTCATACAAAATTAGACAATTCTAAAACAATTCCTAACAAATTTTTAAAAAAAGTGGCCACATCAAAGTATCTGAAAGTTTCACAAGAATCCAATCAGTCTTTTCTAAGATATGATATCCCGAAATTTGGCCATTTTATAGGGTCCTACATGTACATAACCTAATGATATAACGAAAAGGAAAACGGAAAAAAGAGGATCGTTTCATTTTTCTATTGTCTCACACCAGCGGTCTGTTTCGTGAAAAGTGACAAGTCGGAAATTTGATCTTACGTTCCACCCAACTACTTCTAAAAAATAATTAAATTTCACTAACACACATTACTGCTAGTTACTCTCATAATTACTTGGCAAAACATTTATTTAGCAATTATGAAGTTGGAGCCTTAGTCTTCAGCCACTTTTCATGAAATAGATCATAGATGTCCAGACACAAATAAATTTCGAGATTAAACAAATGAATAATATCCCCAATGGCACTTTTGTTCATATTGTTAAAACTCCTATTTCCTATATTTTTTTCGTTAACTAATGTCTATTTGCTGTGATTCGTTGCGTTTTTATTGAATATAAGGATTATCAGAAAGATTTGGTGAGCGGTTGTGATATATCAGTGGCGGGCGGTTTTGGCAAATTCACTTTTATCTCTACTGTTACTTCTGTAGGTGGCTTCGGGAGTTGTTTAAAAAAAAATAGTGCAAATTCTGTCATCCTATCTTACGCTAAATATCACTCTCGTTCTTCCCGCATTGCTTGATTTCCAAAATTATACGTTTCCTTGAGGTGCGGTGCCTATATTTATAATGCTAAATAAACATTTATTCATACGTTTCCCCGCATGTTTGTAACAAAGTATGTTACTTTTCCTCTCAAATTTACACGGGAAAAGTTCATGGAGACGTGTTCCGGACGACGTAATTCCTCGTTATTAACAAAAGCGCATAATGTTTTGGCGCGGTCCACTGCAATCTCACCGCATTGTTGTTTCTTGTACTACAGGCCTTTGAGAAGGGTGTCAAGCTGGAGTGAGTTCTTTATGATTACTCACTCCCACTTTAAATGACTTCTGAATTACATTTCAATGTAAAATTTGGAAAAAAATAAACTGTAAGCACTATGGTGATATTTGCCTAAATTTATAATATTGAAATAATTTTCTTAACATTGAAATTGACCTTGAAAACCTGAAAATGAACAGTTTATCATCGATGATGCCGTGAATTAGAACAGCTAATATAATCATGAAACGAACCAATCGATGAATAGCGTCGATAGGGGGGTAGGCTGAATTGACGTCATATCTTATTTAAATGAAATGGTCCCGCATTTTTGTTGTGTGGAGTTCACGATTAATCAATTGATGTCCGCCATTATTGTTGGCTGATTTTTGCACGATTTTGAACATATTTGCTTAGTGTATCGATATTCAACTGCACAGTCTTCAAGAGTGTTGTTTCACCTGTACCACATCGAAATTTGGAGTTAATTGGAGTACTTTAAAGTGGTAATAACTGCTGTTGAATTTAGTGCTATTTAGGCGTCGAGAAAGTCGGGACAAATCGTCGTACAAGGGACGTGGAGGTGTCACGTGGTTATGAATTGCAGCATTCTGAAATTGATGTTTTATTGCACGAACTTTTTGAAATACAGTGTGTTGTTGTATTGATAGTCACAGGCAGTGTTTTAGTACATATTTGTTTAAATTTCGCTATAATGCGACAAATTTTATTAGATCGGATGGAGCAGGATGACCTTCCCGACCAGTCACGTGTTTACGTCACGACATACTCATCAATGAGTATAGAATAATAATGATGTGGTTGCTTGGATGGGACAGTGACAGAGCTTGTTAACAAATTGATGTCGATGCAGGTTGCTGCATTTGTTACGTAACACTTTTTACTTGACTAATTGTTGCTGTGTTTTTTATTTCATGCACAGCTTGACTGACAATGAAGACTGAATAGTGAATTTGCATGTTTGGCCCTCTTTCGCTGAGGCTATGCAGCTTGGCCACTATGGCTCCAGCTCTCACTGAGACCGCCAGTCAAGCGCGGGTCAACCTCTCGCCATCACCACCTGAGAGTGGTTTGGAGAGTCGTGTCAGCGGCAAAGCAGATTACCTGGTTCAAACAAATGGTGGTGTTGATTACTATAAAAAGCAACCAAGCATTGAATCGCTTTCTGGCAAACAACTGCAGAATCGAAACTTTTTTGCTGCTTTCACCAGCACACAGTTTACTCAACTCAGCAGTCTGAAAAACTTGCCTGAGTTGTTCAAAGCGAAGCCTTGCAAAGCGGATGGTGAATTAGTTGTCAATGGTAGGATGAGTCATAGTTCAACAAATGGTAAAATGGTGTCAGACATCGACAGTCGTGCTGTGAAGCTTTCCAATGGAACCATGAATCGAACTGATGGTTCTAACGTAACGGAACAGTCTACCACCAAGGATAATGATAGTAATGGTGTTCTTAAACTGGAAGAGTCACTGGCTGAAGCTAGCCAGGATGGAGACTGTTCTTTAGACTCGAATGGTTCAGCTGCACCTGTGTCTAGTGCAGAGACCATTGACTCTACTGTTGTTAGCAGTGATTCACTTGCATCACCTCCAGTTTCGTCAGCTGAACTAGGACGTCGGCAACAAACCCTGGACAGGCGGGCAGGTCGTCTGGCGAAACGCATTCGCCGTTTGCAGTCGGTACAATCAACCAGTCATGTGAGATCTCAGTTGCGTGGCTTTGTGGACAGCCAGCACAGGAACTTGGAGTCAATGGCAACATCCATTTCAACTCCGCAGAGTACGGCTGACCTGCAACCGGATGTCCTGCAGAGTGAAGACATCAAAAGTCTCTCAACTGCTGCCCTCGTGAACTTAGTGCGTAGGCTGCAGTCATCGCAAGTGACACTAAGACAGCGGCTTCAGGCGTCTTCGTCGTCACAACTTGAAGGTAGCAGTGTGTTGACTCTTGACGAGGAGACTGCCTCGGATGTTGAACAGGCGGCTGGTAAGCTGCGTGCCAACCTGTCGCACCTGGAAAAATGCATAGACTCGGATGCCACCGAAAGTAGTTCTGGTGGAGAAAGCTGTGATGAAGATGAGTACTCGGATACCGATAGCAAATATAATCCATCGCTGTGAGTATAAACAAGTTTAGTATTCAGTGCGGTGTTGTTGGATTGTAAATTAGTGTGGTTCAACATCATGCCTTTATGCAAATTGCTGTTGTTGCAGTAAGCTGGAAAGTTGAGTCCGGAAATACAATCAACCTAAGAATTGTGGTCTGAACTTGTATAAAGAAACCATTTCTTGAAAAATTATTAGATTATAAATATCTGAAAATAAAAAAGTTGAGTAATTTATGTGCTCGCTAATACCATTTTTGACAAGATTATGGAGACTCCTTGACCTAATTAGTTGATCTTGATTGAAGCTGATAATTTTCTAATATTGCAAAAGTTTCAGTCAAAGTAAAAGCTCAAGCATATTTTCCTTTTATAACACTCAAGTATTATCTAAGACTAAAATACTTGTACCAGTGAAAAAAATGAGAAAGCAAAAAGCACAACTTTGGCTCTTGTAGTAATTGCAGGTCATGTATCTGTCTGCCATAGCCGTGTTCTTTGCCGTTAGGAATGAGTTGGGTTTCACAGGCCAGCTCCCAACACTCAGAAGAAACTATTGGGTAATTTACTGCATGTTTTCAATCACACTGCAGTCCACACAATCTTTAATGCCTTGTGCTTTGATCCAGACAGCTGTAAGTCACTTTTGGGGCCCGCAAGGAGTCAATTTATAAAGTTACCCCAGGACTTGACGCTTAGTGTAACTTCAACTTGCCAATGTGACCAGGTCTTCAAACGGGAAATGAGCTTGTCAAAATACGATGGTGTAGAAGTCCTGGCCTCTACAAATGATGCATCTAGTTGGCAAGAGTCGGAAGTGTAAAAGATCAATTTTTAGTTGGTTGGGTTGGGTATACAGTGAAAAACTCCCCAATTTGGGATTGGAAATAATTTTCTGGTTGCAAAATCCTTGTGTTTGTACTTGCCTTGAATTTTGACCTAGGTGTAAAACTGTTTTATCTTATCAATGTAGTTATGATAAGTCTTGCTCTTGTCTTCAATGGCTCTCCAGGCTATGACTGGAATTGGAACACCTTATGAAATCTTAGCGAGCTCATCATGCATTTTCATCCTGAAGGTGTCATCATCCCTGTCGTTGTCATGACTCTAGAGTTAGCTTTATTTCTCATCTAAGTAATCAAAGGAAAGGATGTTTGCCTAGTGGTGTAATGGAGGCAGGGCTCAATGTGTTAAAAATGTAGCTGCTTCACAGAGTTTAACTGACAATGCTGGGGGACAGAGGTATTTATTCGATTTCATGATACGCGATTGCTGGACGTTTTTTTCGGTATATAACTTCCCTTAGATGATGTGCCAATTGGATTTCATGGGATCGTGTCTGAAATCTGTTGGTTGACTTACTGCAGATTGCCAAATCAAACACTGTGCATATGCCACAGAAAAGTAAACTTATTTCTGTCCTGGACCGCCCTATATAAAAAGGTTTTTAGCAAAATAATAACCAGCGGGAACGCTGCTTAACGGCTATACTTGAAATAACGGGTCACGTGACCACATAGGTGTAGACGAAAAATCTTGTCTCTATAAGAAATGGGGAAACCATTGGAGGCCGCCATTACAATAGTGCATTGTTAACAAAAACATTACATATACTTCCTCAAGCAGGGAGGTAAGCTGGCCAAGCAGAGGTGGTGAAAATAAATCATCCCTTGTGACAGTGGGCCTGTAGAAGGTCTCAAAGCAATTGTCGCAGTTTGTCACAAAATTTAAACACGACTTGTTTGGCTGTAACCATTAGCAACCATCTTGAGCGGACTGAACAATGGCGGTCAGATAGTTGAAAATTCTGACTTCATTTTTTTCTATCGAATTTTCAGTCGCAGCATGAGAAGTTTATCGTCGCCTGTCACCAAAACATTCGTGTGCATTGTTAAAAAGCAACTTTTTATGTTAATTGTAAGTAGATATTCGCTTTGCAAATGGACTCTGTTTAGCACTTTGCCTAATATAAACTAACGATGTTGGTCAAGTTGTTCCTCATGACTCATGAAAACTAGTCGTGTCCAGATGACCAAGCATAAAGACTTAACACAATATTTCAAATATCCATCACAGACAGGAACCGTAATTTGGCGTCAGACTATGACTGAACTGATGCTGAACTTAATCTGGGTGTTTTTGACACAAGAAGTATCCAAAGGTATCATTGGCCATGTTGACAAAATAGTGCAACTCCCCGCATACAAACTGTAATGGCTGGATTACAAAGTGGCACAGCAGATCGGTCTAGAGGCCATAAAATGGGCATATACCAGCGACGTCTTTTTGGTCGTGTCAGGAGGGAAAGGGTCCTTCCAAATTACCGTATCCAAAGTTCATTATGGAGATGGGTGTTTTGTTTATTTTTAGATACATGTAATTTGCAGAGGCTATCTGTAAGACCAACCACAAAACGAGAATAGGAAACATAAATTTTGAATGGGGGCCTCCTTGTGGCAGGAGTTGGACAGTGTTGTAATGTTTAAAACATTAAGTACTGACAATTACCCTCTGGCTGACTTTGCGGTGCACATGTCGACCTGTCTGACTAGCAGTCACTGACCACGGCAGTGAAAGTGGCAACTTTAGATAAAACAAATGGAAAATCTTGGGTTCGCCTCAACTAAACGGCAAAAACCTTGTGCCGATCATATTGCCGAGTTGTGCTTGAATAACCTTACTTATAACCAACAGTATATTCGTAATACCGAACTCGTGTCATTCAGAATGGTCAGAGTTTTAACACCAATTTTTAACATTTTTCCCCACAACCAAGGCTCCACCTTCTATGTATATAATGATAATAATAAGCTGTTCAGGTATATTTGATTATCAGAATGTGGAAGCTAGAGCTCATATGTTGTAGTGATAGTACTTCACGTTTGGTTAAACATGTGTCCCAAAGGTCACAAAGAAATACATGAATATTGTTACATAAATTAACCAAATTCATTAGTGCAACCAAATTCATTAGTACAACATTCCAAACTTTATTGAATGGTTCTGCTCTAGTATCTTGGATAATCTCAATTGACAACAACATTGGTAAGTTTTGGTTCTCAGCATGAATGTCTTCAATCCAGCATTTAATAGAGTGATTCAGATATAAATAAAGAATTTTTGTCACTTTTTTATCTTGGAAAAGGCGTTAAATGGACGGGAAACTTGCAGATGATGTGCTTTCAATACGTGTGTGCATTTTTATGAGTCCTTGTATACATATGCAGGGCTGCCAACTGTTAAAGATTTATACATACCGTATTCGCCCTAATAACTGCCCATGCCCCTATAAACGCCCCCATACATTTTCAGACTTTGCTAAAATAAGCGCTCAGTCCGTGAACGTCTACGTGCGAAAAATGACTTATATACAGTCCTAAAATTCTACAGTAACGTTTTAAATTTATCAATAATATCCGACAGTCCTGAAAAAATCATTATGCGCAGAATTTGTAGACCAGGAGCCTTGCCGCTATTTCGGTATTTAGCCGTGACTATACACTTCAAACTTCTGCCATGCCTCAAAACGAACGCAAAAGTTCTGCTGATATTGCGAGGACCAATGGTCTGGCCTTTCAGACCAACATACTTGGCGGAATTCCCAGAATTTTACAATGGGATCTTGAATTGTGCCCTCGTTAAACACAATCATTCAATCACCAATCCCCTTTCGTACCTCATTTCTGCCTGGTTATCCGACAATGCATATAAACTTAACACGTCCGGGGACCAGGCAATGACCTCTTGCCTGTGTGAGTGCATGTTGCCGTCATCTCGGTCAGGGTGCCCAATGTCCGTTACTGTGTCTCCAATGATCTAAACCGGGGTGGTCTGGTATTACTTTGCACAATTGCAAATCCACATTTTATGAGACTATCCAGTGATAATTTGTGTAGTTTTTGTCTGGCACTATATCGCACGTTTCAGTCAGTCGGAGTTCTGGATTGGAGAGCACCTCTTCTGTAAAACTCGGATGTAGTCTTTTAACTGGAAGTGGTGTGCCACATATGGGCTGTAACTTGTAAGTGGTTCTAATATTCCCTGTTTTCTTACGTCCTTGGGAGTGAGGGTTTATGTGGTCATTTCCTGGCATTTCAGTTTCAGGTAAATGATCTCAGTTCATGTGCAACCTGGTGACATCTGCATCCTGCCCCTTCTTCTTCACTCGCCACAAATTTCTTCCTCAGATTGCTTTATTTTGTGGTTAAAAGTCTAGTTGTGCTATTTGTTTTTCATGTTGTAGTGTTGGGGATTTGATTCAACTCGGGAATTTCCAATACAAGTTTTTAGGTCTTTCAATAGTCCTGTTTAGACATCAACTTTTGGCCTGGCGCAACTGACACGGAGCAAATTGATCAGCGTCAAGCTGCCGTTTACACACACAACTCCCTAACTTTGGCAAGACTGAAGTTGTAGGCTGGAGAGTGGAACTCACATGCACAGGTTTACAAATGGCTTGAGTTGCAATGACGGAGAACCCGTATGTTGGTCATTGCACAAGTGCAGTAGAGATGATCTTTTCCGCCTTGTCACAGTTTAGCATTTAGACATATAATTGACACGGAACAAGATGATCGAGTGCAAGTTACTCTACCTCACAAACGGGTGGCAAAAGTTGTCACCGCGGTGTCAATTTGCTCCAGGTCAGTCCTGTATACACTCATACATGTGGTAGAACATCTTGTTCCGTGTCAGCTGATCGGTGTCAACTGTTGTAGTGTAAATGGCACAATTGGAGTCCAAAATTGTGACTCATTTTTTGTCACCTTTCCAAGGAAGATATGCAGCACCAAATTAAACGTTTTCCTTGTTCAGGTTTTGAACCACATCTGCCATCAAACAAGTTTTTAATATCCGTAGGCATTCACAACAAGGTTAGAAGCCAAAGGGGCATTGTTGGCAATTATTTTTGTCCGAATTTGGTGAGATTTTACCGTATGTATGAACAGTACATGCTCCTTTCACTGGTACATCTGTTATGCGTGACTGGCTGACTCATGATCATAATGATCCTTTTGTTATCAAGACTTAGTTCCAGGAAGGCATTTGGTTTTGTTCTCTGATTTCTGTCGCAAGATGGTATTGACTGAGGTGAAAATTCAAGACAGTTTCCTTCATTGCAAATACTACTGTATACATATAACCTGACAGTAGGTTTTGGAGAGCTTGGATTTTCACAGTAGATATACTGGTTGGTTCCTGCCGTTATGTCAGTATGTTTCATTCACAGACACTGATAGTACCAGTCACATATCAAAGGTTATCAGTTGTTAATGTCAAATTCCACTGTATTTATACCATAAACATTCGGGTTAACGCCCTGGGCGGTTAAATTGGCAAACCCAAAAAATCGGGGGGTGGGCGGTTTTCCAGACATGGGTGCTTAAACGTGAAATTTCAGGAAATCCAGGGTGGGCGCTTATTACAACAGACAACCACCCTGAGCGGTTAATCTTACTTCATGATCAGAGTACCACACGACACACGTACTCGGAACGCGTAAAACTTTTCAAAGAGCTTTATCCTCAAGTCGCCAAATGTTGCTTAAATTGCGGACGATCCCAAGAAATGTTCTGTTGCCCACAGATTAGTCAATCACAATTAAATTTACAAAATTAGTGAGTAATAGCCCTGTGCCGTCCTGCGATCTTATTAGAGCTGTTGTGCCCAGACGACCAGTAACAATAACTTGGGATTGCAACTATTCTCACGCGATCACACTTTAGAAGTGCGCGCGTGCGAGCTTCACGTGTTGTAGAGGTCATAGCAGACATCAAATTTATGGTGCTAACTGTCAAGTTCCGAGTCAAAGACCAGTTCTATAATTAATGATGTAATAAAAGTTTAAAAAACAAATTTAGGTGTTTTTTGTGTTTGGGATGTTTATGTTGGAGATTAGATTAGATTCTATTGGACTCCGTGACTCATTTTCAATGTATGGTTCTGTGGCTAGCTGTTTTATCTCGACCGCCCAGCATTGCCCACTTCCAATTGCGTGAAACATGACAAAACGTTCAAGTATTATATTTTGAAGTAAATCCATGGCCCGAGACAAGAATTCATTACTTGTATTATAATTCACATTGCCAAACCGCCGGCTCAGAGGCCGTCGTTGCACTCTAGTTGTGATCATCGATCTAAAAGTTGGGAAATTGTGCGTTTGCGTAGCACTGGGCGCTAAATCTTTAAAAGTCTGGGATGGGCGCTTAACTGAGAGGTGGGCGCTTAACTGGAAATCTTCAAAAATCGCAGATGGGCGGTTAACCGAACAGTGGGCGGTTAAGTAAAAAAATCCACCTAAAGTAGGGGGTGGGCGGTTAACTGAGTATGGGCGTTAACCTTTTACGGTATATTTATAGTTTGAAATTGAGGGATCCTCAGACAACTAATGTTCCAGTCAAACTCTATGTTTTACTTTGCATTGTTCATCGGTACTTTGACGCTAAAGTCACATGATCACATTGTGATAATATGTAATCAGGCTTTGAAGAACTTGAATGTAAATGGCTGTGTTTGCTGTTGTTTTCTATGTGTTGAGTCTGTGCTGTATATTCCAGACGCAAACGTGCCGAGTGGAAGTGGGCCAGCAGTCGGTCATGTGTAGCTTCACGATGGACATGGTTACAGGCACAGGTGTCTGATCTGGAGTACCGCATCCGGCAACAGACAGAAATCTACAAGCAGATTCGACAGTCCAAGGGCCAAGTGTTGCTTGGTGAACAGCCGTCACCGGAAGACCTGATGGCCAGGCTAAGACCTGGCAAGACTGGCCGTAAACTGTCACCAATTGAGGCCAAGATATCAGCCATAGAAAAACGCAATGAGATGTCTCCATCATGCAACATCTCATCGCTGCTACACAATGTTGACAAGCAGTCCTCGCGGCTGACTCAGTCGCTGGGCAATTGCTACTCACCGATCTCATCCGCGGGTGGTACACAACCAGCCAGTGCCAAATCGACTCCGCCACTACCTGTTCTCAATGGCACCTTGGATAGTTCTCATAGTAGTCAGAGTTCGACGGGAAGTGCTGACATTGATTCCGAGAATCCGCTACAGAAAAGAGTTCGCCGTGAGGAGTTATCTGCAGATGGCGGGGCCACTGTTGCCACGGGAAACAAAAATACATTGGAGCTTTCGCCACCTGCCGACAGTTCATGTCGAGCTGCACGTTGCCGACCAGTGCGGATCTACCGTAAGCGGAGACTATTGAGGACTACTGGCCTACATTTGGTCAACCGGAAGGCGGCTCGCCTGTCAACCATCAAGTGTCACTGCTACCCGCCTGGCACGTCGTGTCCGATGTGTGGTGGTCGCTATAACAACGTGCAGCATGTGGATCCATTCTCCATGACTACCAGTGACAGGATTGCCCTTCTGGAACCCTCGTACCACCCCACACTGTCTTTCAAACAAGGTAGGCATTCTGTTACTACGTGACTATCCCCGACACCAACATGTTATGTTAGTCTTCTACCTAATGTGTTCAAACATGACTGCACCAAGTTTGGAAATCATCTAGCCATGTTTGAAAAGCTATTTTTTCTGCTTTATCCGACAAATTATTGAAACAGTGGTTCATCGTGGTACTTATGTTTTTCTTTTTTCTGAAAATAAAGCTTAAATTTCTGTACAATAACAGTAAGGGAGAGAAGGACTTGAAAACACAAAAGAAACGGCATGCATATTTGCACGTTTGAGTGTTTGCTGAGGGAATGCTGTATGATTGTCGAACTACGTCTCGCCACAACTTGCCTGCTTACGAATCCTGTACCCAGTAGCTTCCTTGGAGATTGTGTTGATTTTGGTAAATTTATGTATCTCTTGGGGTTGGTTATTCCCATCCAGTTACTGGAAAAAGGTAGTGTCGTCTTGGGTCTAGCTGATTAACTGCAGAATTTAATATTTGGTGACTTTAGTGACAAATTGTTGATGTTGAATTGACCCAGAAGCAATATCTGACACATATTGGCCAGTACCTAATATAAAAGTCTGGTTAATATACACACAGATCCTGCTTATTGATATTTGTTGAGTTGTGCTACAGCTAAATAGCATGCTCAAAAGAATGTTGATCACACCCTTTATAAACTGTGTGGGCTCTTTGTTATGTCTGGTACTCATGTACCCCAATTCAGAAACAGTCTGGACCTTCTGGGTCAATGGAGAAAAGCCAATGGTCAAAGCCTGGAGTTCAGTGTTTAAATGGGTCATCATCAGTCATGACCTTTCTGGTTTTGTGAGTTTCCTTCCATAATTTGAGCCACTGGGTCATTGTATTTTAGTTTTAGCTAATTCCAAATTGTAATTGCAACATGGAAAAGTTAAAATTCAATGCAAATCTGTGTCAGGTCCTAAGTGGACCAGCTCCTGTAAAAGTATTTTTGGCTCTAGTCACTTACAGAGGTCCCAAGCCACTTACAGGGGTCCCAAGCCACTTACAGGGGTCCCAAGCCACTTACAGGGGTCCTAGATTTCATTCAGTCACCAGATGATGACCAGTGTGTTACCAGTTAATCAGTGGAAGAACTAGTTCTAAACTCTGGGGTCCTTGTGAGTGATTATTACTAAATTCTGTTTTACAAAAAAGGACGAAGTCTTTCATATGTATGTTTGTGAACACGCAGTTCTTAAGAAATGTATAGTGGTCTATATGAATTGATTAAGTGGTGGTTTTTCAGCAATTAAAAATGATTTCGAGTTGACATCCAGCTCCAACCACTTACTTTTTGATCAAGGTTAGAATTTGAAATTGTAATATCACAAGCATGTTCTTGCTTTTAACTTTTAAGACTTGAAGAAGAACTAACCGGTTTACAGCTTTTTATATGCTTAAAGCATACAACAAACCTTTGTAAGCATTTGTGGGCTTCTTGTTGCGAATTAACTAAACAAGGGACATTTGACCACTTGGCTTGTTCTAAAATTGAAACCCTGGACATTTTCAGAAAGACTATGGTCAGGCGTGCATTCTGTTGACGTGAAAACTTCACAAATACAACAGGGAAACCCCACCGAAGACTTAGGGAGATTCCACAATGTATTAAAAACAGTGCTCCTAATCGCGTTACTTTCCTTTGCCAGATTCTTGCTTCTGAGGAACTCAGGCCAGGTTTCAAGTGGATAGTTGTTGATGCTGTTTCAATGCCCTTGGTGTACTGTATAACAGTTGAATCCCTAGTTGCTTGTCCTAACATAAACATAACTATATGCTTGCTTATTAGGGATTTTCATTTGTCAATTGCTTTCTCTCGCAATAAGCACGACTAGAGACCCTGGTTTTCCGTTCTCAAAAATAGAGAAATCGTTGAAGCGAACCTGAAATTTCAGTTTGCAAGCTAGAGAATTCAGGTTGAATTGTCCAAAGTGATAAGGTAACTTGAGAAAGATTAGCATGCTATTCTGAACCAGGACGTCTACATTTCTTCTCTTTAGTTTTGATTGGTAAAGCATATCCGGGAGAGTTCTCTGGTTTCCTTGGTAAAACAGTCTACCATGTCAAATAATGGTTTGTGTTGTAACAATGACTGAATTCATTTGAGGCAAACTGCATACCTCCTTTGCAGTTCAAGGAACTGGAACTTGAACATCTGGCATACAAAATGTACCTGTTGTGCACCAGTTCATTGTTGATAACATAAACCAATCCTTTTGTGTGTTCATTGTTGCAAAAGCTTTAAGGCAGTATGAAGGTGGTAGTAGTTATTATTCAGTGGTATATTGGTTTCTGGTCTATTTCCTCTTATGAAAAAAGTAGCTAAGGTATTCTTGATAAAAATAAAAAGCACCAGACAAAGGTGTGCCCAGCACTAGTGTTATGACTCATGCGTGTGGAAGTATTAAATAGTGGTACTATTGACCTGCCAGTTGATAAGACCCCTGGTCACATATATCATGGTGATTTTTTATTAGTTATCTTCCATGGTGTTCCCACTCGTAATTGACCTATTGTCAGGATTTTGAGTGACGGCTTAACTGACAATTTAGAACGCATCATTATTGATACACCTTCGTTTCCAAGCTGCCATTTTAGCCGGCAAGCAATACGTTGCCGGGTAAAACTTATTGTTTGTTAGTCGACATTACGCAAGGGGCGGTGCTTGCGATAGGTCAATTGGTTGTCTAGAATATGTTCAAACATTCATTTATGTTTAAAGGTGTTTAGAGCACACCTTTGCTTCTCTACTCGGAGGGTGTTTATACTTCAAGATAGTGTAATGTCAACTCTCAAGAAGGGACAATTCATGGTCTATGGAATAGCCTCTTTATTTGGTGCTCTCTTGGTATGTTTATTCAAAATGGTGCATTCTACATGAGAATCAGTAGGACATTGCTTACATAGTAAATTTTGCAGTGCTGAAGTAGTATAAATTTGAAAAACTAATTGGTACGTGATTTCCAAATTTTGAGAACACTAATCAGATGGCCTAAGTTTGAACATCATTGTCAGACATAAAATATGGCCTTCATATGTCTTCATACTCATGACACATTTCCTTATTGATAAGATAACAGGAGGAAGACTGGAATGCAGATTCTGTTTTTTGCCTTGACCACTGGAGTAAGTGGTTGATGGTGGCCGTCACCAGATAAGTATAATCTGAACTTGATGTTACGGAAGTCATAACTTACAAATTTGGTAAGACAGCAGTGAAACTAAGCTGAATAACCAAGTATGTAATGGAGGTTCAGTTGATCAAACTGTCCAATGGCTGTCTTTGAACAGATGAAAACTTGGTGGTGTAGGTTTGAAGGAGAGATACAATTTTGATGCAAATCTCCAAGTCACAGGCCATGTGTAATCTCCGTGTGGATATCTGGTGAACTATGGACATAGTACAACTAGCAGTCATGTCTGTGAGATAGTTATGACCTAAATACCGTATTGGTCTATGATATTGTCTGCATTCAGCTAAATATTAGCGTTGAATGGATAGTTCTGACATTTCTTTCCAGCCAACCAGCAGATTGACTGAGTGAGATAAATTCACCTTTGCGCAATGTTTTGCAAATATCTGTCATTTTCTGTAATTTGATATCTAATGTGAATTAATAGTGTGTATGGAGCATGCTGATACATGTTTGTCAAATATATCCATTTTCCAAATAATCACATTTTAATGCCAGTGTTCTATCGTCGTCTGTCCCAAACTGGAATTTTTGTTCATTTAAAAGGTCCATGTCTTTATGCACGCCCATTTACTAATTATTTCAGATCCCAAAATGTATGCAATTCACTCTTCAGTGACCAGCAAACAACGCAGTATCAGTATTCCGATGTTTTGCCTTTGTAAGTGAGGTCTCTCCAGCCGAGATAATCAGTTGTGAAAGTAACTTTACTTAACACCGTTCTCTGGTGTAACACCTATCGTGTAAAGATAATTGTGATATGTGATGATGAACAGGTTTTACGACAGATGTGATATAGTATACAGGGCTAGCATTGGTTGTCTCTCCATTTCCAACCACTATTGTGGATTTGAATTTTTGTTATAAAAATGATAACAGAAAGTCATGATTAAAACACAAATGAGCATCTGCAAACTGCAGGTAGAAAGTATTATGCAGTGTTTTTGACAACATAAACTTCTGTCTCGATGGAAATTCCAAAAGTTTTTTTAATGTTGTCAAAAGTCAGTGTGGTTCATAAAGTCTAGCAAGCAGTAAATTGGTCCAGTGCCTAATTGTTCTTACCTCCATCGCAAATAATTGATATCCCTCGAAATCAAACTAGTTTTTTCAAATTCCATGCAGGTGAGATAAGCTTGTCACGTCTTGTAAGGTAACCATGACGATTCAAAATGTCTTGTGAAGAACAATGATGTGGGCATAGATTTAGGTAACAATAACTGGGTTGACAATTTCAACTTGGATTTTTGCAATTTTTGATATGGTACCGGTCAACGAAATTCGAGCCAAAATTGATCGTGGTCGCCCTGACTTGAGCCACTTCCAACAGCTTCGTAATGACATGGTGCAAATCTCAAATTTTAAATTGTCTGCAGACAGTTAAATTTATGCAAAGTTTCAGTTGGTTTCTTACAGGTCAGCTTTCTTGTTTAGCGCAATATCTTGTTATTCCGTCACGTGTCCATTTGTCACTATGGTCTTCGGAAGGTGTGAAGTAAGCACTTCGTAATTCGGTATATTGCTCCAAAATTCTAACAGATTGTTATGTAGCTATTTAGAATGAATGTTGAGTTAAAGGTTAAGTATGATCTTTCCGCCTTGTTGCAGTTCTTGAAAAATCAAGAAAATTATGTGGAAAATTTTTAGTCCTGGGCCTACTAGGACTCATCTAGGATTTGAAAAGTGGGGGCCCAAGTTTGTGTGAATGACGAGTCGTGCAAAGTGCGATTCTGAGGTGCATTTTAGCACGCTGTTTGCATGTTTTTTCTTGTTCATAGGATGGGAATAATGGAAACTAAATAAGCATTAAAAGGTGTGATCCATTCAGGATGTGTGCATTGTCACCAGAATACTGAAATTAAGATATGTAAATCTTTTTTTAAGATAATTTGTGTGGAGTTGCATGTTAGACATATAATTCACAGCATGACTTCTGAACACTATGTATCTTGAAGCTCTCCAAAGAGACCTGAATTACTTTAATGCTGTTGGGCAAGATAATTTAAACTAATGACAACAATGAAGTTGCATTTGAAAGGAAGTGAAGAAATATATCCTTGAGTACATGTGTCTACCTTTCATTAACACGCACAGTTACTGCAATTCATCAAGTCTAGAGTGAACAAGATAACATATCGTCAACAAATTCACAACCGTCTGAGGCCTACCAGGGCTCGACACAGGCGAAAATCTCCGCTCGAAAATAGGACTGACGGCATATTTACACTCGTGCTTGATTATCCGGACCCGTGCTTGAATTTGGTGCTCCAATTTTCACATTTTCCAATGTTTTTTCCGAGCGCTTTACTCACTAATTTGTAGTCGCCTGGAGTTTGGCTACGGGCGTTGCCAGTGGTTGCTGGGGACATTGTGGTAGTCAGCATTTCTGCAGTGTTGTTATTATAAATGGACGCTTTTTTTAAAATTGGCACTTATTAGGCATTAACGTTTGGCCATATCCTATTTGAAACTGATAATAAAGGCCAATATGTTAAGTTGCTTCTGGCATGATTGTTGGCATTGGCACGCTTCAGAGTCTGACAAGTGTGATTTTTGAAGAATAACTGATTTAGACTTGTGGGTGGCACAGTTTTGGAAATAAAGTGTCACCATGCAACCAATCACATCCAAAAGGGTGTCTAGTAAACAAGGATCGGATTTGCTTTTTGTAAGATCGAAAAGAGCTTGCTAAGATGGTCGGTGTACATTCATCATAAAAAGGCATCATTTTCTGCACTAGAAACTAAGTAGTCACTCTAATGTATATAGTCTCTGAGACACTTAATTCATTGCAAAATGAAAAAAATGTTTTTACATAGCTTCTAGACTAACTGTTTCTGGCCTAAATAACATTTTGTTAAGGAGACACACAGTCAGTTTTGTAAACATACATTTCTTCAATTACACTTGGTAAAAACTAATCTCTTGACTTAGCAGTTATTTTTGGCCAGAAAGGTATGATTTTACTGCAACTTAGATTGCTGTAAATCTACAAACTATATTTTTTTAAATCTTGGGGTCTGTGCCATCTTCTGTGACTAGAATGGGTTTTTGACTATAGTCATTTGGGTTGTCTTGTCCGAGGTCTTCGTAAAGAATTCCTGTCCTGGTGAAACCAGTGGTGACCAGTGTTGATGCTGTTTGAACTTTATAAGTAAGAGTCTAGTTTCAGAAGCCATTGAAAAACTAGAGTGCTCATTATTAAAGACACTAACAGTCTCCAGTTAGTTAGCCGTTTTATGGTGACACACATTATATATTTTTATTATGTTCCTGCTGACATTAAATAATGATAGATGCTCTTGCAGATACTGGACAGTCACTAGTCTTCGGCTCTGTTTCCTTTTGCCAGATTGAACTATAGTTTATGCTTTTGTTTTCATTTCAGATATACCTCTGACTGTTCACTTTGAGAACTTACTGAAATCCGGTGATTGGCAAGCAAAGCCGACTTTGAAAACCAAGAGCGGTGCTGTCTCGTCTGAGAAAAAGTGAGTAATTAAGATACTGTAGTAAAGTGAAAAGGGTTATGTATGTTATGCTGCTGCTTCTTTACACAGTAGCATAATGTACAATTGAGCACTGTACATGCCACCTACATTGTTACTGGTTGCGGGGGTTCTTGCAATTAACAGTACGATAAATGCGTGTTTTAAAATCCACATACCTAAATCAGAAATAATGCAGTTTAAAAATAATTTCAGCTAGAGTATTTCGAACATAGTCGCTTACACGTAACCTTCCTGGTCATAACTTATATATGTGTGTGTCTTAAATTGACTATTTTTGCCATGTCTTTTAACCACGTGGCTACTTAGTGTTAGAATGAAGATATCTATAGTTTTGTAACATTCAAGTCAAGCTTCACTCACATACGTTTGCACCTAATTCTCAATGTGGGCTCAGCTTCGTGTATAGAGCCTCACGGTCCTAAATGCATGTAGGTATGGTAATGTATGTATGCAGGTCACTGTATTTGTCATAGGTTTATAGTATTGGTATTTTGCAGGAAAAACAAGGTCAAAGCTGATGTGAATAAGTTAAAGAAGACCAAGAAAAATGCATCAGGGTTGCTTTCTAAGAGTAAGTGAGATAGACGCAGTTACTTTTCTTTGTAAAAAGTCATTGCTTACATGCAGCTTTCCAGAAATGTTCAAATTATGCGCATTACCACGTGCAGTGACAAAGACGAGATGTAAACTTACTGACTAGTCTACATAAATAAAATCAGTTTGTAATTACGCTGAAAAACCAACCAGCCTCAGAAGGTATTAGTGAACTCCAGCCAGGCCATAGTGTTAATCTACAATCTAAAGCTTTTCGGTGTATTTGTTTAAAATTACAAATGTCATTTGCCATATTTAATAATGTCATGCGCCATCTCTTATGTATTACTTTTGTTTCTGTTTGATCAAAGCCTGGATTATACAATACCTGTTACTTCCCGAGATTTCATAGTTGCTTTACGGATTCCAGAATTCCGTCAAGGTCTGTCACGCAGTCATGGTAGCTCGTTGCCAGGGACGCCCAAGAACTCTGCGTCACGTGAAACTAGGCTCTGCAGGACAGACATCAAGAAGAAAAAGAAGAACAAGTCATCCAGTTTGGCACAGACTATAGGTTAGTGTCTGAGCTGAATTTGAAGTAAAGAACTATTTGTAGTCATGGCATGGGCGGAGCACCATAGGGGGCTGAGGGGTCTTTAGCCCCCCACTTTTTTCAGTGCTGTGCCACCAATGCATGGGTCTTGAACCTCGAAAATTTAAGCATTCGTGTTACCATCATTTTTGCTAATTAGGTAAACTATAAGCAGTTGACAATAGTTTACCTGCAATACAGTCATTGTTGAACTTGAACTTGTTTGGTGATATTTGAGGTTAGGCTTTGTTGAATCGAGTCTTTTTTTATGCATCCACGTAACTTTTTGCGATCACATGTGGTGAACATCCTGTCTGGCATCCGTCTACCAAAACTACAAAAAACGTTTTTGACATATCAAAGTTGCTCCAGAGTTATATGGCAGGAATTCCATGGCACAAGTTGATTTTTGGATGAATTTCATTTTTCCACTAGTGGCAAATAGTTGTTGCGCCCATCTGAATATCTGCCAATTTCTGTGATGGATTTCCATAAAATTTGACCTTTTGAAGACGACACAACCAATGTTGTTAGCCGATTGGATCCGGCTGCCTTGGGAATAATTGACCTATCGGCAGGATTTTGAGTGACGGCTTAAACTGACCATTTAGAACACAGCACTATTGACACACCTTCGTTTCCAAGCTGCCCTTTTGCCCGACAAACAACATGTTGTCGGGTAAAACTTATTGTTTGTTAGTCGACATTACGCAAGGGGGCAGAGCTTGCGATAGGTCAATTGAAAAAATGAGTGCCCCTTATATCTTTGCCGTTTGTGATGCTCGTGCTGGCTGGATATCAGCACTCTGCGTTGCTCAACATGAAAATAGTAAAAATGAGAGCAGCAACATAGTTTTGTACAGTAGCCACAACTCTTCACGGCAAACTAAATTTTCTGAATAATCTGTGAGTCTTTTTTATGCGCCCACATATTTATATGTGAACACCACAGTGTCCGTCCGGCGTCCGCCGCTCTATCTCCAAAAGCCTTTGACATACGTTCATGAAATTTGGCACATGTTCTACTCGTGGATAAGACGGCATGAGCGAACTTTTGGACGGATCCGACTACCGGTGTGCCCCTTAGTGGCAATTTTAATTTTTTACGCTTACCTTTGTATCTTCAAAAGTCCTTGACGGATTTTCATGAACTTTGGTATGTAGGCACCTATTAGTGAGATGACGCTATCTTCCCGTTTTCGGATGGATTCGACGTAGTTTGACACCTATTGGGCATTTTTACTGTTTTTCAGTCGTTTTTTTGCATCCACCCCTCTATCAACCAAACCGCTCAAAGGATGATTGTGAAAATTGTCATGTATGTGCTTACTGTGAAGAAGACGGTTGATGATGATTTTCCGACGATTTCGACTACTGTGGCGCCTCCTAGTGGCAGTTTTTTTTGCACCTATGGCTGTATCTCCTAAACAGTTCGCAGGATCTTTACTTAATTTAGCATGTGTATTTTTATTATGTTGACTACGGATGACGATGACTTTCGGACAGATCTGACTACTGGTGTGCCCCCTAGTGGCAAATTTAGTTTTTTACGTTTAACTCTGTATCTTCAAAGGTCCTCAACAGATTTTCATAAAATTTTAAATATAGGCATCTATTGGTGTGTTGACGCTATCTTTATATTTTTGGATGGAGTCTAAGTATTTTGCACCACCTAGTGGCCATTTTTGCTGTTTTCAAATCTTGTTTTTGGCATCTACCCCTGTAGCAACCAAATCGTTTGAAAATTGGCATGTATGTTCTCAGTGTGAAGACGACCTTTGATGGTGGTGACTGACTACTGTGGCGCCTCCTAGTGGTAGTTTTGTTTTGCGCCCATAGTTGTATCTCCTAAACCCACTGCAGGATCTTTACTAAATTTAGTAAGTGTAATTTATATGAAGATAAAAACAGACGACGACGACTTTCAGGCGAATCCAACGGACACTGTATCCACTAGTGGTAATTTCATTTTACTCTGTTTTCCTTTGTTTCTCAGAAGTTCTTTGCAGATTTTTATGAAATACGGCGTGTTCCTGTTTTTGGATGGATTTTATGTTTTTGCGCCATCTAGTGGCCATTTTTGTGATACAAATAACCCTAAAAGCACACCATTTGCAATGCATTCATGGGCGCGTTTCAACGCTCCGCGTTGCTCTTGTTTTACTGAACTCGCGTGTTTTTATATTGAGAGACATTAGATTAGTTAATCAAATGAATGTCGATTTAGGCTTCATATAAATCCTTGTTGTTAGTGTTAGACTTCCTAATCTACTTTCAACTTTTGTTACACCACCATCACAATTCAATACAAGCGTCTTTTATAGGTAAGAGACCGTACCGGACGTCATCGGTACCCAGTCACATGGACCGCTCCTTCTCTACGCCATCACCATCGTTCCGCGATACGCTCACTCCACCTGTTGCCCAGAGCTGTCCATCAGCATTGCTCAAGGCTGAGCTTAAAGCAGGTACGGTAAAGAGACGGGAGAGTGCCTACGACATCGACAACATTGTCATTCCATACAGCATGGCAGCATCGACGCGCGTTGAGAAACTGCAGTATAAAGAGATTGTGACACCCAAGTAAGTAGTAGTATTGTTGTGTTGTTGGTTTAGTTACATATACACACGGGTGGTAAGAATGTTGGCATCTGGTGAAAATGTCAGACAGCTGTTTGCGAATGGATCATTTTTGCCTGTGTTTACTCACAGCACCTCGGCTTACTTTTTTGTTCACAAAATTTCCTCTCATGCAAGCTTTTTAAATCTGGTGGATGCGTATGCTCCTCTCCCACTCCATCTCATGGCCATACTTTTTTGCTCTCACTTAAACTATCCTTGTTCTCGCACATTATTTCTTGTCCGTGAAACTGATTCATTACATTTGAACACTGTTTTAGAGTAACATTCAAGTTTTTTGATGAAAGTCATAAAAGTTCAATTTGTGATTGCCTTTCGTGCATTAGTTGAACAATTAATAAAACCCCAACAGAATTTTGGTGAAGAGAGCATAAAGCAATAGTATGTGACAGTTTCACATGAACCCTGTCAGCCATTAAGAGATACATGTATGTTGTTCCCAAGTTAGTCACATTTGGACATTTCTCTATAAGAGTTCTACATTATTTTAATCAGTAAAAATTAGATCTTCATATATTGACCATGATTGTTAAGAGTATAACGAAAATCACTTTGCACTAAATAATGCATCGGTAAAGAAATCTAGCTCATTTGACAGTGGTAAACATTAACATAACAGCTGGGTGGTTACGGTGATACATTTATGATCATATTAAGATAAGCTGTTAAGTTTGGCGGACTCTTTTCTTAAAGCTATGACTTGCATCACGTAGTCCTGCAGCTCGATGTACACGTTTGTGCGTGGAGAATTTTGTGCATGAGGAGTTCTAGGTGACTTGCTACTTGTTTGATCACCACTTGTATTACTTATGAAGCAAGAATTGGCCTTAAAGCAGGATTGCTTTCTGCTTTAAAACTCATGAACACAATGATAATCCGACTAGTTGCAGTCTTCCCCTGTGCACGTGTGCCCCTTGAAGTACGTGGTCTGGCTACAAATATGCCAGTGAAAATTCCAGCAATTTTTGGGAAACTCAAATGCGCTAACGAAATTAACTGTTGCAACTGTTTACCATATTGGCGTTTTTGATAGTCGAGAATTTTCCATTATGTGAACGGGAGGTATTGGTTTTGATGGTAGATGTACAATGTGCTTTATCAGGATTTCAACTAAAACTTGAACTTTAATGCTGCACCGTCAAAAACACTATCTTTTAAATTGATAAATCACGTTGTTGTAAGAGTGGTCTCACCTTTTACCTGTAGTTGTCATTTCTGTGCTTAGGAGACACACACATGCTGTTGACACACATGCCATTGTTTCCATGTTTTTCTACACCTCATTTTGTTTGACCAATTCATTTGCTTTCAGAATTCATTGATACAGAGGGATAAGCCAAACTTTTCCATTGACCATGTTTTAATCACTTCTTGAGTTTAATTCTTGCTTCTAGGTGGCGTGATGTGACCTTGACACCTGAAGAGAATCATGTAAATGCCCAAGAAGATGTGAAGCTGCCACTTGTGTCTACTGACCAGTCGGAAGAGTCGCTGAATGATCAGTCAACACAGTCTATGTTAGTACCTGACTGCAAGATGGAGCCAGCTTTGCCTGAGCCTGTTGCAGTAGATAACAAGGATGAACTGTCTGGGAAGTCGCCAAATGGTTTTGTGAAAATCGCTGTGAAGGAGGAGCCAATGGATGAAGGAGGGGACAGTGAGGACGAGGTTAGTGTTACTCTTGTAATAACAAATAAGGGAATAAAAACAATGCACCCGTGATTGAATTTGTGCTAATGATCAACACAATTAAAAACTTTTCTGTTGAACAAACATTTAACGGTCTCACCTGTTATATTGAATTAAGTTCTGGTTTGGGATGCGGACTGCCTAGGAGAAGAAGCACTTTTAAGTTTTTAATTTTAAAAATTTACTGACTTTCAGCAGATATGTATGTGAACAAGTACTGAAAATTAGTAGTAAATTTTGTTCAATTAGATTACTTTTTGTCAGGAAATCGTGATTTCTACAGTTGAGATTTTGGAAACGTTTTGTCAGGTGACAGAGTTGGTTACACACTTTCGTAAGCCAAGTGAGTTGTCTTCTGTCACCTGTACAGTTTTAACCTCTTGATCGATTTTCTATTTAGTGTCACCGTCCAGAAGCCTAACACTGATATGAGCTTTTGCTGAAATGCCACAGAATTTACAAAAAAAATTTAAAATCAGGTGAAAAGGTGTTGATTGTGGGTACACTTGCGCTATACATCATTATTAAAGATGTATTTGCATGCACCTAACTATACTAATGTATAGCAGGAACTAAATGACAATGCTATTTGAACATCATGTAGGCTAAACAGTGAAGCTGTTTTCATTGACAATTTGAAAATATGAAAACAGAAAGTATGCAAATAAGTGACCTTTGCACTATTGACGTACCTTGGGGGCTCACATTGCCCGCATCATGCAGTATTATTCCCCAACACCACGTCACGATACTTACTGAACACAGTTGAGTGATGTACGGTGGATCATTTTGGACATAAAACTTGTGCTTAAAAACATTTGGCAATTTTCCATCTACTTCATATTCACATCATTGCTGTATTTTGTGTTTCTTACTGATTTGACTAAGCACTCACAGAGAGAGAGATAAGGAATTTGCGTGCAAGATCCACTTTAAGGACACTAAATATTCTGAAGTTTTGTAGATGGTTTAATGGAAGATCTCATAGATTTATTCCTTATGCAACTTTCCTCTTTTAGATTCAGGGTTTGAAAAGCAACTTGTGTGTAGATCAGAACTGGAGATTTTGTAGTAGTTCTAGAACATGCAACGGTTGTTTTAAATGAGGAAATCTGGGAAAACAGTTTAAAAGTTGCAATAAAACGTAGGTGTTAGATATGAACTGTCATTAATTAACCTGTCACATGTGTTCCTGTTAATGGTTTTATTGTCAAGAAAGCTCCTGTGTTCAAGCTTGATTATGATCATGTGACTTTTTCATAGGTGGAGGATCTGTCTGAGGAAGCTGTGAGTGAACGACATCTAAAGTGTGAAATCCAGGAGAAGAAACGGTTTCTCAACTTTGTCACGGTTACCAACAAGCGAGGCAGTCGACGTACGGAGAGCGGCGCTACCACACCTGACCCAATGTCCCCCGAGTCGAGTCTTAATGACAGCCTGTTTCGCTCGGCCAGTGTTTCGTCACCAACGCCACCCAGTACACCTGCATTCAGCAAGGACTCCAGCCTTATTGGTCGTCGCCGCAGCAGCTCACTTTCCCGGCATGCCAATGAGGTTGAGCGATTGTCTGTCAACGAGGACAGCTGTGCATCAGGCATCATGTTTGAGACACCCAGTGCCCCACCTTGGCCTCCTAGGCTGTTTCCACTTGCTGATGATGATTATGAAGATCTGTTTCGTGAGAAACCTATTGAGCAAGTGACAAACATGTTGTTGCCACCAAGAGCTGTGACGAGACTTGTCACTGGAGGTGTCACTCCATCTGTGCCCTCTTCACCAATGTCCACTGGGTCAGAAGTTGATGACGATGACCCTAATGACCCTGAGTGGACTTGTGTCACAGAGGAAAAATCTGGCCAAATGCCCAAGATTGTCTTGAAGTTGAAGAGATAAATATGCGTTAATATCTCGGTTCACCTTTTAAAAGGGCAATCAATCTGCCTTCCACGACAGGAAAAATCTTGATTTAGTCGAATTACTGTTATGAAATTGGTCTCAAATTATTCCTTTTAGGTGATTGAAGGCTTCGAAAGACAGTGTATGACGGAGTCCAGACTCTTCATGATTTGTCACTGTGTATCATTTATGTGCCAACCTAGAAATCACTTTTCATCTGAGTAAGGAACATGTTTGAGAACAATTCTATAGTAGTAAGTAGTCTAAAGCAAGTTTCCTTCTTGGGCTGCATTTCGTCCCGTTTAGCTGACTAAACAAAAATCTAGCGAGTCTTTTACTCTCGTGAAATTGATCTTTAAGTATTCCTTATCGAAATGCAGCTTTAAGGATTTACAAAGTTTTGACTGTTTCTCTAATTACTTTTATGTATCTCATTTAAGTCCAGCATGCGTGTTGATATGACTATCCATAAATTATTTATTGTCTGTCACGAGAGATGCTCTGTTGACTAGCAAATGCTGATTTAACAGTCTGAAAAGAACTGTATAAAGTGATGGATGGGTGAGTGAGTAAATGAAAGTTTGGAACATTTGTATTGTGCTTTCTGAGAACATTATATACCCCTCGCACTTAATGTGATCATTCCATGGCATTTCTCTTGAAAATTTGATGCTATTGCGGTCTCGTCAGTAAAATGTACCTTGAGGTTAGGTTGCTCGGCGAAAAGACCATAGCATTGCAAAATTTTTTTGTTCAGGTAATCAGGAATGCGTTCAGTAACGGTCTCATTTACGGCGGAAGTTGTTGGTATTCTGGGTTAAATACTTAGCAAAACTCTCCAACCACTTTCAGTGGCGTTAGTTAGTGAGGACTAGAGCTTACTGACAAATTCTGTCGCAAAAGACTTGCCTTACTGACCTCAGCCCCATCTGTTGGCAAGACTTAACTTACTGACCTGTGCCCACATCTGGTGGAAAGTTTGCTTATTCTTTGATTAACCAAGGTCTTTTGGAACTAATTATGAAGAAAATGAAACTTATGTGAAAACTTCATAAATCATGCCTACCTGCCGAATTTTATGCTGAAGCTAGTAAATATGTCTAGCATGTGCTGGTTATATTGTATTATTTGAAATTTCAGTATTGATGTATAAAATGAGTAAAAGGGTGCGTTATTGTCGAATCTGTAAATACTCTGGCAAGTTGTACATTGAGATGGTTTGCTGTAGAGTTAAGTTACTGTTTGTGACGGAGTGAGTGTTTATAGTGAGGAAAATGTTTGATCAACTGTAAAAATGCATTTGCCCTGGTGTACAGCAAGCACCAACAAAACAGGATGTGAAAAATCAATAAAAATTGTAACATACAGTACTTAAAAGGAGAAAGAAGCAGTTGGACTATTCTTAATGTATGTTGTATATTGCTGTAAATTAGACATGTACAAAGATTAGTTTTGTAGGATTACTCACAAGATTGTACAGTAGCAAGTTGGTGTTTTCCATGTTCATGAAGACTGCATCCCATTACAATGTTCAGAATAATTAAATGGATCTTGTTTCTATGCTTACATAACTATGCTTAGCTTGCTGTTGAGTGGCGAGACAAGTTAGGAACCTGTAAGCCAGTTTATCTTGATGTGTTCTCGTCTTATCTCATTTGTGTTCTGTGAGCCTGAGATTTTCATATTGTAAGTTAAGATGTGTAAAAGCAGTTTACAAGACATCAGCACAGTTAATTGCAGGACTGAAAGGTTTTCAAATTTCGTGATGGAAAAATCGGTGTGTTCCACTGAGCAAGATTTGTCGTGAAAAGCTAGTCCTCACAAGACATACAATCTCACTGTCTGGACTGGCAAGATTCTTGCACCTGCAGAATGCACCTAAGCGTGGTTTGTGTTGTACACCGGTCTCCATATTTGGGTAAACTTATCAAAATTTGTTTTGGGAGAAGTTATATAATGAAATTTTTAGGTTTAGACCAGGAGCTAGGGGTTCGGCTTGTGAAACTTATAAGAAATCGCTTTAATTTAGTCTAGTGAAAGGCGCTTTTGTATCCTGATGTTGGTCAAACAAATTCGACCTTGTTAACCCTCATTTGCACACAGAATTAAGTTCTAAGAACCATACATTAAATAAAAGCATTATCAGGAATTTCTTGGTAGAATCTGGCAATTTTTTATTTCTGTGCAAGTCTAGATACTCTATAATTGTGATACTTAAGTGGTCGTCACGTGATAACTTCCCGCACAATATTATCGCCCAAAATTGTTCGTCATTAAAGTCCGTCATGTATAGAGAAGTTTCATAAGAAATTGCCATAGTTTGTCCAAATCATTGCAAGCCCATTTGCTTACACAAAATGTAAATACTCACATGTAGCTGACCTCGTACAGAGAATCTGCTGACCACTTAAGCCGACGATCTTTTGGGTCAATTATTCCGTCAACCAAGATGTTCCAGTTATTTTTCAGTATCTTTGAGGTTGAGTGATAACATTTTAAAATTTCCCCCTAAAAGTGCAGAACAGTCTAAAAACCGAGGAATTCTAATTACCTAAAATCCACATGTAAATTAAGATTAACGTGGTTAAAGTTGCTTTGCCTATATCAAGATTAAAGAAGCACCTAAAAATGGTTATGGACAACAAAGTAGACCAAAGAGTTGCTGAAGCTTTCCCCAATTAACCTATCCCCAGGATTTTGAGTGATGGCTTAACTGACCAAACGGAACGCAGGATTCTTGACACCTTCATTTCCAAACCATTTTACCCGACAAACATGTTGGGTAAAACTTATTGTTTGTCAAGTTTTGGCAAGTGGGCGGAGCTTGCGATAGGTCAATTTGACCCCTGGCTCTTGGTCTAGCATTGCTCTTGAAACGAAGCAACTGTTTTAGAAGAGGTGAACCAATCGCATCTGCCTGAAAAGAAAGAATTATTAAGTGTTTGATGTACACCAGATTTGTTAAGTTGTGATGTACATTAGTTGTTTTACTCGTAGTGGTTGTATTAGTTGGAAGGTGTGCAAACAATGAATGCTGTAACATTGTTGGAAGGTGTGCAAACACTGAATGCTGTAATATTGTTCCTTGATACAAAAGATCATGTTGTACTGCTTACACTCTGGTTCAATAAATCACCAGTTTTGGTTAAATTCCACTTCAGAACACAAATTATCTCTTTTATTGGGTTTCTTCTATTGGAGCTGGGACTCGCTTGTACCAGGCTCAGTTATTCAAGGGTATGTGCAATATATCAAAATTGAGTAAAAAAAATTGCCATTTCGGAGTATTATAGTTATTCAAAAACTGAAAACCTAAAACACAGCCCTGCAAACTTAAGGGGAAGCCCTACACAAATACTAACTGTTGGCGGTAGCAACACCCCGTGGCAGTGTAAAGTTTTATCACAGTTGACATAATTTCGCGGGTACAACAAATTAACTGTCACTAATTGATTGGCAGATAGATGCACCTACTCCAAGAATAGAATTTACATATTAATAAGTGTAAGCCTGAAGATGGGCAGGTAGTGCCATCTCCTTAATAAAGACACTTTGTTTTTGTGAAGTTGAGAACAAACAGTTGCAGTAATCTAAATTGATCACGAAACTAAAAACGTTTTAAAAATAAGCCCAATATGTGTTGAGTTACTTATACAATTCATAAGAAGTCTAGTTTAACTGCAGCAGCCATTCTGTGGGTGTATTGTCAAAGTTGAGAGGAACATGAAGCATAGATACGCAGAGCATCACAAATTGTAATTCTTTAATTTTATGTCCTGGTAGGCAGTTGCAACTGGGCAAAATCGCACTAATATCACTGCCCAATGAACATCGAATCGGCCTTTCTGCGTCAACACGGTTCAAAATCATCCGAGACAGAAAGTGTCATCCCATTTATTCCCACCAATACCATCAAAACAAAACGTATACTTTAGATAACCTGAAATCCCTTCGCCCAAAATCACTGAATAAGACCCTCAACAAGACGAAAATGGCCACTAAAAAGAAAAAATAGTGCAGGTGGCCTGTCATTTGCGGTGCTTCAGACATGCACAGGTCTCGTGCTTGGGCCCATTAAACAAAACATTTGTTGCCATGCACTATATGTTGTAGGCATGTAACAGTGCCATCCAGTAGGTTGCTCCTTGGCCTATAAAAAGCTGAGCTAGACTACCAGGGTTTCAACGTCAGTACCACGCTTGGGACACACTGGGCTCCCCAAATGCCCAGTAATGTCGGGCGCGGTTAGAGCGGCCCATTAAAATTTGAATGACGTGTCCCAATTTACCTAGACTCCGAAGGCTTTTGAACCTTTTGGTTTGAGTGATATTTCATTTTTATGTTTTTTCACAAAAGATAAGTAGCACCAAATCAAAGCTTTAACATGTTCAAGTGCCACAACTACTATCAGTAAATTGTTGACATTCACAACATTGTTAGGCCTTGAAAAACAAAATAAGAAATTTTGACAATTTTTTTGTCCTAAATTGGTGAGATTTTACCGTGTATATGTGGCAACATAAAAGGGGAATTTCGGCAATTGTGTCCAAAATTGTTAAGAGTTCACCATGCATGTACCCATGGTAACAAATTGATAGACATCCTTACAATGAACTGTTTCAATATTGGAAATGAAAACGTAAAAAATGCTTGAATTAATGCTCAGAATGCTATGACTGATGCCTACTGGGTGCATTCGAAGTTGGGCACCAGCTCGCTCAATATGAAATGGTTGGGCAAAATGGAAAAATAAACGAAGCCAGATTTCTTAGTTTCCTAAGGTTTTAATTGTCAACCATCTCCCCAGGTTAATGGGCCTCATAATTAAGATAGCACTGATTCCGATTTATTGCTCTTGATACACAACTGGGAGGATCAACCTGTGGATGATGAATCTACCATGTAACAGATCAATGAGTTGTCTACACATTAGAAATAAATACATAGTGCTCCTGCAAATGATCTCAGCATGCATGCAAAACAACTGTCCACTTGGGCCACTTGACTGGGAAAATGCACTGCTGATACCGCAATCCTGAGCTAGTCAAGTGTACAAATGCATTGCTTGTTACGAGCCAGCCACTCTGTCAAGAACGTAGCGATAATTATCGACCAATTCCTCAAATTGTTCCTGTAGGTACTTGAACCTCTGCTCTGTCGTCAGATTGTCCATGGTTGCTGAGAGCTCCTCTGGATCCAGCGTTCGTCGTAATTTCTCAAAATCTCGGCCATTTTTCTGCAGAAATTTAAAGCAAAGTAACGTTAATTTGTTTTCAAATAAAACCAAGCACAGCTTCCAAGACAGTGTCAGGAGTGTAGTGTTTAAGGTATATATCATATTGATCTCAGTTTAAACTGGTAAGAGTATGAAGCTGAACTTGTTCATCCAACACAACTAAAATGTTAAATCGAAAAAGTGTTGACACTGCTATGTAAGCAGAGATTTCATTAAGTGTCGGCCATAGGACAGGGAACAATTTATTTCCAGGATGTCCCATTGATTTTGATTTTGCTTTACAAAATGATGTAGACAGAATTTATTTTCTTTGCCCTTCATGTTTTAATTTACTTTTTGTGCCAAACAATTTAGGACAATGTTTGGTTGCCATACTCCAATCTTATTGGGTGCTTGTGCATTTTTCACTTAAATGAATACTATTGGTTGGTTTTGGTGCATTACTCATGTCATCAGCCAATCGAAATTGAGCTCATCTCATTAATTTGTAAGGAGTTTTGTTGGGTGGTCCGACATTTATGACTGTCCCCTGTGAAAAACTTCCATGCCGTTCACAACAGCAGCAAACCATGCCATTTGCATTTTTGGGGGGAGGGGGGAGGAGTAATTCCGGCAATTTGGACAGCCCGTGTCATCTCCATTTTCCCTTATGAAACGCGTGCATTTGATACATTGTAATGAACATAGTCGTGAAAAGGCCTAAAGACTGTGGATTATTTTACAAATATAGCGATGTTCCACATATGGACGTTGACCCAGATCCTGATATGACAGATGATCCAGTTCCTGATCTGGATCGTGGTGACAACACCGCTCAGTCAACGAAATGCAATTATGCGTGCAATGAACGGTGGGCCTTTCAAAGTACCCGATTTGTACCGATAACCTCGGGATCCGAGTTCATACAATTTGCTCCATAACTGAGAATAGGTGGTTATCAACAAGAAAAATGAGTTTTGAACGGCATCATTACAAGCTTTTGACAATTGAGTGGATATATTTCTAGAAATATTGGCCAGCCTTATTCTACAGTACACTAACAGGGAAAGCACAAACCAGAAGCATCGGTAGAGCTGGTAGCAAACGCCGATTTAGTAAATTCTTTCCGACTTTGTGGCATAAAGTATGCAGCGCTCATTTTGAGGGCGGCAAGAACACGTATCTTGGAAACTGCCCAACAATATTTCCCTTGAAAGAAACAGCAACAAATACTCCACGGCGGAGGGTAGTATCATAAAAATGGCCACTTGATAGTGCAAAATACTTAGAATCCATCAAAAAACCGGAAAATGTCACTGTTTTTTAACAGAAAGCTATTTATCACATTTCATGAAAATCTGTCAAGAAACTTTAGCATAACGGAAAAAATGGAATTGCCACTGGGAACAAGGCATTCATCGGATCCATCTGAAAGTTGTCGTCTTCCGTTGTCAATGTCACATAAATATACTAACTAAATTACATTCTGAAGAGGGCTTAGAAGATACAGCTAATGGCGCAAAAATGCCACTAGGGGGCGCCACAGTAATTGACACCGGAAAATCATCGTCAATCGTCCTCCTCACACAAACAATATATAAGCCAATTTTCACAATCATCCTAAGAGTGGTATTTATCAAATTTAATGAAAATTTGTCGAGGAACTTCTGAGAAACAGAGGAAAACCGGAAAAAATGAAATTGCCACTAAGGGGCAGTGTTATTCAGACCCGTCTGAAAGTAGTTGTCTTCCGTCGTTAATTTCATATAAATACACATGCTACATTCAATAAAAATCTGCAGAGGGCTTAGGAGATACAGGTATGCTTGGGTGCAAAACAAAAACAGAAACAAAACTGCCACTGGGAGACGCCACAGTAGTCGAAGTCATCGCAAAAACATCATCAATTGTCCTCTTTATAGTAAGAACATATATGCCAATTTTCACAATCATCCTTAGAGTGGTTTGGTTGAGGGAGGGACAGATGCCAAAAAACAGACTCGAAAACAGTAAAAATGGCCACTAGGTGGCGCAAAATACCTCGAATCAATCCGAAAACGAAAGGATACCATCATCTCATTAATACATGCATATGTGCCAAATTTACTGGAAATCCATAGAGGACCTTTGAAGATACAGAGGTAAACGTAAAAAAATTAAATTACCTCTAGTCCGATCTGTCCGAAAGTCGACATCGTCCGTTGTCAACTTCATATAAACACAATTGCTGCATTTAATAATTAAAGTTTCTGTAGAGCGTTTAGAAGATCCAGCCATGGGCGCAAAAAAGCAAACAAAACTGCCACTAGGAGGTGCCACAGTAGTCGAAGTTGTCGGAAAATCATCGTCAACCGTTCTCTTTATAGTAAAAACATACATGCCAATTTTTGCAATCATCCTTAGAGTGGTTTGGTTGACAGAGGGCGGACGCCAAAAACAGACTCGAAAATAGTAAAAATGGTCACTAGAAAGCGAAAATGCCTCGAATCCATCCGAAAAAGGGATTGTAGCGTCACCTCATTAACAGATACCTATGCGCCAAATTTCATGAAAATCGGTTGAGGACCTTTGAAAATACAGAGGCAAACGTAAAAAACTAAAACTGCCACTAGGGGACACAGTGGTATTCTGTTGGTCCAAAACTCGTCGCCCTCTGTTGTCAACCCCATAGGAACGCACCTGCCAAATTCCATTAAGATCCTGCAAGGGGTTTAGGAGATACAGCCAAGGACGCCGAGACAGAGATGATGGCAATATGCAGCCACATATGAGAGCGCATAATAAAAATACAAAATTTCACAAATATCAATGTTTGAAATTGAAGACACAGCCCTAAAAAAGTTAAGAATTTTTACTAAGGTCAATACTACCTGAAATGGTATATTAAGCCTCTTCTTGATGTCCAATCTATAAGCGCGGTATTGTTCCTTGTCAGACTGATCAGTGGCTTGAAGACGTAAAATCTCATAAATGTGCCGAGCTTGTTTCTGAAAATGAGGTGAAATCTTTTCCTCTGTCACTCAGTAAAGACACTGCAGTCACTGCTGAAGACATGTCTAAGTGAGTAAAGTTTCACTCACTTACTGCAGCACTTTACATACCATGAAATGCTGGAATGCTTAACTGGCGGTTCTCACTACCAAAACTTTGTTGTAATAGTACAACGTGGAAATCAAACACAATCAACTGTTGACATCATAACTGACAGGGCAAGTTTACTAAGTTAAATGTATACTTGAACAGGATTTCAGAAATACATTTAAAGAAAAAAAACATACAAGACAGTGTAGTAGTATATGGCTCTAAAAAGGTGAGAAATTATGATAAAATATCCTTACATTGCCATTAAATTATGCATTTGTGACCACCTGTTTGTAAATGTTTCCATTTGTAAATTTTTTGAATAAATGTATTTTTCACAGGAATAGTAACTGTCAATTTCTTTTGTTAATATAATATTACATTTGGAGGTATACCCTTGAGATGTTGCTTATATGAATGGAACTTGCAAAGACACAAGATTAAATTTCGAATTGGCTGCGTTCTACATCTGTTTCCAAAAAAAAAACGTAAGTACATTTGTACCAGGGAAATATTGTTTTTTTTCCTCACCCAATCTTCAACATTGTTCCAAAAATTTTGAACAACATCACATTGCTAGTATAAGTGAAGCAAAGTCTCAGGTTCACTCTTACAAAACATACAAAAGGGGGAGTTACTAACCCCAATTTTGACAAGATAAGAGTTATAGCTGAATACCCTATGTGACAGTCTAAATTGAAACCAACGAAGTTTCAGATCAAGTGTAAAGTTCACAAAGTAGGCATTTTTCCACCATTCAATGGTGTTTGGTATGGCAAGTTCTGCCTGCCACCTCATCTCAGACCTAGGCCTAGAACATTTGTTTAGCACAAAAGTGTTGTATACATGTTTGTACCCTTTTTGTCTGCAAGTAATAATTTCACAAAAATTGGGATAAAGGGTGCATAGAAAGAAAACTTGTCTCTTTTTGAGGTTTTCCATTTTTGACAAACAGCCTCTTTGAGCCCATAAAAAATCACAAACATTGGTCCAAAATTGAACTTTTTGCAAAAATCTTCAAAAGATAACATATATCCATGCTCGTCTAGTAGGTCTGAGATGTAATAAACACCCTTTTCAAACCATCTTTGCCAAAACACAGTTTCTCCACCAATAAATACATTAGTGTTATACCAAATTGGCTGATACGGTATTTCCTCCTGATCTATTATATTAGAAAAATCATACAGAAAGTTAAATAGTTCCGTCCAAAAAGGGTTCTCAGTTTGAGAAGCGGCATATTTGTAGAAATAGTTCCCAAATTTTAGATACTCCAACGATATCAAATCATTGTTTGAGAGGAGACTTAAAGGCGAAGGCAACCTTTTTCCATGTCATTTTGAGCTAACATAAGGTTGGTTGGTTATCCTAGACATATTTTCTACTTAATTACAGCTTTTCGTAATTTTATTAATTACTCGTCCGCTACTGCGGAAGTGACGTTTTAGGAGGCAAGCATTTCGCGCCAATTTCTTTTCATATAGTCTGACTGTGAGAGCTGCCGAGTCAGTCATTGTTCTACCTCGGTTGTGTCACGTTCCGTCGTCATTTTTCTTTCATTTACTAGTCAGTCAACATGCCACACTGTTGCTGCGTACCGGAATGTACTAATTAGCGGCTCACGCGCGCTTTGGGAGTACCTTTGCATCGCTTTCCGATGGATGACACACTTCGCCGTACTTGGCTCGTTCGTATGAAGAACGCAGCGTTACCCGACCACGCAATGTAGAAAGCAGTGGAGAATTACCGTGTGTGTGGCAAGCACTTTCTGCCGTCCGATACGAAAGGGATTTGTACGCTGAACTGATGAAGGTCCCTGCGAAACAACGCCTGAAGGATGCCATTCCGTTTGTGTTGATTCCCGGCAGTGCCTTGTCCCCACCCCCGAGAAGTGCGTTTTTGAAGCGAGAAGCCTCGCGAGCTGTGGCCAGTACAGTGACTGGAGCCAGTGGAGGCACTTCATCTACTGTCACCCGTGCCTCCGAACGTACCCCAGAGCGTACAATTCCTGGAACCAGTAGTGATTCGCCCTGTGCTGTTTTCTCCAACCCAGAGCCTCTAAGCAGCCCTGTAGCGATATTGAGTAGTGGGAGTGATTACAGGCCCAGTTCGACACCTAGTGAAGAGGACAGTTCGTCGTTCAGTGAACAGATCGGTGAGCCAAACTTTGATAAGTTTATTGTGGACTTGTCTATTTAGAAGGTGCCAGGTGTGTGGCGAGGGAGTCACACGACACGATGTAAGCAGTTTGGGTGCTCAGGTCACCATCCAGTGGGAGTGTGTCGCGGGACACTGTGGCAAGTGGGACAGTTGTTCCTCTATCCGACGTGGTATGCCGGAAGTCCACTTAACCATGTCCAGTAGTGGCTTGGCCTCGTCGAACTCTGAACAGCACAAGCATTCCATTGAGGTAGGCATAACAACGCACACAGTGCATTTGCACCAAGATGTGTCAACACGTCTGTCCTCAGTAGCCGCCTCGTTTCTCTCAACAGATGCCTGTGCCTGTGCGTACTCTGCCTCGTTATACTCGGGCTCAAACATGTACCCACCCACTGAATGTCCGTGAAAAAATTCCTCGTCACCACTGCTGTGAACAAGGTCTCCGTCACTCACACTACTGTCACTGTGATACGGGTCACCGACTCCAGCCATTTTCAGCTTACAACACACTAAACAATCCCTAAATCCAACGTAGTTGAGTTCTCTACTAACCTATCTTGCCGCAGAATACTCGCCGATGGAAAGTGGTGGCGACAATTGTTGAAAAACAGCACAAAACAAAAGTAGAATAGAACAGATTCGCACGGTAAAGTCAACGCAAAACCAAGTGGCGGGAAACGCTTGCCTCCTAAAACGTCACTTCCGGAATAGCGGACGAGTAATTAATAAAATTACGAAAAGCTGTAATTAAGTGGAAAATATGTCTAGGATAACCAACCAACCTTATTTTAGCTCAAAATGACACGGAAAAAGGTTGCCTTCGCCTTTAACCATGCTGTGGAATTCATGGCTTTTAAGATCCTACCCATCCATGTTATCTAATTGCCTTTACCAAAGAGTAAACATCTATCATTTTACAACCACCAGATTCATAATGTTGAACCATGGTTTTGCGACTAATTCTGTCACACTTTCCTCCTGGGGATTGGCAAACATGATAAAACATGGATCAGTTTTGGGAGAAGAAATGATTTGACCACAGTAACTTTACCAAGAGTACTTAAGTTTCTTTTTGACCATCTTATAATTTCCTTTTTAATATCAACCAACTTGCGATCAAAATTTAAATTACTCATTTCCTGGATGTCAGTAGAAAAAACAATCCCGTGCATAGTAAACTGCAAGCTAGACCATTTTAAGTCCTCTTCAGAACAAACCCTTGAATTGCTTTGCCTCATAGAACCTATCCAGACACAAGTTGTTTTTTCTAAATTTGTAGTTACACCTGGATACTTCAAGAACTGGTCAAGTAGATCAAGAGAGTTTTTTAATGATCTTTCGGAACCATCGAGGATGATAGCAGTGTCATCTGCATATTGGACTAGTTTAAATTCTTGAGATCCAATCTGGACACCTTTTATATTTTTGTTTATCCTAAAGAGATTTCCCATAATCTCAGCACATAGTAGAAAAATATAGGGAGATAAAGGGTCTCCTTGTTTGCACCCTCTACCCATTTCAAAAAAATTGAAGTTTTTCCATACTGAATTACACAACCCATAGCTCCCTCATTAAGCAACGATACCCACTTTTTGATGTTTGGGCCAAAACTACAAAAAGACAGGGTTTTTGTAGAAATACCCAGGAAACTGAGTCGAACGCCTTCTCAAATCCACCAGGACCAGTAATCCAGGGATATTCAATTGGTCAGTTGCACAGATAAGACCATAAATTATTTGAATATTTTCGTCAATGTATCTACCAGCAATAAAACCTTTCTGGTTTTCGTGGATCAAGCAATTTAAGACAGACTTAACAAGTTCAGCAATACATGCCGAAATTAATTTATAATTTTTATTGAGCAATGAAATTGGCCTCCAGTTTTTGTTTTGAGTAGTTCCCTAGGTTTGTTAGTGTTTGGAATAATTTGGATCACACCTTGTTTTACAGCGGATGGTAGGGAATTCTGTGAAAACATACAATTAAAAGCTGCAACTAAATCATCTCCCAAATCAGACCAGAAAAATCTTTAGAATTCCGCTGTAAAACCATCGGGACCTGGGGTCTTATTATTTTTCATCTTTTTGAGAACAAATAGAATTTCATCATAAGTAATATTTCCTTCCAATGAATCTCTTATACTATCTTACAGTTTTGGTGAATCAGTGTTTTCTAAAATTGCATCTAAATCATATTGGGAAAAGTGGTCATCCTTTGAGGCATGAAGATTGGAGTAAAATTTTTTTATTTCTTCCAGAATACCCTTTGGACTACAGATCAATGTACCATTGTCACCTATTAAACTTGAGACATTTTTATTAACAAAATTACATTTTTTTAAATTACTAAAATATCTTGTTGGTTTTTCACCATTTTCTATCCACTGAGCACGAGATCTCAATATTAAACCGTCGATGTATTCCTTTCTAATTTCTTCGTGGATAGAAGATGGTTTTGTGTTGGTGATGTGGCTTCTTCCATGTCTCTTTTCCCACACGACGATATTCTTCAATAGTATCTTGAATATGTGAGACTGACTGATTGTGTTTATTGATGTAACATGCCAATTTGGTTAATTGTTATGCTGATCAGCGTTTATACAGATGAGCTTAGTTACACTTTTTGTCGTTGAGATTTATGCCGCTAATTGGTTTGAACCGAGCAACCAAAGAAGAAATAAAGTTTACCATAACTCATGCTCACACTCCTTCATGTGGGGTTAATGTTTTTCGCGACCACAAGGTTGTCATTGCTTTAGACTATGCCCATTAAGCAGTTTGTCAGTTTGTCACAGCGACTTAGTTTCAGTTGCCCAGAAGGTATGGCCATCAGTGAAATTCTAGGTGGCAAACTCACTATTAATAACCAATTTCAATTCAAGCAAAGGATAAGAACATGATTCGCTATGGAGAAAGTTGATTTTATTGGCATGAGAACTTGGTTAGAAAAGGCTTAACTAACATAAAAATACCAAAGATTTCATGGACACCTGTACGCAACATTTCTATATTCCACTACCTGTGACAAGTCTTGGATTTCCCCCAAAAATGAAAAGCAATGTATTCACTGAAATCTGTTATTTACAAAGGAACACGCACACTGTTTTTAATTCAAGGCTATATCTTACAGAAACTTGGGACACATGAAACGTGTCACAAATGCACATAACCTGTGCAGATACTTACATTCTACAGCTCTTCTGACTGTTCAATGATTATTTTCAAAGGCGTCATCAACACTGCTTTCTTCAAAACTTTTTGTTCAAGAATTAAAATTGAACACACTAAATGACTGTGGTATTCATAAACCCCATTTACAGTGAAATTGCTAGGAAAATTTTAACATGCAGTAGTCATTGTTCGCATCTGATACAGGCTCCAGCTGAATGAAAGTATCACAAGGTTGTTCAATGCTCCCTCAAGGAGGCAGGACTCACCCGATTCATGAACAATTTGTCGCGTGCCTCCGTAACCATTTTCTCAGAGAATCCTTTACGCAGATATGTTGGCTGGAAGTGGGTTAATGTGGAGCAGTTTTTCACATCAACAATGTCGCGCATCCGTTGGAACTCATCTGATGGGTCTTCCACTAGAAAACAGAGACTAAACGTAACTCAAGTGTGAGGGGCCAGTGAAAACCAGTGAGATGTGGGGATTGGGAGCACCTTTCAGAATCCTGTGTATATTCCGAATACCAAAATTTCGTGTTATTTTCAATGCGGAGCGACACTTGGCGAAATTAATAAAAAAAGACGACGATGGGGAGGACGACGACGATCATGATGACGAAGGTGGCAATTATGAACAACACGATAACATTCTTGTGACTAGCAAAGAAATCAGTCAGAAATAGCGGGCTGCAGTCTTGTTCAATACCCGGTAAAGTGACAACAGCGCGAGAGAGCTCAGAGGAGCGACACTTGGCGAAATTAATCGAAAAGACGACGATGGGGAGGACGATGACGATCATGATGATGAAGGCGGCAATTATGAACAACACGATAACATTCATGTGAGTAGCGAAGAAAGCAGTAAGAAATAGGCTGCAGTCTTTCTTGTTCACGCACCCGGTTTCTCGGACAGCAGACGACAGAGGTTGATAGCAAATGACAGCCGGTTTACATCAAAAGTAGGTAAAAACTTGGCTTTTCTCATTCAAAAACACACGTAAATCAGTTTCCTGGCATCTGTTTTCAACTAATTCCTCTAACAACGACCCAAACCTGACATACGCCCTGTATATGAATTGTAGGCACTACAAAATGCCCCGTGGCCGCGACCTGACTGTTGAGTGCTACCTATATAATCTTGAGCGAGACTAGGCGAAATTAATGACGATGATTGTGATGATGAAGGTGGTGATTATGAGCAACACTATAACACTCATGTGACTAGAGAAGATGTGATATATCAGTAAATAGGCTACAGTCTTGAGCGACACTTGGCGAACAGCAAAATCGGTCAACAAATTAAGGAACAGCGTTTCAGAAACTCTCAAATAATTCAAAAAGTAGACGTCCCAGCAACAAATTGAAAATATCTTCTGAAAGCCTGTTCAAAACTCTATGTAACCTGGCAGTTTTGCAACATTTCATGAATTTTTCGAAAAATTGAAATTTTGCGTTTTTTTGAAATTCAAAGTCAAATAACTCGGAAACGGCAAGTCTGAGAAAAACGTTATTACAGAATTTTTGAAAGAGTATACTTCAAGGAATCCACATGCAAAAATTCATGTCATTTGCTCTTCCCGTTAAAAAAGCGACCGCAGAACGATTGAAAATGGGTAAAAATGCGCCAGAGCCTCCATCTTGAAAGTGACTTCTGATTAAACAAAATTTTATAAAAGCTGATCAATAGCAAAAAACATGTGACCAGTTTGAAAGTGATTGGTTCGCCAATGCGTCCTCTGCAGGAGAAAACGTTTTCGGCCAGTTATCGAGGTGCGCATGGGCCATTGCTGATATTTCCGCCACCTTTGACTGGAAGTTAAAGATTTGCGGCGCAGTTGTAATGCTTGTGTGCTATAATAATCGTACCAAGTTTCAGCTTTGTATATCAAAAAATGCGGCCTCTATGAGCATTTGAATCTGAAACCGGAAACAAAATGGCCGCCACATCCGCCATTTTGAATCCGATCATGACCAAAAACAATAGGCTTCCAGGAATTTCTGATCTACACGTCATGTGCAAATTTCGTGTGGATCGGACGAAAATTGAGACCTGTAGAGAGCGAACAAACAAAAAAACGATGTCAGACCAACATACTTGGCGTAATTCCCAGAATTCCGCCAAGTAAAGAGCAACTCTAAGAGTTAAAATGCACCGCTAAAAGTATGCTTCTAGGGTTGTTTTAGTATCATAAAATGGGCACTAGGTGGTGTTGAATACATTGAACCCGTCCAAAAATTGAAAGTCCTATTTCTAACAGAAAATTATTCGCCACATTTCAAGCAAATTCATCAAGGAACTTAAAAGATACAGAAGCAATCGTAAAACAAGAGCAATGTGGAGTGTTGAAATGCATTCATGAGTGCCAGTTACTGTTAGCCCTGTCATTAAACAGACTACAACACACATAGTTAAGCTGCTTAATGCTTCAGCTAGAGGGGTATGTACAATTTATCTATAACTCAGCCTCGTGTAACTTGGCCAACAATGAATCCTTGTTACCAAGGCATATAACTGAGTGACTACAGCTGGACTCCAGCAGCAGAGACACTTTATCATCCAGTCACAAAAGTTTACCGTGTGAGCTGATGCCCACAATGTTATGCCAGTGTTTCCCCTGAATGTAACAAGAGCAACGCGGGGCGTTGAAATGCACCCATGAATGCATCGCAAATGGTATGCTTTAAGGGTTGTTTATTTGTAAAATGGCCACTAGATGGTGCAAAATACGTTGAATCGGTCTGAAAACCAAAAAAAAAATGTCATCATTTCTTTAAAAGAAAGTCATTTACCAAGAACTTTGATTAAAATTTACCGACGAACTTCAGACAAACAGAGGAAAACAAAATACCGGTAAACGAAATTGCCACTAGGGGGCACAGTGTTCATCGGATCCGTCCAAAAGTCGTCATCTTCTCTTATTAACTTCATATAAATTCATGTGCTAAATTTAATAAAGATACTGCAGAGGGCTTAGGAGATACAGGTAAGGGTGCAAAAAAACAAAACCCCCACTACGAGGCACCACAGTAATCAGAAATCATCGGCAACCGTCCCCTTCATAGAAAGTACATACATGCCAACTTTCACAATCATCCTTAGAGTTGTTTGGTTGACAGAGAGACGAACGCCACAAAACAGACTCAAAAACAACAAAAATGGCCACTAGGTGGCGCAAAAAACCTTGAATCAATCCGAAGATGAATGGCTAGGGTAACCTCACTAATGGATGTCTATGAGTCAAATTTTGTGGAAATCCGTTGAGTACCTTTGAAGATACAGCCATAAACGTAAAAAACTAAAATTGCCACTACGTGGCACACCAATAGACGGATCTGTCCGAAAGACGTCGTCGTCTTTTGTCAACTTTATATAAATATATATGCTAAATTTAATAAAAATCCGTTTTGGAGATACAGCCATGGGCGCAAAAACAAACGAAACTGCCACTAGGTGGCACCACAGTAGTCAGTCATCAAAAAATCATCGTCAACTGTCTTCTCCATACATGCCAATTTTTACAATCATCCTTAGAGTGGTTTGGTTGTTAGAGGGGGCGGACGCCAAAAAAAAAACGACTTGAAAATAGTAAAAATGGCCACTAGATGGTGCAAAATCCATTGAAGCAATCCGAAAACAGGAGGATAGCGTCAACTCATTAATAGATGCCTATGTACCAAATTTCATGAAAATCAGTTGAAGACCTTTGAAGATACAGAGGCAAATGTAAAAAACTAAAATTGCCACTAGGGGAAACAGCGGTATTCGGGTCGGTCCAAAACTAGTCGCCCTCTGTCGTAGACCCCATAGGAATACACCTGTCAAATTTCAATACGATCCTGCAAGGGGTTTAGGAGACTCAGCAGCGGATGCCGGATGCCCAGACAGAGATGAAGGCAATATGCGCCCACATATAAATATGTGGGTGCATAAAAATCTGATTGGCCCACCCCACCAGTGGCAACGGTAGCCACATACCTAAACTTCTGAATCACCACTGTACAAAAATTGTTGGTACAAATCAAAGCACAATACACAAGTTACATGCCAGTGTTGATGCTTGTGGATCGAACAGTAAAGAAAAATAATTAAAAATCGGATTTCAAATTTTTTCCCTCATTAGATATAATCATTCAATCCCCTTTCCTTCACCTCGTTCACTTGATGACCAACATTTGCCACAGCCTGGTTATCCAAAATCACACAGCAATGGAATACAGTCGTGGACCAGTCAAGGACCTTGACACTAGTTTTCTAAAATGGCGAAGTGCCAGGGGGCACTGATGACATGGGAGAAGAAACGGTGACTTTTATTCATTTTACTGTGTTCATGTTTTCAAAAGAGGTGACACAGCAAAGTGAATTATGTTGCAAAAATAGTTGATGGTTTAGTGAACCATATCCTAATACCAAACAGATGATGGAAACAAGCCTAGTCATCTCAGTCCTCGTATGCACGGACTAAATGAATGAACTGTCAGCTATGACGACTAACCTCAATCCTACTGTCATTGAGCAATAACATAATTAACTTTTTAATATATTGAAGTTTCATTATAGAGCTTAGTTAATAGGTCTTGACAGGTTCAAACATTTTTTATCTTATGTATATGCGTAGCGCCGAAGTATTCAATTTTCTCTAGTAGCCTGAAGCCCTGTCCTGGCGTGTCCGCTTCCTAATGCACTTTAATTGGTGATTATAATATGATTGTTAAAAAGACACCAAACTCTTCACACACTGAGATCTCACAACGACACTTCATTGTCAACGTGTCGTGTAAAATACCCTTTACTCAGATAATACCACTTCATACCATACTCAATGCTCAGGTTGAGGTCCTATCTATGAGAACGAAGCTTTTAGAATGAACCAGACTGCACCAAATTACATCTTACTTTTTAAAAATTAAAGGCTCCCAAACCCTGCCCAATGGGAGGAGGATCCTACTTCCGATACCCGCTTGCAGTGTCAGGCTACGCATCCGCTGGGGCCACAAAGCCAGCTACAGAAGTACCCACATTTAATGGAAATGTCATGGAATACATTACCTTTTATAATGACATTTGATGCTCACATTACTCTTAAGCTTGGTTAATTTGGTGATAAGTTGTATAAAATTGACCAGCACCTCATGCTGGAGCCAAAGCAATTGATTTGATGCCTGTAGATGGAACTGGAGCTGGGCTACTGAACTGCCAGGTAACTTCTCAACAATGCCACAAACTTAAAGTTTTGGGTTACTGCATGGCCATGTGACAAGGTTATTGCATAGCCATATCAAGATGTATGAAGTATAAATATCTGTATGAGACTGTATGTAAATGCAGTTTTGCAAGGTACAGATAGGTTTTAAGTTTCTCACGGCACACGAAGGCTTTCTAGCAATGTCCAATCTATCTGTGATGTCCAACCTACCTGTGATGTCCAAAATGTCCGTGCGCTTATGGCAGTCGTTGTAAAATGTCTGGAGCATTTGAGAGCCATGACCTTGTCTTTGGAATGGAGGCAGGATCAGGAACTGGCTGAACAATTCATAACACGTTGATGAAGATAAAAGATTGAACACTCAAAAAAAAACAATGCAAATGAACATAACATGGTAGACACATAATTTTTACATTTTTCACACAGGTAGCTCCAAGAAATAACTTTAACTACTAGTTTTAACTTCTTCTCCAATCATTACTATTCAACAACGTTTTGAGAAAGAGCTGTCATTCACAACAATGAGAGAAGCCTATAGGGAAGATTACCTACAGCCTATTTCACAGATGAATTATGACACACAGTCAAGTACAGGGAAAACCACGGAGGCAAGATTTCACGACATCATTAACTGAAGAATTGACATGCGCCATTTGAAAACATTTATAGATAAGTTCTGTTCAGTAAATTCCTTAGTCTACTACTCCAAAACAGCGCTCGTGTTCAGATCAGTGTGACCTAACCACTGACAGTGTTTGTGTACATACCTTATTCTGGGACGAAACTTGTCAGGATAGGCATAGTAGTTATACACGGTCATAAAGCCAACAGAGGCAAACATACTATTGCCATCTTTGTTGTTGTATTTTTCAAATCTGAAATGTGAACGGTTGCTAAATGGAATTAAATGGGAACTTCCTTAACTACAAAAACCAAAAATAGTTATTCAGCCACATAGTAGTCACATTGGAGCACACAGCAAGACAAGGTTTAGTTATATGTTTATATGATAAAGCAAGAAATATGGCGCATGTATGAGGTGTGCATGCCCCACAACAGTATAAAACAACATATAAAAACATTCAATATCTCATCACAATCAAATGCTCAGTCTTTTCAAAATGATGCAGTTTTTACTCCGTTGCCAAATACTTGTGCTACTGGTCTTTGACTCAGAGAACAATTGAGAGAATAACTGAGTCTTACAGCTCAGAATGTGAAAACAATTGATGAGTGTTGGAACCAATAACATAACTGTTTATCAACAATATCACAACTGACTAACACCAAATAATACATCCACCGGTCATCGTCAACGTCGATGAAGGATGCGGCATCCACAAACCACAGCAAAAATGGCTGCAACCGTGTGTGATACTCTCGGAAACCGGGAGTCTCTATGTCCGTTCTGTAAATTTGAAAATGTCTGCATTGGCTACCTGAAAAAATATAAAATGAAACTTGTAAGCAAGGACTCTAATTATTGACCAATTCACAACGTCTCCATAATTTCTTATTTCAATGAAGAAGTAAGAGCAAACTTTTTATGGCATCATCTTCCAAAGATCTGTGCGACCTCGTTTTTTGTGCAACAAATTGTTTCGTGGAACTCGGTCCAAATGCATTATTAAACAGGCCATCAATTACCAAGAGCTTATGATCTTAGATGCATGCTGTGCCCACAGGTTAAAATATATCACTGGTTACTTCATGTCTTGTTTTATAGTAAATTGAGTGGAAATACTCTTCATCAAACAAGAATGGTAACAAACCAATCAAGGAGACAATACGGCAGACAAGAGAAATTTCATTTCCTCACGTGTAGCACAAAATCAAAGTTTATCCATGTTCAAATACAGAAAATATTTTAAAAATTTAGGGACATTTGCAGCACATCCTTCCTGTAGTTGTATAAGGACCACTTTTACCTGAGTGATTGGCCTACCTTTGAACTCACAATTGACCTCCTTTTGACTAATGTATAAGTACCTCTATGAACAGTATATGAGTGTAGACATTCCCCAAAAGGCTTGAACTGAATGTCTTTTGACAACATGGCAGCGAACTCATCTTTGCTTGACAGGTAGCCTGGAGAAATGAATTCAGCGATCTTCTTTTCAATATCATCAGGCTGCAGAAGAGTAAAATAACACATGAGGAGAACTGAGATACCAATGTTTAAATCAAGCGAGTCGAAACATGACGAGCACAGCTTCTGATAACTTATTCCAAGCATTTGATAGATTTTTTACTAAGCCTTTGATTAATGAATATGGTGGAGCAGGGTGTTCGTAAGCCAGATAGCCCACATTACTGGATAACTTTAAATCAATATTACTGTGCGATCATAGTGAATGTAAACAATCACTATAACACTGATAAGTGAAACCAGATCATACCATTGATAAATCATTTAGACTTTTAAAACTATGTTCCTACACGGTGTTGTAATGCTGTTGACATGTGGGTAATAAACAAGATTTCTCTCCTCATTTGCCCATGATTGACTCAGCTGATTGTGTGTAACTAGAAGCCATATTAGACTAATCAGGGAGAATGTTTTGATATGTGAATAAAGTAATGATTCTGACTAAAGACAACAAGACGAAAAACACAGATCCAATCAATGGTATTAAAGTATTTCAAATTATCCACTATTGAAGAACGCGTGTTAGAGTTGACCATTACCAACAGACACATTCTTAGCTTCTTGCAAAGAAGTACTGGCAAAACTCCAGCACATTTTAGAAATTTGAAAACTTCACTTTAATCCAAGTTAAATAATGTCTGAAATCTATAAAATTGTAAACTACCGACACTTTTTATGTCCAAGTGTTGTTGATGAAAGTGCGGTTAGTATTTTAAGTGATCTTATCAGACAACCATCCTAAACCTGCAACAGGAACAGTGTCACAAGGGTTAAAAAAAAGCATACCTCCAATCCATCAAACTTCTCGGGAACTATTTTGTCCGTGTAGGATATTCCTAAGTAAGTTGTTAAGCGACAGGCGCTGTAAAACAAGTCCACCCGCAGATCTTTGAAACCAAATATACTCTCGCTAGAAGAGAAAAATAGTCAATTGTATATTACCATATTCGCCCTAATCAGTGCCATGCTCCTATAAGCGCCCCACCCACGCATTTTCAGTCTTCACCCAGCCCATGAACGTGTACATACAAAAAATGACTTACCCTACACTCCTAAAACTCTGCAGTAACATTTTCAATTTATCAACAAGATCTGGTAGTCCTGAAAAAAATCATTGTGCATAGAATTTCTAGACCACCAGCCTCACTACATTGGTATTTAGCTGTGACTACACACTACAAACTTCCACTGCGTTTCAAAAGAACGGAACAATTTTGCTGATCTCGCGAGGAATGTATCCCACTTAAAGAGAGGATTTGTTGAGTCGAAACAGTATTTTTATTCAAGTTGCCATATCAAAAATCGCGAGGCAGTGACAAAATGGGGAGTTTTCGCCCTGGGATTCCAGCACAATTTTCTGGTAAAATAATCATAATTTAACAACTAAGTTTGATAGCAGTGTAGAAAGTCTGTCATAGATTACAGATACGTCACAGAGCATAAATTTGATGAATCCTAGCTTCTGATTTCACTCCTTTCGCAGAACTTTTTGAATAAGTGCCCCCCTAAAATGAAATTTTATAAGCATATGGTTCATCTAAATAAGGCAGGACAAAAAGGTTAAAAAACGTAATTTAGGATGGGTACGAACAGTTTAGGACACTGAAAGTTGTCACACCATGCACATTTTGTGTATACTAGAGCATTTTCACAACCTAAAAACCTTGAAATAACATTTCTTAACAAACAAACATTCTCACCTGTTTCTAAACAAGGGCACAGCTACCAATAATAAACAATTCAGCGAAAACTTTCACGTCATTCAGACAGTTACATCATGTTAAAAATTGACAAACAAAAATATTGTAGAGATAGAGACCCAGATTTTCCACGCCCGAAAAACGACTTCTCTCAAACAATTGGAGATTTCAAATGTAGCTCATCTACATACAAGTGACCTCGTTTAATTGATCAGAGCTTTTAAGTTGTCACTTTTGCTAACTCGTCGCACAAAAGCGGAATATGTCGTGACATTACCGTGCTAAATTTTTCGTGTAAGCTATGGTGTTACTGCAGACGCAATCATTCTTATTGCCTGTGTATATTTAGTATTGTTTCCTGTTGTACTCATTTTCAAGAACCCCCAGATCGTGAACTTGTCACGTGGTACTGACATTTAAAAGCGTTTTACCCGCCAGTTCCATTCATTCGTATTTCATACTTCTTATCTGTGTGCAGTGTAGGCATGTCATTGGTTTCGTCGTTGAGATTGTAGGGTTTTCACGATGTAAGAATTGGTCTTTTTGCTTATTGTTATATTTCTGGTTTGTGCAGTGCATTCTCTCGTGTCTGAAGTTTCAGCATTTTTCGCTTTATTTACTTTGCTGTATTTCGCCCTTTGTGGTTCATTTCGGGGGTTCGGGCGTTGTTCGCTGTGACCTTGAGATTGCAATTCACAAACCAGTCTGTTTCTAGCTCATATTATTGTAATTGATTAACATGACTTGATATAGTTTGCGTCATGGTCTCAAGGTAGAATTGCGTATGAATTATGTTTGTTTTTGTATCTAGTATTTTCATATAAAAGATTCAGTTTATCTGATGTTGCCATTTCATTACTTGTATACTTTCTTCGTTGATGTAAATAACGGTTTTTGTATGTATTGCCACTGCCTGTGCTTGTATTATATTTCGTAGTAGTGACTTGGGGTTTTGTTTATTTCAGTTTACGGGTTTGTCTATGTACCGACGGCACTCGAATAAAAGAATAAGCTGTACGTAGAGTCACCTGTTTCTGTCAATCGTTAGCTGACACTGCGCCAGAACACATGGACTTGTGCAAAGGAGAGCTTATTGCAACAAGAAACATTGCAAAGAGCTGTCAATCAAAGGCAGACTTCACTGGTATGAAAAGAATTTTAAAGATTCAACTTTTTATAACAGTATCTTCAATTGCTAACATCAATGAAATAAAACTTTAAATCTAAGTCACGACATAAACAAGTTAAATATAGATTATTACATGGCGAAGTCGTTATCCCTCGTTATCTAGAGCCCGAGTGGATTTGGGAAAATTATCGCCCGAGGGGCATTAGCCCTGAGGGTGATAATTCTCCAAAATCTACGAGGGCTCTAGATAAGGGGGATAACAACTGAGAACATGTAATAATCTATTTATACCAGATACTGAACGAGAAACATTGCAATGAATCGATCTACCTTTCTCAACTCGCCTCGGCTTTGTAACTACTTTCTATGTCCGGGGTCGGAGGTCGTGACCTTTTAAGAAAAGCCGAGTTATTTTTGTCAAATAAAGGTTATACTCAAAACCAATTGAAAATTTAAACAAAATAGAAATAAATTGAATCCATAAATTAAGGTTTAGCAAGTATTATAGCTTACTACACATTTTATCACGCTAAGCTTCGACCGGCAAAATATTGTCTGCTAAAGTAGGTTACCACTAGCAATTGACTATAATGCTCAAGTCAAAGGATACCCGCAATCAAATTGAAGATCGGTGATTTATAAGTCAGAGAACACGAGAGAAAAATTTCACTGAATTAAAATATTGCTTTTATGGAAATTATGCGTCTTATTTTTCATAGCGTATAAATGTCAGTGCAATGCCTTTTCNTAGTGACTTGGGGTTTTGTTTATTTCAGTTTACGGGTTTGTCTATGTACCGACGGCACTCGAATAAAAGAATAAGCTGTACGTAGAGTCACCTGTTTCTGTCAATCGTTAGCTGACACTGCGCCAGAACACATGGACTTGTGCAAAGGAGAGCTTATTGCAACAAGAAACATTGCAAAGAGCTGTCAATCAAAGGCAGACTTCACTGGTATGAAAAGAATTTTAAAGATTCAACTTTTTATAACAGTATCTTCAATTGCTAACATCAATGAAATAAAACTTTAAATCTAAGTCACTACATAAACAAGTTAAATATAGATTATTACATGGCGAAGTCGTTATCCCTCGTTATCTAGAGCCCGAGTGGATTTTGGAAAATTATCGCCCGAGAGGCATTAGCCCTGAGGGTGATAATTCTCCAAAATCTACGAGGGCTCTAGATAAGAGGGATAACAACTGAGAACATGTAATAATCTATTTATACCAGATACTGAACGAGAAACATTGCAATGAATCGATCTACCTTTCTCGACTCGCCTCGGCTTTGTAACTACTTTCTATGTCAGAGGCCCGGGGTCGAAGGTCGTGACCTTTTAAGAAAAGCCGAGTTATTTTTGTCAAATAAAGGTTATACTCAAAACCAATTGAAATTTTAAACAAAATAGAAATAAATTGAATCCATAAATTAAGGTTTAGCAAGTATTATAGCTTACTACACATTTTATCACGCTAAGCTTCGACCGGCAAAATATCGTCTGCTAAAGTAGGTTACCACTAGCAACTGACTATAATACTCAAGTCAAAGGATACCCGCATTCAAATTGAAGATCGGTGATTTATAAGTCAGAGAACACGAGAGAAAAATTTCACTGAATTAAAATATTGTTTTTATGGAAATTATGCGTCTTATTTTTCATAGCGTATAAATGTCAGTGCAATGCCTTTTCTGAACATGTGATTGTTGCGCATGCTCATTTAAGTATTCTATTTTCACGTCCTATGACGTCAGCCGCTAAGTGGTGTAGTGGTATAGTCGGCGACTCGAAACTCTTGAGGCCCGGGTTCCAATCCTGCCTCGGTTTCCCGCCAAAATTTTATCTCACTAGTGAGATAACTTTATGGGTACGGAAATAACCGATGACCTCCGTAATTATACGCTCACAGAGAAGGGTCAAATACTGTTAAAAAATCGCTTTTGGCAAGAAAGGCGAAAGAATATAAAGGGTGTCAAAAATAAGATTTTATGTAGTAAGTATTTTCGGATACTGGAACCACATGGGCATTTTGAGGCCAGGTCTTTAAGATAATTTAGTTAATTTGTTCATAGATTTAAAAGTCTAGCGGTAGTCTATGTACTGTCACAATTTGGATTTTGGTAGGGAAATGACAAATGGAAATAAGCATGTCCGTGTTTCATGTTGCTAAGACTGAAAGCAAAATGGACAAAGACTGAGGTTTTTTGAACTTTACAATATGCTAAATTGAATCCAAATGGTAAAGAAATTCACTGATATCAGCCAGAGACTGCATCCTTTCGGACGTTTTGAACTGCACTCTACAGTCCTTTATCACCGAATGGCAAGGTGTCAATGTTGCCTGCAGTTATCCCGACTAGCAGAGTACATGGCCTATTCCAAGACCTAACAACCCCTGAAAGTGGAAGATACCATTTTTCAACAGCTGACTGACACCAAATAAAATGGCTGCCTGCACAGAAAGTGACACATGAACCTGTATGAAAGAAGACTACACAGATTTCTCAAAAAGTAAGTTTCTATTTAAGGATCAGAAAAATTGTTTCATTTCATACATTATGGAGGTGTTGTGTAATTACATAAAACATTGCATAAGCCAAAATGAGAAGGCTGATGCAACTCCAGTTTGCTCACATGTTTTATATCAAATGTTCATGATCCACAGGCACAGAGACATAGACTAGCTCAAGGTCATTTTGTAATTATAAGAAAATTACAACCAGTCAAGTTATTGCATGGCAAGGAAAACTGAACTGTAAGTAGTGTAAATACAAGTTGGTCAATTGGATTAAAGCCTAACTTCAACAGAATGTTTGTTATTTTAGATGTATTGGGCTAACCAGATAGTCCTAGCAAAGCCTTGGGAAAATAAGAAAATGCGAGTTCAATCATGTAAATGTGAGCCTGTCAAATGAAAGGTGAAGCTGCCTTTTTGTGCCATGTCACTGGGAGATCCCAGCACAAACAACTAAAGGCCATAACAGTTTATTGAATAGGGGTCTGAATAAAACACCATTGCATGCTGGTGTTATTCACAGCTGTTTGAATTAAAAGGTGATTGTCCTGGGGCACATAGACAATAAGCAAGCCAATACACAGTTCATAACATTTGGCAATTTATGGCACTAGTGGACTCGGAGGGATGTTCTTAACATGCTGTAAGAATCAAATTTACAGGTGTTACCCTTCAAGATAGGCTTTAAAACAAAAACTAAGGTCTTCACAAGGTGGAGCTATAAGTAAACGGAACTCTTTTTGACATCTTAATAGATTGAAAGCTGACAACTAATCGTCATGCAGCATAGTGGTGTTCATATAAGGGACCCATATGATAGTTGCATGAGGAGTTCCCGTGCTTCATTTGTGACTCTTGGTGATAGCTTGGTGACCTACACATGACTCAGCAAATAATTGTAGCCTCATCCCTATAGTCTGTGTAGGTGCTGTGGGTGATATTGAAGCGAAAGTAATGAGAGTTTGCTGTCAACGTTCATAATGAAGTTTGGGACCTGATTTAAGACATTTTCAGAACCAGTTTTCTCAAAATCGGGGACCCCTGTATGTGACTATTTACTGTCTCATTTGGAGCATCTGATGCATTAAAGTGATTAAGGCACAGATGACTTTCAAACAGCTGCTGAGCTTAAATTACTGATGTTCATTCAGGTATGGTCAATGAGAAGTACTGTGGCATCGCTAAAGGGGGGCATTCAGGTATGGCCCATGAACAACACTATATGGCACTGCCAAAGGGGGGTATTCAGGTACGGCCTGTGAGCAGTATTGTGGCATTGCCAAAGGAGGGCATTCAGGTATGGCCTACGAGAAGTACAATGACATTGCCAAAGGGGGGAATTGCTAAAGGGAGGCATTGCTGAAGGGGGCCATTCCGGTAAGGCCTAGGAGCAATACTGTTGATATGTCATGTGATGCATTCACATTACTTCCAATTAGTCTAGTGCTGAAAATACCATGCAATGATAGTCCAGTGATCTCGCGAGTCAATCAAGACCGAGCAAAATTGGACATGCTTTATCTTAGAGAACAATTCTTTTTCAACATTTGAGTTTGAAATACTGTATCGCAGCACACCTGTCTACATGTAGTGGTACTGAAACTGCCGACAATCCGAATGTGAACACAGAGCCTTTAATCTGATAAAATTTGTTTGCTTACTGCTAGCAGTTCAAACCACATTGCTTACTTATAAAAGATCAACTATAATGAAACATGGGGGCACATACTACTCTGGGGACATGTTATCTAACATTCAGATATAATGATAGGGGGTTCAATACCATCTTATAACAGTAACATATAACTGATCTCACTCACATGTCTGACTTAAGGTCATCACAGAAACACATTTTGAAAGTAAAATTTAGCAAATCACAGTATCAGTAAATATAAACTAATATTGTCTAATTAAAAGATTCAGTACAAAATCTCAAAAACACTGTATCAGAAGTTATTATCCTATTAAAATGCATGGGTTCCTGCAACATTGTAACAGTTGTGTGTTTCAGAGAACACAGCACCCACTAGTATCACATTTCATCGGACTTTCACCAGACTTGACATTTTGAAGCAGGGGGCAATTTGGTAGCCTTGCACAATGATAGTTAATCATTTTGACCTTGTGATTTATTGCCTGGTTATTTGGCCAAAAATAAGATCATGAATTTTATTTAGAGCTTCTGCTACTTACAGAACCTCTGGAACTAGAGAATTGCTCCCTTTTACTAAGCATTAGGCAATTAATGACATGTTTTAACTAATGAGATATTAGTAAAATACACAATACGTCAACTTGCTTAACTTGATAGTTTGTTTAAAAGTGGTATTTGTCAACAGGAAAAGATGGAACTATTCTGCTAGTAAAAGGAGCATAGACATCAACAGAGGAGATGGCAATTCTACTATTCACGGCACTTGTCAAACATACTGTTTGAGATCTATCTTGTTTGAGGATAAAAAAAATTGCCACATATTAATGAAAGATTGATTGTGAGGTGATTTATTGCATGAATTAGTTTTTAGTCATGGAGAAATATCATTATTAATGTTACTTTATTTTCAAGGAAAATGACTGTCACATCAAACGCAGAAAATGTTCATCTGCAAGACATCGAAAAATCTCAGGACGATACAACTTTGGCAGTAAAGAAAATCAATGGACATACTCAACATGATCCAAGCGATGACATTTTAAGTAGGACCTTGAGTAAAGTGGAAGAGCGACCATGGATAGACAAAGGCTGGGCCTGGCTAGTTGCCTTAGGTAAGTTTTTATGAAACCATTTCATTGGAACAGTAGCTAGGCAGTTCACACAACTAGTGAAGTCATGAATTAAACAACAGAAGTAAAACCACTGATTAACTAGTTCATTGTTAAAATGGTTTTTAACATTTTCTGTCAAAAAAAAATAAAGTTTCACTTACACCACTTAATGATGTGAAATTTGATTTGGAGTTGTTCCTTAGTCAAAAAAGAAGTGGCTTGTGGGGTTGGAAAGCCTACAAACCACTTGCCATCTGAGTACTGAACAAGTCCCGTCCACTTGCCATCTGAGTACTAAACAAGTCCCGTCCACTTGCCATCTGAGTACTAAACAAGTCCGGTCCACTTGCCATCTGAGTACTAAACAAGTCCCGTCCACTTGCCATCTGAGTACTAAACAAGTCCCGTCCAACTGGTAGCAGTAAGTGGTCTTGGTCAAACTTTTGTTTCTTTGACAGAATGCTATATTGACAGAATGCTATAGCTACAGACTGACATAACTTGCACAATGTAGATTCCGTTGTTACTTTTATATCTGCATAGAACAGAATTCAATAACAACATAAGTTAAATCTATGTTTAGTTCTAATATCAATCCTCTCAAAATCATGAACTATCCATCCCAGGGCAGCCATCTTGTTACCAAGTCACACTGATACAACGCAGTATGCTGGTAACACAAATGGAAATCAGGCTGAGCACTAATTGGAGAAGTCTCATGAATAAATCTACATCTACATGACTGCATCATGGCGTACTGTGTTCAAAGGTATACCTGCAAGCATTAGCATCTTCCATTTCACTGCGAGACCTTTCAGAATTTAAAAAACTTGCAGGTGGCTGCCCTAATACTGATAATGAAACTATGCAGTTGCTCAGAGTTTCTTCAATGTCACTAGGTCATGAACATTTTCACTTTTTGCAGGCAGCTTGTCAGTTACCTTTGTCTGTATGGGCCAGATTCGTAACATGGGACTACTATTGGCCGAGGTCAAGATTCACTTCACAAAGAGTACGGCCGTTGCTGCAGTGCTGCCCTCTGTTGTCTATTTACTTATGCCAATGATGAGTGAGTGGTTAAGTATCTTATCATAGCAGGGCGATTGGTAAATAAGGTTAGCAGTTTTAGCTTTCTGATTCGTAGTTGTTTTCATATAGTACATACAGTAGCTTTCAAAATAAACTGGACTGAAGTTGGCAATCTTTCAAAACTATAAAAACAGTTCCACAGATTCGCTGCAAGTTTCTTTAAAGGCTAGCAACATCAGTAAAAAATACATTGGAACCCAGTGGTGCAGTAAACTTTCTGTAGATGTGTTCTTATCAGGAAATGGAAGTTGTTTGATGAGCTTCAACAGAAGTTGTTATACAAAGGTTTTATATTCAATGTGTTGATGTCATGCTAATGTATATGAACAGTTACAGTATAGTTTGCAAATACTTTGTTAAACGGTTGTTGTCTGGATATGTAGATGATGGCTGGGGGACAGATTCGGGTAGTTGATATCTGAACTGGACAGATGTTGCCTGGTATTGCTGTTGTTTGAAGTTCCTGCCATTTGAAGTTGCTTGACCAAAGTGTGGTGAACGTGGCAGCTAAAATTCAAATCAAACCACATCTTTTGTATATTATTCATCAAAATACAGCATTGAAGATTTTTTGTACCCAGATCAAAGATCATATTTATTTTGATATCTAAAAAAATAAACAATTGATTTAATATGAATTTTAGCTGTCTTATTCGCCAAATTGGGTTTCAGCAACTTTCAATGTCCAATAACTAAATTGTATACTGTAAGGGCAATGGATGTGGTCCATTCCAATGAAAATTGTGCTAACATTGTATCCAACCTTTAAGCAATTCATTGTTACTGCAACATACTCATGTTTGTGTGTTTCCACAGGCCCTATTTCCAGCATGCTGACAACCCGTTTCGGCAGCCGTCCCGTTGTTCTAGCTGGATGCATAATCACTGTGCTTGCTCATGTGTCTGTCATGTTTGCGACCAATGTCGTCCACGTTGTGGTCTTTTATGCAGTACCATTGGGGGTAGGCACTGGGTTATGTTACACAGCCACAGCCATTATCATCGGGAAGTACTTCCACAAGAGGTCATCATTTGCCTTCGGCATGGCGACTTCAGGAGCACCAATTGCTGGAATCCTCTTGCCAGCCTTCTATACGTAAGTACTGCTATTCAGAGTAATGGTATACCACTTCTATTTTTGGAACTATTGTTAAGTTACTCATTAAGTGCCACAGTACATTAAGATATTGTAATAATGCTGCTTTCAGTTGATATCCCCCAGTCCAAGAAGCAAATTTTAAGCTGGTAACCCCCCGTCCAAGAAGCAAGGTTTGGAATTCGATCACTTACTATTATCAAACTATACTCAACTCACATGAGAAGCAGTTTCAGAATTTGCGAAGAACTGACTGTTTGTTTGAACATTCTCAGAGCATAAATGACATAACGTGACAAGCCAACTTGTATAGGTTGGTCTCATGCAATAATAATTGCCAGCTCTTCCCAAGATCTCAAATCACTTCCAGTTTTATTACGCGACAATTTAACACCAATTTGAGAATGGTTGGTGGTCTAAATCAAAAGTTGCTTTTCGTAATGTTATATTTTGTGGTGTTAAACTGTCTTAAAATCTTTTCATTTGGAAAGAACATCAGCTACAATGGTCTCAAGACCAATGTTTTCATTCCAGATATCTCAGTGATCTATATGGATTTCAAGGTGCCATATTACTACTAGGTGGCGTTGCTGCACATGCCACCATTGGTGCTTGCTTGATGCGACCCCTGGAATTCTGGGAACCCTGCGATAAGACAGGAGAGCAATTATTAGATAGCAAGGATGTTGACGACCCCAAAACATTAGGCCATGATAACGCGAACGAACACATGCCTAATTTGAATGCTTCACTCCTCAGATTAAATTCACAAACAAGTCAGTTGAGTTGTAAGACAGTATTAGGAGACACATTAACTGTCAGTCAATTCGAACTCAATCAGATAGATGTAGATAACCAGAATGATGAATCTGAGCATGAAGGTCAAGGCCGTGTAATAAGCTGCCTCAAAAAAATCAACAAGACTTTTCGTTTCACACTACTAAAAGAGGCTCCATTTGTCATCCACCTGGTTGTGTCTTGCTGCGGAATGGTAGGCTATGTGTTAAGCTACGCCCTGGCTCCATCGCACGCTCTCGACATGGGCATCGACCGCATGAGCGCTTATAACTTGATCTCAATAGGAGGCTTTGGTGACCTGCCAAGTAGATATATTCTTTCTTTCCTCACTGATAAATGGTCGGCCAAACCTTACGGTGAGAAGTACCACATCATGTCTGTGTCTATGCTTATCAGTGGACTCAACACCATCTTGCTGGCATTCAGCACCTCCTATGGAGCTATGTGTGCCCACATGGTCTTCATAGGGTTCTTTGGAGGAGGAGGGTTTATTGGCGCAAATGTTGCCGTTCTTAAGGCAACTATAGGACTGACAAAGACAGCCAATGGTGGTCTTGGCATCTTGATGTTCGTCAGTGGTATCCTCATAGGAATTGCGCCTCCACTAATGGGTAAGTAATGCCATGGTTGCTGTTACTGTTTTATTGTTTTAATGATCACTTTGGATTATAATAACTCACTTGCCAAATCATTTTACTTGACAATTTATGAACACAGGCGCATTCTCAAAGCAGCATGGAACTATAGAAACGGTTTTTCCAACAATATCCTATCAGTTTCTCTGAGAGGCAATTTTTAAGACAGCTTGTCAACCACACGGTCATGAAAACCACTATGCTCATTTCTCCCACAAAAGACGAGGGGAGTATCGAGTGTAATTTTTAAATGGAAGAATGGATGCACAAAATGGTATATCAGGCGATGCAAAAATATGGAGTAAGTGATATAACATAGCTGGCGTCTCAAAAGCAGGGGGCGGCAGAGCCCATTTCCTGACAGGTGACTTAAGACTGAAAATTAGTCTTATGCTCCCCACACAACTGTGGAATAAAGGCTTTCTGTATTCGCCCTAATGAGTGCCCATGCCCCTATAAGCAACCCCCCATGCGTTTTCAGGTTTTGCAAAAATAAGCGCCTTGTTCATGAACACCGTGCACATGTGAAAAATGCCATACCTACAGTTCTAAAATTCTACAGTAATGTCTTCAATTTATCAATAAGATCCGACAGTCCTGAAAATATGTGGAATTTGTTGATCACGAGTCTCACTGCTGTGTCGGTATTTAGCCGCGACTATACACTTCAAACTTCCCCCATACTTCAAAAAGAACGCAAGTTTTGCTGATCTTGCGAGGGACGTGTCCTTTCAGAATAGATGCAGCGTACTTGCCAGAAGGATTGTTTTGTATTTTATCCCTCAACAGGAATCCAAATCTATTTGTTCACACGAAAACCGCGAATCGAAGACTAATAAAAAAAGCACATGGCTAGGAAGCGCGCGCTACATTCAAGAATCTGTAATCGAACTATCTATTCATGAAACGGGTAGCATAGCATTGGCAAGAAATATGTCTGCGTTATTTTTAAGGGTGAATTATTAAATTAGTTGTGATGGTTTTAAAGTCAAAACGACCCACTGAAAGAACACTTCCACACCCTTACACCCCCGAATCTCCCGAAAAATAACTGATGGACTGTCACGCATCCAGTCACGCGGCGACTCTATGACATCGGCCTTGTCGAGACAATTCTTTTGGCAGATGAGATCAAAAAGTGCTAAATAAAACGTTCTGCTTTACTACTGTTGTTGATTTCCTTAGTTACAATGCACACCTAGATCGCTGCATCGCGTTTACTCTGGCAAATGAAATCTGATGACATGCACGCGCTGGTTCTCTCACACAATACCCAAACGAACTTCAAAACAAACATCATGTGACAACAACATGTGTGTTCGTCCAGAGATTTTTCTCGTGTTGCGGAGTACGATCTAGCGCAGATTTGGACTTAATATGCAGTTAATCCCGACCCCAAAGGAACTTAAAAATCTTAGGGATGATATTTTGAAAACTTAAGGAGGACTTCAGGACAGGTCGAAACTAAATTTTTACTAAAGATTTCAAGTTGACCTAACGGCGATTGCGAGGCAGTGATACATCAGTCGCTGAGTTCTTGCATTAGGATTTTCCGAAAAATGCTCGTAATTTTACAACCAAGTTTAATAGCAATGCACTGTAATTTTGTAAAAACTCTGTCATAGGTTACAGATGCGTCACAGAGCATAAATTTGATGAATTCTAGCTTACGATTTCACCTGTTTCAAAGACCAGGTTTCAACCACTTTTGGGCTATAGTAAGCGGCCCCCTTCCTGGAGCGAATTTTTCTAAGCGCCCCGGGTGCTTATTAGGGCGAATACGGTAGCTAAGTAATTATGACTGCATAACATTCTAGCAACCTCAGTAACTAGCAGTTACATGTATTTTCTTAGCATGCATTTTTAATCAAGTGAGATTTAATTACTTTTAATAAAGTAGTTGCGTGGAGTGCACAAAGAAATTTCTGACGTCTTAAAGTCACTTTTCATGAAACAGAGCCCTGGTGTTTTTGGAATTTCCCAGCATAAATAGTCTTAAAAAAACCCATAAATTTTGTTAAAATCATGAGCATGAAAATATAGCGCTTGCAATATTAGTAAGCGCCTTGTTTAGCATATACTCCTATTTAACAAGGCATGTTTTGTTCTAGGACTGATAAGAGACCAGGTGGGCAGTTTCAAGATTCCATTTCTCATCACTGGTGTGGTGATGATGTTCGGTGGCTGTTTTACCTGGTTGCAGGTGGTGGCCAAACGGAACCAAAGAAAAGAGCATTCAGAACATGTCACTCTGCAAACAGGTGCTTGACTATATTACCACAGACTCGTTATACAACTAGCAATATCATTCGACAGTTCCTCAACTATGATGAAGTGCCAAGTTATGAAATCAACAATAACCTAATTTGCTGCTTGCCAGGAAGTGGACAGTGTTGGCAATATTACTACTGCCTTGTGACCTTCTGACATAGCAGTAGGCTGAAACGAGAACTAATATAAATTTCAAATGTAAGAATAGTTGCCACTGGTATTGTTTTCTTACCAGGACAATCACCAGTACCTGCTCTAACTCAAACCAATGTGTGACTGACTCAGTAAGCCAACATTGGTTTTGGTTGCAACAGTGGTAATAGCAATCATATGCTAGGTAACATGTAATTAGTAATACCAAAAAGAGAGCTATGTGCAAATATAATTTATCCGATGAAACCAAAGGATTGACTGCTCATCCAGGTGCTTTGAGTTATAGAATAGAACTGTAGGTTGTAAATGTCGGATTGTCGTTCATTTGTTATTTTATGTGTTTAAATTCTAATTTTATATTTTAAAGGTGATCATAAGGTTTATTATCACAACATTTAGTGTTATAAAAAGTCATGTTCTTGGAGATAAGTCCTTTTGGAAATTATACATGGCATCATCACGAGTTAAGTACAGTTTCTCTATCGCTGTATTTGTACGTATGCTATGGTTCCTTGTTATTTACTGTGACACGCTGGAAGTGAGGGAGAACCACAAGAGACAGCTGCATGTCTCGTTTATAATCCAGTTTTCCTGGCAATTGCTATAAATGTTTAAGTCAAGTGTTGTGTACATCTGCACACCCCAAGCTCACTAGTACGGCTAGCATGTTGCAAAAGCAGTCTGAATAAAGCATGGGCACCACTTAACACATTTATGAGAAAAAATATGCAGAAATATTGGTACTCCATGAGAACTTGATAGTTTGATAAGCATTTATCTGAAGTGCATGAAAGATTAGAGGGAAGTTATTACATCTAGCATAGATTACCAATTACATGATAACTCGCTTAGTGTGACATTTATCAGAGTACTTGAATGGTATTCCTACCAAAGTTATACAGTAGTGTAACTAGTGCATTGGTATACATTATTCTTAAGAAAGCGTTGATACACTCGCTACTTTTTCCTAAGTAAGTGAACTAATCAATAGAGATGATTGGTTTTGGTCAGCTTATGTAATAATAGGGTAAGAATTGATGTGGTCATGTTTATTACAGGCTGGTTCTGTGTTACGAGAGAAGATTCACACAATGGTGCTTTACGTTTTTAATAATTTCAAGGCTACTTACTGTACAGACTATGATAATTGACTGATATCAAATTTTGCCTTTTACTTAGCGTAAGTTATAAATGACACTGGACACAGGGTATGAAATTAATGTGATGTAAGAAAGCTATTTATTCTTGAAATACCCAACACATAACAAGAGCTTTTTAATGTCATTTGAAAGGATGCTTTACCCAAAAGAATACCACATACCCAATGGACATAGACAGAGATTCGCTATCACATGACTGTATATGTATAGCAAGGTGGCTATTTTGTTCAGTCTTTGAAAGTGAGCGTTATGTAGTGTGCAAGCCAGTGGGCTAAAAGGCTATAATTTTGATCGGTTTTGATGGAATATGTTTGCATTTTCACACATGCCAGTGATATCACTTTCGAGATGTTTTAAAAGTAAAATGAAAGTCTTTAATTTAAGTATACTGCTAATAATGCTAAGCTTGTCGTTATAATACATTGCATTTGCCTGATGAATATTTCCCCTGCCTTTTCAAATTGCATTAAAAGTGTCACTTGCGAGACTGAGGGTTAAAATGTGCTGACAACCAGATTGCAACCATTGCACTAAATGTATCGTACTTCAGTACTCAGTACATGAAACATGGCTAAGGTCTAATGCATTCAGGGTCGCCATGGAAATCATTGATGAGTGTAACCTTTTAAACAGATTTAATTGAAAAACAAAACGTAAAAACACAAAATTTAAAAGAATTGAGCTAGTAAGGAAATGTCCACTCCAATACCTGGTCAGAGAGCAGTTAAGTCGTCATATAGACATTTGCCATTTACAAAGGATAGTTCCATATCAAATTGTTTATCACAAGGTACTATGCCATAAAAGAACACACACAACGGAAAAGAAACAACTTACAACTGAATGCTTTTCATGTGAAATCCACACAGTAACATCATATTGGACTATTTACACCAAACTCTTGTCAAGACTGGTTACATTGGCCATGTAAATAGGTCAGACTGACGGGTTAGCTTAAATAGACCAGTCAATTTTTGAACTGACATTACTTCATCACAACTCAAACCAACCTTAGAAATCCCCACACAAAACCTTGCAGTGTTGGAGGGGACCAAATCAAATTGTTCATTTTCACATTTTAAGTGGATGCATAAATACAGGAGGCCACTTGGTGGGGTTAACATGAAATGTCGATATGAATACATAAACATGGATCTCTTACCTTTTACCAAATGTCTGATGACACATGGCAGGTTTAAAGACATTTGTATCATCGTATATGTCTTCTTCTTGTCGAACTGTAAAAGACAGAACATTTAATAATGAGCAGCAGCCAATGCTTAAATAAGTTGCATCACATGCACACAACCTGAGAAGCTCAAAGAAAACCACAAAATTCACCAGGTGGGGCTAGAGTAACAAGGAATCTAATACCTTGAAAGCATGCTCATTACTAACTTTGACAACAGACTACATGTCACTCTGAAACTCATCTGGGTACTCCCCCTCAGAGTTGACGAGCTCATGACATCTTGACGTGATTTCCACAAGGGTAAATAGCTCAGAATGACACATGAACAGTGCTGTTCACTAGTCATTCACTACCACAATTAAATCTAACCAGCCATGACTAATTAATAAGCCTGAAATGAAATTTGCATACAGTGTTAGATTTTAGTTCTAAAAATTAACTGTGGGCACTCCTCATTGGTCAGACCTTGAGAAAGCAAAAATAACAAAAAAGCCACCAGCAATAGTGCTTATTTTTGTCATCCAACTTTTTTGTTTCATACTCTTTCATGTAAGATAACTTAAGACTTAAGAGAGAAATTTTGGCCTTATGTTCCCACTACACATTTACCAAATAAAAGTTGTCATGCAATTATTAGAACATCACTGCCCGAAAAAATATGTAAGAATTTTCTCATTGTGTAGCAGTTATGGGTAAATTCTCAAATAATTTGTTCTTTTCTACACTGAGTTTTAATTATTTTTCAGAAATACTTATGTGGAACATAAGACCAAATTTCGGAATGTTTCTAAATGCAAAACCGTTTTGTCATTTTCCACTTCGTGTTCCAGAGAAAACGCGAATGCAACATGGTGCTCGGGGAACAAATAATACAAACTAGAATTTCAGTTCTTTGGAAAATAACATATTTTCAAAATCTGAACTTAATAGAAATAATAACTCACCTAACTTGAAGTGCACAACCTCATTAGCATCACACTTATACTCAGCAAATTTGTCATGAACCAAAGACACTTCTGAAAATACAAAATATGTAACTATTCAAATATCATTAACATTTACATGCAGGACCCTCGTTCACCTGAGAGGAAAAGTGCCTTTGACGTCAGAGGGCATTTGTTTACGAACATTCTACCTCCCAGTTGGCATCAATAGCACCCCCACCCTTTTCGCTAGCCCTCATAGGCTCTGCCTCAAGTAGCCAAAACATAACATTTTGTGCTGTTTCAAATCGTTGCCTGTATGAATTAAAAGCGAGTAGAACTTTTTAATCATTTGATGGGAATTTTCGGACCTCATGAGGGCAATTTCGCATAATTTTTAATATTTTCCTGAGGGGAATGGGGAACCGATGTTTGGCCTCAAAATCAAGGGATTGGAGGGCCCTGACATGACCATGTTGCATTCTTGCTTACTTTAGAGGAAAGGTGAAATTCTTTCTCCTAGACATACTTCATTGAGGATATGTATAAAGCCATAAAAGATCGCTGAAGAAAATAAACCCTTTGTAAGTGACATTTTTAAGTGTACTATTCATTTTTGATGAGATGAAAACCCAATATTCAGTGACCGAATTTGGACTACCGCCCGTTTAAAAAACACACGATGAGATTAGTACAAAATCTGATGGGGAGTATCGCAGCCTACAAGCTAAACTGAACTGTTGAAGAGCCCGTCAAGCCTCAAGTAACAAGTTGTTAGTTCCTTTAAATTGAGCTTTCCTGTAGTTATCTCCAACTTGGTTAAGCACTAAGCACATTTCAAAACACTTTAAGTTATCCAAATCTAGGCTGGCTATACAGGGGCTACTCTGTATTGATCTCTGGGTTAATATCATACTATGTATTTTAAATGGGCAGTAGGCCAAATCCACTCACTGAATAAGATTTTAACCACAAGACTGAGCGAACCGTGCCATGTGACCAGACTGGCGTCTGACACTTGTAAACTAGAGCAACACAGAGAGTTGAAATGAGCCCACAAATGGTGTGCTTTTAGGGTTATTTATTTGTATTAAAAAATGGCCACTAGATGGCGTAAAAACATACAATCCATCCAAAAACGGGATCATGCCATATTTCATAAAATCTGTCAAGGAACTTCAGAGAAAATGAAATTGTCACTTGTGGGCACAGCGTCCGTTCAATCTGCCTGACAGTCATCGTCTGTTATCTTCACATAAATTCACTTACTAAATTTAATAAAGATCCTGCAGTGGGTTTTGAAGATACAGTTATGGGTGAAAAACAAACTAAAAATACCACTAGGAGGCGCCACAGTAGTCAGCTACCATCATCTAACGTCCTCTTCACGCTGAAAACATATAGGGGGTGGACGCCAAAAACAAGATTTGAAAACAGCAAAAATTGGCCACCAGGTGGCGCAAAATACCTCGATTCCATCCAAAAACAGGATGATGCTTCAGGGATATACTTAACCACTCGCCCAGTCGCCAATGCCAGAAAAAATGGTGCTGGGCGAGTAGAAGTTGACTTGCCGGTCGCCCAGGTGGCAGGGCAAATTTTCAGAGCACAAAAGCACTATATCATTTCCCAGATGAACATGAATAAATTTTCCCTCCTTGTGCTGTTGTTACCATGAATTAAGGTTCAGTTTGGCCAGTGTGTCCATGCTCCAGCAGTAAAAAACATCGGCGTAGTGAATGCGATATTACCGATTCAGTAGATGTCACCCGTTACGCGATTCGTCTATACAAATGATCACAGTGTGTGGTCGTGCACAAAGGAATTTGTGGACTAGTCCGAAACGAAGAATAGGGGGGAAAGTCGGAAGATCGGTCCATGTGCTTATAGCAAGTGAAATACCATATTTCTTAGAACTTATTTCTTTTTGTCATGAACAATGTCATTTTCGCAAAAATTATTTTACAAATAATGACATTCACCATAACAAGCGCCCATACCCTATAAGCGTCCCCCACTCGTTTTCAAACTTCGCTAAAATAAGCGCCCAGTCCATGAACGTGTACATATGTAAAAAATGCCTTAGCTACAGTTCTAAAATTCTACAGTAATGTCATCAATTTATCAATCCGACAGTGCTGAAAAATCATTGTGCGCGGAATTTTTTGACCACGAGCCTCACTGCTATGTCGGTATTTAGCCGTGTCTGTACACTTCAAACTTCCTCAGTTGCGAGGAACGTGTCCCACTATGGCCAGGCCTGTCTGGGTGTGGGCATTCAAGCAATTGATAGCGCTTGACGAGGAGATGCTGGGAGTAGACCAGACAGTGGTAATGACTTGGTATAGCAACCTCCGAGACGCATGTTCCACCCAACTCATGAACAACCCTTACGGGTTGGTGGCCCCGGAGTCATCGTGCAAATTGATGAGTCGTTGATGGCCAGAAGAAAGAACAATGTGGGCCATGTGGTTCAGCAACGATGGGTGTTTGGAGGATACTGCCTCGCACAGAACGTTGGATTTCTGCAGTTTTGTGCCGAACAGGAATGCCAATACACTTCTTCCCATCATACAACAGTTCATCTTGTCCGGCTCCGTCCTCCACAGCGACATGTGGGCTGCCTGCAACGGTATCGCCAACCTCTCCATTGTGCCGCATGACACCCACCAGACAATCAACAATACCATGAACTTCGTTGATCCACAGACTGGCGCATGCACCAAACATGTCAAGTGCTACTGGAAGAACGTGAAGATGAGGTTCAAGAGCATGTGTGGTGTCCTCCCTGACATGTTGGATGTGCATCTTGACGAGTTCATGTGGCGGGAACGTTGAGCACGCAACAGCAGTCAACAGGCATTTTTTACGATACTTGACCACATAGCACTGTGGTACCCCAATCCTTGAGTACCAAAAACCCAACAGCCCTTTTAAGGGCCACTACCTACTTCCCAATTGGGCTGTTTCACTTTTCTAAAACAGTATAAGGTGCACCAAATTAAATTTTCTGTATAATTACTATTTTACAATAAAAATATTTACCATTATTAGGCCTACACTCTTATTGGTACAATGCTAATACAAGAATTAATAATTACGTTATAATTGCAAACGAAATTCATTTTGCTTTCAGGCACCAAACAGCAAAGGTCTAACTGCATCAACACGATTTCTAACTTTACGCGCTTGAATGAAATGTGACAAACGACACCAGCCTCACTTGGTTCCCAAAACACTTTGAATCACGCAATTATAAATGAGTTCAGTATCGTTGCACGAAGCAACGTGATTATTGCGGATTTTTCTTCCGTGCCTCTTGACATTGTGACCCATCATTTCCTTACCCTGCAAATGAATACACACAATCGCCGGTAGGTGTCAGGCATTCCTATGACGTCACTGTACAGGTAACCGACTGGCAACAAAGTCGGCAAAAGAACTCTAACTTCAAAGTCAATTGGATGAAGGTATGGCAAAATTAACAGACAGATCAATTTCTATACGCCTTGTGAACATGTGGATACTAAAATCATGATTCTAGGTTGAAAATTGAAGAAGTTATCGTGGTTTAAAGTGGGGACGCTACGTCCGACGAGTCAGTCTGTCAGAGCTCAACACACTGTGGTACCTAGCTGTATTTGGACGATAGTCTTCATACAGCTAGCTGGTTGGCTACAGTACAGGCAACGGAAGCTTGATTGAACCTCCACAGATGTTCATGGATATGTTTGAATTATATTGACTAAATTGTCTGGTGTTATTAATAGGTTGTTTTTCTTTTTTGTAATAGTAATCTAAGTTCTAACACAACACTAGCGAAAGTCGAATTCCGCGACGGAAGCAAACTCGGGCAGTAGTTATTACACGCAGACAAATACGAAGGTAAAATATAGCGAAATATTTTTTATTTTCATGCATAAATATTTTAGCTTAGTTTCGTTCGTGCACAGAGAGATAAAGAATTTGTTTCGAAGCACAAATTGAATCCTCACCTGTACCCGCCATTTTTCTCTACTTCCGTAAGCTGGAGAGCATGACTGACCTAGATTGCATCCGGTATCGTTGTTCACGTGAACTTTCGCGCTTATTCGCGTGAGCAATATGGAAAGCGTTTCGAGTTTTGGAAAGGTAAGAAAATATACAAAGGATTCCGGCATTTACAATAATAACATTCATTTGGCAAGGTTGACGGTTGAGCATATTGAATGAAGAAATATTGAAATAAAATGTCTGTGTCTTTTCAGAGGCGATGGGATAGCGCGTTCCAACAAATTTTGCCATCTAAATGGAGAGCTGCTTGTGAACCGGTGAGCTTCCGTTGTTTATCCTTTCTTGTAATAGCGCTATCTGTTACGTAACATTCATGATTTCACCAGAAATTAAACATTTAAAGTTCTCAGCGTATTGTTTCGATTTTAACAGTGTCTTGCTTTCCATTCAAAATTCGATGACGTGGATCATAGACAACACGGACAGTAGGTAGTAGCTTGGTGAAAACTGCAATGTCCACGGTAAATACACAGTCACAGGCGTCCTGAGCTTGTGATCGTCCCCAATACACTACATACTACAAGGTATGACACTCCCGGCTAGAAATTCCACGGGTGCTTCACTTCAGCCCTCCATAGCTAACATAAAACTCAATAAATTTACACCAAACAAGGTTTCAATAAACCATTGGCAATTGTTCTTCCAATACCATTCACGGTGTCCTGTTCCGGCGACTTCGTTACAAATTCGCAGTCAAAGAACAAAAATGTTCACAAAAAGCCCAAACACACTTCCATTTTGGATGGCTCGAGGTCAACGACGGTACGGAAATTGCTGATGAATTATGGATGGACGGCGTGACCGACATTGTGACTTCACGCGTACCGTCTTTGACCTCGAGCCGTCCAAGATGGAAGTGTGTTTGGGCTTTTTGTGAACATTTTTGTTTAATGGTATAGATGGGAAATTTGTGGAAAATTAGAAATAATATAGACTACAATAATAACATTGATTACAAATTTGCGTAAAATTTAGTAACGGTAGAAGGAAATAATAGGAAGTGCAAAATCTAATAATGATGTAGATGGGATTGGAATAATAGTGCAAAGAAGCATATTCTGTCTGACTTACCACCGCTTTAAGTAATTGTTTCAAAGAAAAACTTTTAAATTGAACATTAGCATAGTTAAATTATTGCAGTGGTGTATCCACCCATGCCATAACATAGTACAGTGAAGTGGAATAAAGTGTCATTGCTAAAACAAAGACCATTCGTTTATTCAATAACTTTAAATGGAAGTCTAAATAGATGTGTTTCAAACAGTATGCGTTATCATTTTACTCAAAAAAAATGTGACATTCATACTAGAGGCTATGTCAATGTCGACTAAGTTCAAAAATTATAACAAGGAGGTAAAGATTTCAGCAGCAACCTCCAGTCTTCCACGAAGCCGACAGTCTGAATAAAGACAATAAAGTGTCTTGGTAAAACGAGTTGCATTTATCATACATGTTCCTGACAGTCGAGCCTTTGTTTCTCTCAATCTCATATCTTGCACAACGTTCATAGTCAATACCCTCATAATGTTAGTCAGAATTCGACGTCAAAAAGTCGGTACAGCCAAAATTTTCCACGGCCAGAAATTGAGATTTCGTGCAGAATTGCCCAACATTCGAGTCCACGACCACAACTACGTCCACCATCTTGAATGTCAAATTAGGTATAAGAAACAAACCGATTCACGTGCGCTTTTCCATTTATTTGGACGAGAGAGCAAGTAGAAATCAATTTCAATAGATATCGACTGGATTGTCGAATGTTAGCAACTATATTTCAAGATTGCCACAAGTCAATTCTTCCTGTTCATAAAAACAATCTATTATCAAGTTTGGAATGAATTGTAAAAAGTGCGGATGTCCAATTGTCGGCAACTTGTTGGTACTTTGTTGATTCTAGAACCTGGTTCCTAGGTTGATTGAAAGGTTCGGCACTGTACATTAACTGCACGGGTATTTACGCTTCATTGACTTGCCGCGTTATCACCACGGTCCGTATCTGTAGCTGGATTATTTGTCATACCAGCATCTGAATCAATGTCTGTATCTGGAACATCTCTCGGTTTGTAAAATAATCCTCAAATTCTTTTAGGCCTTTGCGCGGCAGACGACATGATCAAGTATGCAGAATGCGCATGTCAATAATGACGGAAACCGCAGATGACACTGGCTGTGCAAAATCCTGGAATTACTCCCCCAGAAACTTGGACAGACACAGTGAACAGTTGTTACGGCTTGCTAGTTTTTCACAGGGTGCAATCATAAATATTGGATCAGCCAAAGAAACTCGTCGAAAGCGTTTTTATTCATATGTATATTGAGCTGCCGGTAACAATGATCAGTGTCACGAGGTGCGCGGAATATTGAAAAATGCACTTTTTGTGCATTAAATTCATCATTTCTGAAATTACTGATGGCCTATTTCTTTGGGCGACTGCCGACCAGCCGTTAATATTAAAAGAAGTGTTCATCATTTCAAGCTTTTTAAATTTTGCCAACACTTTCTTAATTCTGACCGATCCCGTCGAACCCATCCAAAATAACATTCTGGCCGTCCAGCAGACTTCTGCTGCGTAAACCCTTGCTTGGGAGTCCGATTATTAATGCTTTGAAACATACAGTTGTATATTTTAGCGATTAAAATCTTTTAATGTATGACATGTGACTTCCGTGTGCAACACAGAGTCGTATATTGCTCTTCTAAATTACGAACTCTAAACTGAGTGACTCGAGGTATAGAGGTTTAGAGCGACTTAAAGAGCAAATTACCCACGTCTTACGACCAAGGTACGATACCCGGTGTCATCAACAACTTTGTAATGAATGAAACAAGAATTGAGAACTTGCTGAATCAAATAATCGTGGAGAGCGGAAAAAGGTTAGAAAATTAATAAACGTAGAGGCCTGAATAAGCGTTGCATAGACCGGAAAACGAGTCTGAAAAAAATAATCGTATAGATACAACTATTTGGAACTTGAGAGTAGTGTATTGGGGACGATCAGAAGCTGAGGACGCCTGTGGGTAAATATGCTCCTACGCACAGGCGTCCTCAGTTTCTGATCGTCCCAATACACTATATATATACATATACATATACACATACATATACATATATATATATTACAAGGTATGACACTTGGGACTAGAAATTCCACTTCAGTCGTCCTTATCAAACACAAAACTTGATAAATTTACACAAAACAGGTTCAACAAACCATTAGCAATTATTCTTTCTTTTAATACCATTTGCGGTGTCCTGCTCCAGCGAGTTCGCAACAAATTTGCGATCAAAGCACACAAAAATCTTCCCAAAAAGCCCATGCCTATTAACTACTTTGTCGCACGAAAGTTGCAGATTTGTCACGTCAGAAACTGACGCAAGTTGCAGATTTGTCACGTCAGAAACTGACGCAAGTTGCAGATTTGTCACGTCAGAAACTGACGCCCCCGATTAGTAGTTAGTAGGCATAGGCTTTTTGGAAAGATTTTTGTGCTTTGACTGCAATTTGTTGCGAACTCGCTGGAGCAGGACACCGTAAATGGTATTGCACTCAAAAGTGTGAATAAAGTCCTGCTGGCTCTCCAACTAATGGTGAGTACTGCCTGTGACACGAGGTGAACGTCATTGGTATGTATCGATGAAAACTACTCCTGAATGCCTGCTCTTGTTCCTACTTTTTTCTACTTTTCACTTCACAGTTCCTACTTTTTATTACCTTTTTGAAAATATGTCCTCCTTTTTCTTACTTTTTTACCTAAAACTGCTTGAAAGCCTGTTTTGGCTTTCATGGCATTTCTCAAATATCGGACACTACATGTTCATCGGCATAAGCTGAAGATACACTTGGCAGTTCTTAAAGTCACGGAAGATAGCATTTTCCATAATGTGACACACAGAGGAAAATGATTCTTAGTGGCTGATCGTATTTCTTGAATTTGGGTATACTGATATTTCTAAAATTTGTTACATATTCTGACAGGGATCAAAATAATAAATTTCTCACGGTCCCATTCTGGAGAAATTTTTAAGCAAGGTTTAGTTTGCCGTGTTCTGGGAGCCTAAAGTATATTCAGGTAAAGGAATAGCAATATAGCTGAAGTCTGTGATAACTGCTATCACTCAGTGTTTGTATGTCATCATATACTTGAATGATAAAAATTTTCCTATGTGACTGATGAACTTGTGTATGTTTGTTTTTGGACACTCCTGTTAAATTTCTTGAAATTGTCTGCTTCCTAAGATATTTCTACACATAGCAGTGCTCTTTGATTTTTCACAGACCTGTTTGTTAATAGAACATTTTCAATAGACCTGAGCTAATTGTAGTAAAAATAAGTGTATTATTTTCATCATATCTTGGAAGATAAGAAAGAAAATTAGGAATTTTGATACTATGGGTAGGAGACTATGTGGTGTCTACAGGCAAATTTGAACCACTTTTGCTTCAGAGTACTTAGAGCAGTTGTTTGTAGCTTAAAGCATTCTACCATTTTGGTGACACTAACATCTCCCCACTTTAGGCCGCAGAATGTCAAACAAGTAAAATTTCATTTCTCTATGAAAATAAATTGCACCAAATAACTGTTTTCACTATTAAAGTTTATATCGTACGTACTATGTTTGCGAAATAATGGCTATCCACTGCATTGTTTGAAAAATGACAAAAATATCTTAAAGATTTAGGTGACAATTACTTCTGTTTAAAATTGGTGAGATTTTACTGTGAACACCTTTGAGGTTGGTGTCAAATCACTGTGAGACTAAGATGAACCACATTTATATCATGGGAATTTCATGCCTTTGTGGTGACTGTTCTGTCCAAATGAACTTTCAGTGTCAGTCTTTGTACATCCGGTACTATGATAGTAGGCTTATACGAGAGGGGAAAATGGTAGCAGTTTCTGTGGCTAAAACGCCAACCTAGTTCCTATGCAATCGAGCTGTCTGCAAAGGAGTTCTTTTTGAAAACAGCTAGTTTTGTTTCTCACCACTAGATGACACCAGTCACTTATACCAAAAGTTGATGTCAAAACAAATTCGCTCTCTGTCATAAATATTTATTGCAGTGATAAACTAAAGCCTCTTCTGTGCGTATTAAGTGGTCTGCCAACAAAAGCGTTAACAAAAATTCCAGCAGTTTTGAGGTAACTCAAACTGCCAGTTAAGAACAACGAAGAATTTGGCACTTCACATAACTGGCGTTTTTGCTACTAAAGAACATGCCGCCGAAATTGCTAGCGTTTGAGCCTGTTTGTTCACGAGGTAACAGTTAAGTTCATGTTGCAGTTGCCAGTTTACAAAATGTTCATATGTTATATAGTCTTCTAATTGTTTGTTGTATTTTATTGATGTAGTTAAGTTTTCTTTTTCCTCACCAAGTACTCAAGACTTTTCAGTGTTCATCTTAGTGTATACAGTGAATTACTGCAGTGTTACGGCATGGATAAAAGCTCCGGTTAGTTCTTTCAGTTTGTCTTTTTGTACTTTCAGGGAACCATATTTAGCCGACGAGCCGATCGTGACAAGTTAAAAGAAATATACACAAAGGTAAAATGTTGGAGTGATGGATTATTTCTGAGCACGTTTAGTTTGCACATTGAATTTGGACAGATTTTAAAATGTTTTGCTGGATACGTAAGCGGGCAGAATGATATGCAATCACGAGACAAACGAAGTGTAAAGCGACCTCCTGGAAATGATTATTCTTGTACATTAAAGATATCTCAAACCTTATTCTCAAAAATTGGCCATTTTTATAATATTTCACATGTGTCCAGCAAAATACCTTATCTTCGTTCCCGGGGAACTTCAAATACAAAATATGTACCGCGTAGTGAGAAAAAAAGATTTAACAGAATCACCTTGGAACCGTACTACCACATGGATACTTGGATACTACTAATATGAGGTCAAAGGTTAAAGGGCTTTCAATCAAATCGAATCTCCTGCTAGGTACAGGACAGCTACGTATACTCTCAGTCCTTTCATTCACTAAGTCGCCATAACATTGAGTCAACGAGGTGTATTATGATAAACGTAGTTTTTATCCTGAGGGAGTTGTGCGTCTACATGCGTACAAATGTTGGCGTTGGGAACAAATGCTACGAGTCACCTCAGGCCTCTGTGGTCAGGGACACAGCAAGTTGTGAAAAAAGATAAATCCTCACCTTAATTCCTTAATTCAGTTAATAAATTGACATTTTGATGTTTCAATCTATTGCTAACGACATGCTTTAACCACCGATTCAATTTTTGTTACCTATTTCTTACTTGGTTTCGTATCAGTCTCCCAGCACGTGTACAGGCTGTGCGTATAAAAAATGATCCTACTTATAAGAAAAGGTAACAAACAACAGTAAGAGTTGGCTGGGAACATTGCGTTTTAATGATAATTAACTTAATTACGCTCTGCAAAATCAGTTAACATTGCGAGTGAATGTTGAAATAGCTAACATAGTTAGGGCTTGTATAGGTTATGTGTACCGAAAACAAGTTTTCACAGAATAATTAACCAAAGACCTTGTGAATTTCACTCTTCCCAGTTTAATCGGCAAATCGACTTTATTTGAACATAGGAACACAATGGCTTGGTGGATTTTGCTGAAACTTTCCAAACTTTTTGTATTTCCTGATCTTTTTTCTTTCAGAAAATATATACTTTTACTAGTTGACAAAGCTTAGTTTTTTTGATGTACAAGTTAGAATGGAGGCCACTAAATAAGGTTTGAGATAACCTTGATGCCTAACTTCAACAGAATTGTATTTTTATATGTATTGGGCTTACCAGATTGTCCTAACAGAGCCTTAGCAAGATATGAAAATGCAGATTTAATCAACAGTTATATCAAATAAGGGTCTGAATCAACACCACTGCATGCCAGTGTTATTAAAATGACTTAATATTAAGTGATTCTCGAGGTTATGTAAACAAAAGCTAGTAGTATTTCATTACATTGGGCAATTTATTGCACTGTTGAGCTCAGAGCGATGCTGCATAGGAACCAAATTTACAGGTGGTTACCATTCAAGATAGCCTTTAAAGGGACATTCTCAGCAAGAGATGTACCTTCAGAGAAATAGCAGTAGCTTAGGTTCATACCAACTGTATTTTAAGTCCTTATCTCAAAGTGTTAACCTAGGTCAAAAACTTGAAAATATACATCAATTGAAATTAAGTAATTTGTAACATGGTATATTGTTTGCCTCTTTCCTGTCACAAAACTAAAACCCTTTTTGAGCTCAATTTTGTACCCCGGCCGAGATCAGAAATTCGTCAACTATTCCTATCTATTTTTGTGACCTGAGTTCTGTGGCATCAGTTCAGGAAAGATTCCTGAATGATGGCCATGTTGTCCTTGAAAACGCATTGATATCACCGTGAGCATCATTTTGTTTCCTAAGCAAATATGATTGTCTATTGTAAAAGTTTTATCTTTTATTTGCATTTGACGAGTGGTATTTAGTGCAATTATATGTTTAAATTGTGAATTCTTCGCATCTCCTGCAGCCAACACTATTGAGGTGCCCTGAATCATGGCGAGGGTATTAATTAGAGGACAAACCTTTCTAGATCAGCAAACCTCCATTCTTTATTGCCATGTTGTGAAAGCTGTGTGATTACTCGATGACGCATTTCGTATTAACTTGGCAGCAAATCCGTTCCGGGTTTACTGGCCGTTAAAATAACATTCACATACGGTGATGTTTCAACAAACAAAAACAATTGGTTATCTCAAAACTGTACTCCTCACCTGAACTATAATAGCGCGCACATGTGCTTGATTTTTACTGCCCGGACATTACAACCTGTGAGCAATTCCCCAGCAGTTGGCTGATGTGTCACTTCGCCTGCAAAATAATCACATGGTAATTGACTTTAATTTTTAATTATTAGACAGAACGTGGTTTAAAACATAACAAAAATTTGTAGTAGATAGCACTGTTGTCTAAAAATAAACATTCCGCAGACGTAAGGTGGTAGTCTATAAGTTGTATGTCAGCGATGGGGAAATCTCGTAATCACACGAATTTCATCTATTCAAAGCTCGCGGAGCTAATTAATGTGTTCATCCTGCACCCCGGAGCAGTGATGTCTGCAGCCGGGCTCCAGTAGTAGCTTGTACAAATGCTTCAGACTGAATGAAAATTCTTCAATTTAATTTAACCTCTATCATTATACTGTTTGGCAACATTCCAGGTTTTTGTGAAGTTATTTCACCACCAGTTGATATTCTATAAGAAATGAGCTGCTGGTCATTGTTGGCCGTCAGCCGCCTAACAAAATTGTTCAAGATGATCGGTATCTTAGTTTTTCCTTGTCCTTTATTTTAGCAGGTTGTTAGACTATTCTTACTGTACAGCAGTTTTACTTATCTATTCTGACATTGCATGTTCGCTGTTATGTTTATACTGCTTACCAGAGTTAACTGGTAATTCTCTGTAAAACAGGCTTAGTCCAGTTGAATAGACGGCCTTGTTATTCAGTCGTTCCTTAATTAATGAATCTCACTTCCGATTTAGTGTTAAATCTAAAATGGCGAGTATCACTCGGCTCCAGTTCGTGAGGATTTTTATGAATTTTTCACCTGGGTATTTTGTGAGAATTAACCAGTAGGTACTGAAAGCTTCGTTATAACATGTTCTAACCATCTAATAAGGGTTAAAAGGTGTGCTACTCAGTCTCTAGGCAAGAATTGGGGATTTGTGATAAAATCTCAAAACAGCTGATTTTGTTGCTTAGCTTTGGTCAAAGGTATCATCAACAAGTCTATCTCATTCAACAACCGTCCCATAACTGCATATTTAGTCCACAAAAAACGATCATGTCCTAAGTATAATGCTGGTGCCAACAATGCCATCCTATCTGTTTTGTTTGGGTGTTTAACCTCAAGTACAATAATGAACATGGCTGAATTTGTCCAGGTGCCTGGTTTGACTAGATGCCAAGAAACTCTTAGTTTAACCATTACACTTCCAGTTCTCCACATCTTGTTCAATGGTTATATTCAATCTGTTATGTTTGTTGTTTGAGTAAACCAATTTGGCCTACTATTGTGTGATTATTGAATGGGTTGAATAACAATGAAATAAGCCTCTTGACCTATTTTCATTGAAAAGAAAGGCCAACATGAAATTTAATCTGTGTTTGGTTCACTATAAAAATTAAGTCTGTTGTGCTAAAGTGGACATGCTGCCCTCTTTTGGTGATGCACCCATGATGCAACAGGTCAATAAGTAGAGATCTGCATTAGTTTGACCCAAATTCTGGATGATACCATGGTCGTTCCAGTATGGCAGTCCTGTAATCCTCGCTTTGCCATTGGTCGTTCCAGTACAGGCCTGTTCGAAATATCATCATCGCTTTCCCATTGGTGATTTCCTTATACCATTCAGTTTACGCTAATTTCCATTTTTCATTTCAGTATGCTACAGTGCAAAAAGCTGGTGATAGGTTCATGTCCCATGAGGACTTTGTCCTGCACTACCTTGGCCTACTACCACAGAAAGAACACGATCCGAAGACATTGGAGCTGCTTGCACTTGTAGTTGACACAAATAAGAATGGGTAAGAGGGCGATGATGTGAGAACATCTATCAACAAATCCATAGTTCTCTTCCCGCGTGATGGTTGGGTGGATGTGAATGCAGATTCAAACTCTGAGTGCAGTGCCTGGACAACTGAGAAAGTGGGATCTTGACTGAGACAATATCACATGCTGAAAAATCTTAATGAGGGGATATTGATACCTGAACCAGTTCCCATTAAGTCGTTTTATCCCCCAAAACATTACCATTGATTCCACTAAAGGTGCATTCCATGACATGGATTTTGTAACAGACATGACATGTGGATTTTTGAAATTCTAATAAAAAAGTAATGAAGAATCACAGGTACAACAAATTGTAAGCTTGCATTAACTACTTAGTGATAAGTGCCTGAAGTCCCATTTAGACATTAACATTTGACGTGACGCAAGATGATCGGTGTCAAGCGGACGTTTAATCGCACGCAACTCAGAACCGGTGGCAAGGCTGAAATTGTACGCAGGAATGTGGAGTGCTCATGTGCAAAGATTCAAATTGCGGGAGTCATAATTCATGGTTATTGCTGCTGCTGCCGCCGCCGCCGCCTCCAGTGTTATGGTGTTTAATTTCTCCTAAGTGTACGCAAATCATGACTTTGAGTTTTGCTTCAAAGAATTTTTGTGATTGGCCGATTGACGCTTTCATCAGTAGGCTATTGTACATAACCAAGCATTTGAATTGAAACTTGTCCTGACTGTTGAGTTATTTTTTGACAATTTCCTGACAAAATAAATGGTGGTCAAGATTCTGACATGTATGAAACTTAAAAGACAAAGCGCCGAACATCTGATTGGCAAAAGGTAGAAATTGCACAAAAATGATCACCTATTACATATACTGTATATAGGTAAATGTGGGGTTATTATCTGAAACCTTGAAGTGGGGTAAAATTTTGAGACCTTGTTTCGGGGTATGAAAACACTATATACCCTGCAAATATACATACCCCATAAGGTATACACCTCAGAACAATATATAGCCTGCAAGTTTATTTGCCCCATTGAATATATATCCAGTACATTGACACTGTTACACTGAGTTGGGATTTTCTGATTGCTAGCCAATCCTGTTTCTGGTATTTTTGCATGTTTTGGAATTGTCTGTGTATTGTACCTGTAGACATCCTGGCATCCATTGTCTGTGTGTATTGTACCTGCAGCCATCCTGGCATACATTCTGTGTATTGTACCTGCAGCCATCCTGGCATCCATTCTCTGTGCATTGTGCCTGTAGCCATTATAAGTTAATAATCTTGTGTTAAAATAATTCACACACTACTGATAAACTAAGATAATTTAAATCCTTAAACATGCAGAATTACCTCACTGAGGTTACTGTGACGCGCTTCTAAATCTTGGTGCATTCTTGCCTTCTACTGTTAGCTATGGTGTAGTAGCTCTCAGGGTTCGAGAGGCAAACAACCCTACCTAACCGGCTAATGACAATTGTTAGACTGACTGTCTTCGACACCGTGGCACAAAAATGAACAATAAGTGTACTCAAATAGTAAACATAAAATAAAAACAACTTACGCCTTTCTTGCTCTTGCCGTGGAAGCACTGGAGCGCGGATTTTGTCAGACGAAACTGAACTCGTCACTGGGCCAGCCTGGGAAGCTGGCAATGTAGCGATCAGGTGGGAGTACCTCGTCGATCACTGTGTCTGCCCATCTGCCAGCAGTCAATTTACAGTGTACACAGATCATACAATGGACTAGTTAGGAATGAGGAACACTTCGCTTTTTATAACACGGGGCTTTCGAGCTTTACTTCACCAGGCTCTGCTGTGGTATGGCCTTTCCCCAGTTTCGCGTTTAAATTTATGGTTGACACGGAGCAAGGTGATGAGGTGCAACTTGCTCTACCTCACTAATTGGTGACAAAATTTGTCACTGTGGTTTCAAATTGTTCCATATCAGTTGCATTTAAGCACATGCTTGTACCCAATCATCTTGTTCTGTGTCAGCTGACCGATGTCAACTTTTGTAGTGTATCAAAAGATTCTAATTCTGTTTGTTTTCAGTACATTGAATACTATTTAAACTAGTGTAGCCAAAAGTGCCATGGTCAGTTTGCGAACAGTAGTTCATCTTAAAAAGCTGTTTAATCTGTTTTTTTTTCATATTAGGGTACAATCTTAATGTCGCCACTTTGTGGGTACTTGGATGCATGAACACTTTGTATGGTAGTATGTGAATGCATGAACTCTTTGTATGTGGGTACTTGGATACATGAACACTTTGTATATGGGTACTTGGATGCATGAACACTTTGTATGTGGGTACGTGGATGTATGATCATTTTGTGTGTGGGTACTTGGATACATGAACACTTTGTATGTGGGTACTTGGATGCATGAACACTATCATGCATCTGGTACTCTGATTGATGAGCAGATTCAGGCGGTTATCTGACACGTGTCAAGTTGAGACGAGTAGATGGGCAGGAACTTCCACTGATAATGTCAGATACCCCAGTATGTCTGAGTGAGTTGAACAGATGAAACTTTAAAATTACCAATGGAACTTAACGGGTTTGCCATTATTGGAAGGCTTTTTTTCTACTAATTCTATTATGAGGTGACATTGTGTTGACATTATGGTTAAGTTTCCAAAGTCAAACAAAAAAGATTGCCAAAATGACAATATTCTGGCTCACTGCATTGTTAAAAGTGCTGGAAATTTCACTGTGGGTTTTGTCAATAATAGCTGTACAATACAAACTGTAGAAATATTGAAGAAAAGTTTCCTTTCAGTTTATCATATGACTAAAATTTTGATGGAATAAATTTCACAGTTCAGCCACGATGTTGAAACTGTTCTATAAATATGAACACAGCTTTGAAAAAAGATAAATAGTCAACCAAATTCATTAATTTTGATCAGTAATTTGACATTTCGCTGTTACGATATCATGCTTTAATCACCGGCTCGATTTCTATTGTCCATTTTGTACTTGGTTTCTTGATATCAGTCTTGCGGCACGTGGTGGGTATCACAACGAACTGTTGACCCATTTAACTAGCTCGCCTTTGTCCCAGTCAGACTCGAGGCACATTCACAAAATTAAAATGTTATAGTGATAATTAAGTTAATTACGCACTGCAAATTCAGTTGACATTGTGAGTGAGTGTTGAAATACCGAACATGGTTAAGGCATATATAGGTTATATTGACCGAAAACAAGTTTTCACCAAATGATTTAGCCATAACCGTGATATTTGAAGACTCGCAACATTTTCCGCTTTTTCTCAGCTTCGGCAAATCAACTTAATTTGAACTTAGGAACATGAGTTCTCGAAAATGGCTTGGTGATTTATACGGAAACTTTCCAATTTTAATATCTATTCACCTTTCTTACAAACGCTGTTAGGATTTTTCTTTAAAACGTCTAATTTTTGCGTACTATAAGATAGACGACTATGACTGCTATTTTTTACTAAAATACCTTACGTTTTGTGAGTTAATTTGACATAGAAACAAAACTAAATGAGTCATCAAAAATTCCTAACATAGTTTTTGAGGTGAATTGTGAAGTTTCCCTCAAAAAAAGTTGTCATTAAAATCGATCAAGGACTTATTTTGATACGAATGTACCTTGATATATGTGTTAGAATGAAGGTCACATGAAGGTCACTAAATATGGTTTGAGATACCATTAAACTTTTGAGTTTTTAATTTCTTTCCAGTTACATCACATTTGAAGAGTTCCAGGCATTTGAATCCATCCTGTGTTCCCCAGATGCCATGTATGCATTGGCGTTCCAACTGTTTGACAAGAATGGAACCGGCTTCATCACATCTGGTGAGCTTCATCTCCGTGCTCGCAATATTTTTAGGAGTGCTTCCCGCATCATTGGGGTACAAATTTTCAATGACACGCTGTGATTGCTTAGTTCGGGTCAACTGGCAAATTGTCGACAATCGCACCTTTTTTGCCAAGTAGCCATATGTATAATATGTATTGCATTCAGAATGTAATAAAACATCGATGCAGATCAGGTGATCAGTTTACAATGTCTTAAAACTAACAACAAATTTATTGTTAGGGATAGGGGGTTTTGCAGATCAGGTCCATGGGGAAATAAAAATTCATGGCCATAGATTTCACCATATTGTGAAAATACAAATTCGAAGTGTGGATTTACATGTTTGGTTAATTTGGATTCGATTGTGGTTGTCATTTAGGCCAGTCATACTTTACTGATGTTCTGGGAGTGCGTACAAACTAACATGAAAGGTACACCCCTCCAAGAAATGAATGTGAAAAGGACAGGAAAATGTAATGTAGCCAATAGGGACCCTAAACTGATCCATAAATTGGAGGCCTTACGAGCGTGTTTGATGATCACTTTGTCGGTTTCCTTGCTAGTAAATTGTACCTTTGCCGAATTGCTTTTGAGCAGACTCATGAAATGTCATCGATTTCCACGACATGATGTTTGGCAGTTCTGGGTGACCAGACTTGCCACTTGGTGACTGGCATAGCAGATAGCAGACTATGATGCATCGTCGTAGTATGTATTATTATTGAATGACTGTTTCATTCTTTTGCAAATGTGTTCCAGCTTTAGCTGTTATTTTTCTGTTATTTGCTGATCACAAATATACATTCAGTGTGCTTTCTCTTTACAGAGGAATTCGAATCGGTGCTGAGTCACACAACAATTTTTGAAAAGATGCCGTTTGACTTCAATAGTGAATTCATGAAGCTACACTTTGGCAAAACCAAACAGCGTCATGTCAGCTATGCAGAATTCACTCAGATTTTGCACGTAAGTCATGAGTTGACCTGTGGCTCTCACTATAATTGTAAATTGCTTTCATTAATTCTCCACCTACACAAAGTAGTTGCCAAAATTATCATTTGTCATTTTTCTTGGGCTGGTTACCTTGCTGCAAATGATGGAAATTTTACCAAATGTTATTTTATGACATTTACACAGTACAAACAATCATATGCTAGTAATAGATTAACATTTTCTTAAATCTTTATTTTTGTGGATAAATTTGGCAAAACAGAGTTTTCCTTGTTGGCATATTGTGTGCTAAATAACTGAAGAGTTATTGTAATGTATTTATTATGTAACTAGTACTGTTCCAGTAGCTTGCTACTAGGGGTGGAAATATTTCCTTGGTACTGAACCTTAGTACAAGACCTAAACACCCAACTCGTGGTTCAGATGAAAGACCTTCAAGCTACAGTCGTCCACACACTTGCTGAAAATACTCCATACCTAGTGACCAAACTTTAGGCCAGACTCCAGGATCCTCACCAGATTGGTCCCTGACTTTGAGTCTTTCAGTTTCTTAATGTTCTTTTTACGGAAGTTGTGTAGTCGGCATTTACGTCAAACGTATCATGCTGAATCCCAAAGATGGGGAGAATTGTGAACATTGTGAAGTTCGTATATTTAGCCACAGTGCGTAGAGAAAAATTGTTTAACTCGGATGTTTTGTATTCAACTGTGCTTGTTTATATGTTTGTTGCTGTACTTTGGACCTCTGGCCTCGAATACAATAAAGTATGGGATGGGGAGAATTGCCTATTGTACTTACGTTTTAATTCATATTGCTCAGTTAGTACAAATGCATATGTTCAACTTTGTGTGTTTTCTCTATACTGGTGATGTGTGAGTTGAATTCTTATCATGGAGGAGGTAGAAACTTTGCTGCTTTTCTGTTCCTGTGACATCTTCTTATCTTTTCAGGACTTTCACGAGGAGCACGCTATCCAAGCGTTCAAGAAGTGTGACAAAAACAACACAGGCTTCATCAGTTCGCTGGACTTTCTGGAGATCATGACTTCCCTCAAGGCCCATCTCATCACGCCATTTGTCAAGGAAAACATGCTACTGGTAATAGAGTGGAGTGTGTGATTGCTTAACAAGGTCTTTTTAAGTCCTGGTCTCACACGTTTTTAACCCTTATTACATGGTTAGAGGATGTTATAAGGATCCAAGAAGTACCTACCCCATAACTAATACACAATCCGTAATCGAATAAAGCTTAAATAAACGCGCTCCTCACGATTCGCACCTGAAGAACACACGGCCATTTTGAACTTACCGCAAACCCGGAAGTACAATTTATTCAGGAACCCAGACTAAGAAAACGCCGTCAGTGCAACTGGAGGAGTGCCTGTTACCAGCCTGCAAACGGGGGTAAAATAATTGACAGCACGCCTTAATTTTAATGAAATCAAAATACGGACAACTTTATCGAATTTGCTGAGGGAAATTCTGACAAATTATTTTGCCGGACTTGGGACTGCAGCTTTTCGGACCTGCTGCAGATCGAGACACTGGCAAATGGTAAAGGCATTTTGCAATGTGTTTTGTCCAAGTAAAATGTTCAAATCATAAATGCTGTATATATTCAAAGGTAGTTTCAGACACTTGCATAAAATTACAGGCTGGTTAGTCCTGTGTCACACTGCCGCGGCAGCCCTTGGTTTAGCCAGCCTCAGTGCCAGCTACCAGTATGAAGACTGTCTTCAAAGTACACCTTGTTAGTAGGCCTATACAGCTTTGCACCAAGGCTACCCTTAGGCCTACCTGGTCGCTGGCCACAGCGCTCGCTCAAACGAGGTTTATTTAGAACTTGGGGTCTTCTGACAAACTGTGCAAAGTTGTTGGCTTTCAACAGAGATTTTCCCAGACTTGGTATGAGCACACCAAGCCTAAAAAAATGGGGGGCTGGAATTTTTGGGAATGTCTGCCTTTTACTATAACATTCACTGGGTATGTTCAGAGCTATGAATTGCAGACGCTAAATTTTGGTACTTCTTGTCTTCTAGTGGAATTTTGTGTCGTTTTCTACTTTTTTCAGAGTTCATGCTTCTCTGACTGAGGCAGACCTTTTTACATTTCTCCAAATTGGGGGCTCATTCAAGTACATAAGTATGACAAATCCAATACAAAATGTTATCATTTTTATGCTCCCACATATTTATATGTGGACGCATTATGCCGTCATCTCCGTCCGGCGTCTGTTCGGCGTCCGTTCATCCAGCGTCCGCTGCTCTATCCAAAACGCCTTGACGTATGTTCATGAAATTTTGCACATGTGTTCCTTCCGTAGATGGGACGGCATGAGCGAACTTTCGGACGGAGCTGAGTACTGGTGTGCCCCCTAGTGGCAATTTTAGTTTTTTACGTTTACCTCTGTATCTTCAAAAGTCCTGACTGGATTTTCATAAAATTTGGTATATGGGCACCTATTAATGAGATGATGCTATCCTTATGTGTTCAGATGGATTTGACATAGTTTGCGCCATGTAGTGGCCATTTTTACTGATTTCGAGTCTGTTTTTTTGCATCCATCCCTCTTTCAACCAAACCGCTCGAAGGATGATTGTGAAAATTGGCATGTATGTTCTTACTATGAAGTGGATGGCTGATGATGATTTTCCGACGATTTTAACTACTGTGGCACCTCCTAGAAGCAGTTTTTTTTTGCGCCTATGGCTGTATCCCCTAAACAGTTCACAGGATCTTTACTAAATTGAGTAAGTGTATTTATGTGATGTTAACAATGAAGGACGACGACTTTCAGATGGATCTGACTACTGGTGTGCCAGCTAGTGGCAATTTTTATTTTTTTACGTCTACCTCTGTATGTTCAAAGGTCCTCAACGAATTTTCATAAAATTTGGCATACAGGCATCTGTTAATGAGGTGACGCTATCTCTTTGTTTTCAGATGGATTCGACCTAGTTTGTCTCACCTAGTGGCCACTTTTACTGTTTTCGAGTCTGTTTTTTGGCGTCCACTCGTCTACAAACCAAACCGATTTCAGGAGAATTGTGAAAATTTACATGTATGTTTTTACTATGAAGTGGACTGCTGACGACGATTTTTCGAGGAGTTCAACTACTGTGGCGCCTCCGAGTGGCAGTTTTGGTTTTTTGCGCTCATGGCTATATCTATTAAACTGTTTGCACGATCTTTACTTAATTTAGCAAGTGTATTGATATGATGTTGACAATGGACGACAACGACTTTCGGACAGATCTGATTACTGGTGTGCCCCCTAGTGGCAATTTTAGTTTTTTACTTTTACCAGTCTGTATCTTCAAATAAAAGGTCCTATAGGCATCTGTTGGTGAGAATACGCTATCATCCTGTTTTTGGATGGAATCGAGGTATTTTGCACCACCTGGTGGCCATTTTTGGTGTTTTCAAATCTTGTTTTTGACGTCCACCCCTCGATCAACCAAATCGTTCTAGGGATGGTTTTGAAAATTGGTGTATATGTCTTCAGTGTGAAGAGGACGTTTGATGATGGCAACTGACTACTGTGGTGCCTCCTAGTGGTAGTTTTGTTTTGTTTTGTGCCCTTAGCTGTATCTCCAAAACCCACTACAGGATCTTTATTAAATTTAGTAAGTGAATTTATGTGAAGATAATAGACGACGACTTTCAAGCGTATGGAACAGACACTGTGCCCACAAGTGGCAATTTCATTTTGTTCTGTTTTCCTTTGTTTCTCTGAAGTTCCTTGACAGATTTTTATGAAATATGGCTTGTTCCTATTTTTGGATGGATTGTACATTTTTGCACCATCTAGCGGCCATTTTTATGATACAAATAAATAACCCTAAAAGCACACCATTTGCGATGCATTCGTGGGCACATTCCAATGCTCCGCTTCGCTCTTGTTTATTCATTAAACCAAAATGATTCAACTTTTTACCATGATAAATAACTTAAAATGCACAATACTTTACAACATTTAGCATTACAAACACTATCCGACAGCAAAAGTTTCCATGATATGAAAGTGGACATACATGTTACTATTACCATGGTGACCGAGTAGTGCGTCCTTACACCAGAATTGGACAAGCATGATTTAAAAAAATATGAAGTTGCAAAGAACAAGTATTGGAGGCTTGAAGCCTCTCAACCTGATAGCTTATTTCTCAAATTGATATTCTTCATATTGTTGACTTGATAAACTGAATTAAAAAGCAATAAGTTACAAAACATGACTTGAAAGCAATTTAGACTTGAAATTTAGAAAAATATGAATCATTTTGTGACACCGAATCAAGCCTTGAACAGCAGTTAACAGTCAAACAAAAAACCATTTCAAAATTATTTCAACTATTTTTTTAGCTTAGTGTAAGGTCACCTGAATGGGAAATTTGCAGTAAAATAATTTGAATATATCTTATATTTTTGCACCAAAAACATGAAAATTGAACTAAGTTCATTTTTGTAGCAACGTTTGTCAAAATGTATTAACGTTAAATCTTCACAAATTACAAAGTAACAGGTTGAATATGCCTTCCAGTTCAGCAAAAGTCGCCATGTTGTCGGTGGCGCCAGAAATGGGAATTGTGAGCCCATTTAACACTTAATAAGTAACAACTGCGAGGCTGAAATATGGTGAAAACTGTTGAATGGTGCAGAATAGTAAGTAAAGATATGTCTCACTAAATTTCACTGTAAATTGTTGGCGAAAACAATTTACACAATGTTTTAAACTCGTAACTTATCCCGCTGTCCTCCAATATGGCCGACGCGATCCAAACAAAGTGTCCCAAATTTTGCCACAAAAATTGTAATAACTTTATACTGCTTGCCCCGATTTTGATACTTTTTTGATTTTTACTGAGTAGAATGCACTATCTTTCCGATGATAGCAAAGTACTTTCTCAAAATGAAAAAAAAATCAAAACGAAAAAAATTGGTTCGACTCATGTTGGTTCCTAGGTTCAACCGCCCTACATAAGGAACTAAACACCAATGCTATTTTAACATAATAAGTACACGTAACGTTTCAAAAAAATTCAACGACCTCTAACTATAAATTATAAATACACTACATATGCAAACGAATCACGAGATATTACTAATAAAACAAAATAGTGAAGACTTTTCGAGCAAGCAATAGCACATTCACTTACAAGGACAAATGGCAGCGTTCAGGACAAGTTCCTGAACTGACGAGCCGAAAATGTGGGTATGGAAATAAACAATGACAGCCGGTAATTATACGCTCACAGAGAAGGCTCAAATACTGTTAAAAAATCGCTTTTGGCACGAAAGGCGAAAAGAATATAAAGAAAGGGTATTTAGTAGGTATTTTCGGATACTGGAACCACATTGGCATTTTGAGACAAGGACTTTAAGGAACTCAGCTTTCATGTTTCTGTTGCATATAAAGCAGTGGAGATACACCGGCTGAAGAATAGTGAGCTTTGGTTCTGAACCATCAATACAACACTGTGTGCTCTTTTTCAGGTAGCAGGTTAAGAGAAGGCAAAGTTTGTCATGTAATAAAAAGTGATAAAACATTCTACTGGTAGGAGAGACCAATCAGAAAACAGCTTGTTCCTCTTTTGGCATGTTGGGATTGTGGGGAAAGGGCATTAATTAACCTATTGGTCTATTACATCAGCATGCTAATCACTGCACATGGCAAGATAGACAAGACATTTTAGTGTTCATGTCTGCTTAAAGAAAACACCCATTTGGTAAGGGAAAAGGTGCGAGCAGTATATATTACAATAATGCTTAAGGGTTCACAGCATAATGTGAAGCAAGGTATTGAACTACTGTGTCTTCATGCTATTCTTTTTTGTCTCACTGGTGTTAAGAATGTAAGGATAGCATTTCGCATACTTGTAGTAAAAGGTAAGATGTATTGCATCATCAAGGAAGTAGTCTGGTATATTTTGCAGTGCACTTGTATTTGAACTTGAGGTTAATGAGTTTTCTGATCAAGCTATTGCAGCTTCACTGTGTTGTCTGCTTTGTCACATGTCACGCATACAAGGATGCATATCGTATGGCTGCATTCCGTCATGTTCAGCTGTCAATTTGAACTTATTCTGAGTATTAACTGAAGAGCCAAAACCAGTAGCTGATGTGCAATGTGCCCGTGAGAAGTGGTCATTGTGTCATATGACTGACCTAACTATTGACTGGAAGTCCCAGCACACTAGTTTCGAACTTCATAATTGTCCAACCCTGATAAAACTGATGAATTTCTGATGTGTTTTTTGATCTGTAGAGAGTTTGTTCTTCTTGGAAACAGGAAACATGTCCTACGATGTTAAGGTGACTTTTCAGACCAATTTTAGGTCAGTTTCAACAAGTTTTATACCACTCTTGTAATAGAGGAAAATAGAAAGGATAAAGAAATTATTTTGTTGCCAGCTGTTGTACTTATGGTTCTAGAGTTTAGAGAGTCATAAACTCTACTATTATTTGGCTAACCACTGTCTGCTATCTTCCATGTGCCAGTTGAAGTGAAGGTTCAGCAATTATGAATCTATAAGGGTTGCAAGATAATAGTCTGCCATTGACTTTTTACATTTCCTCTTGTTCATGACAAGTTATGATAAATGTATATGATATGTATTGCAAGTCACGTGCGGAGTCCCTTAATTCATCATACGCATTAGGTTATAGTGTGCAGACAGGCTATGTATGGGGTTTCCTGTGTCTCAATATGCTAAGCTCTTTTGCAGGTGGCTGGTGGTGAGAAGGCTAAGCTTGTCACGTTTCCATACTTCACTGCCTTCATCTCTCTACTCAACAATATGGAGCTCATTAAGAAGATCCACTCGTCCAAAACGCACGGTAGTCCCAACAGCGAGTTGACTAAAGGTATGCAAAGTCACAAGCCTTCTCTGGTGTTAACCTTAGGTGCACTGTGAAGTTGCTTTGCCAGATGTAACTACAAATGAACAGCTTCTTGACAAAATTTGAAATTTGATCATCTCAACAAGCCACATATTTGTGACCAGTTGTTGCCATTTTTCATCGGTCTACTGGAAAATGGTCAAAATTTGGTGACACCCTTTATTTTTTTTGTCTCCGTATAAAGGGCATCAAAATGAAATGTAAAGTAAAAAATGAACTGTAGCTATTTTGTGTAGAAGCCACAACGATAAAATTTGTGGTACTCTAAATCCAGGAAAAGGTTAACTTATGCAGACATAAGAAAATGGGTAAACTGGGAAATGTAATTGAAACCGTTAAAACATAAAACTGACTTCGTACAGTGAAATAAATTCATTTAATTTGAGGTGACTTCAGTTCTCCATGTAAATTTCATATTTTTTCAAGAGTTGTATCAGTTTAGGTGTCATATGTAATGAAAAGACTAATTCAATGACCCCCACATTTTGATGAATTGTAGTAGAAAAAGACCAAAATACAAAATATGATAATTACGAAACAATTTGCTGCAAAATCGAAACTGTGTTTATTCCTGTTAATGGATGGACAAATCGTTCCCTTGAGGCAGTATTGTATACTGAGCAGTATATAAATTTCATTAAGGTAATTTTAATTGAACAATTTTTAATCATACCATGATGCTGCTATTGTTTTTCTCTGGTTAAAATTGTGGTTGGAAATTGTAATTCTCGGTCATTAAAATGAAACCGTCTGTCGTTTGTCTTGATTACAGAGGAGATGTTGTATGAAGCTCAGAACTTTACTCAAGTGACACCTATGGAGATTGACATACTCTACCAGCTCATCGATCAGATTAATCAGAAGGGGTGCGTGTCATTGTGTGGTAGCAGTGAGTGTCATTGTGTGGTAGTAGTGAGTGTCATTGTGTGGTAGCAGTGAGTGTCATTGTGTGGTAGCAGTGAGTGTCATTGTGTGGTAGCAGTGAGTGTCATTGTATGGTAGCAGTGAGTGTCATTGTATGGTAGTAGTGAGTGTCATTGTATGGTAGTAGTGAGTGTCATTGTGTGGTAGTAGTGAGTGTCATTGTATGGTAGTAGTGAGTGTCATTGTATGGTAGCAGTGTCATTGTGTGGTAGCAGTGATTTCAAAATTGAAAAAGACTGGATGGATCACTTCTAACTGAAGGTTGATAAGGTTTCGAAGAACAAATTTTGGCACTTGAGTTACTGCTGCAGAATTCAATACTATAAAATGGCTCTTTGTATTTGTTTCTAACGTTGCTGACCAATGGTGAAATCTCAAATTCATTCAATTCTTGTTCAAAAGCTTGCTATTTGTCTTGTCCAGACCACCCTTGAGTTTTCAGAACGATTTTTTCAACAAGTGTATATAGTGTTTATCTAGTTATTTTCATTACAGAAAATGCACATATGAAGACCTGGAACTGATAGCCCCATTAAACATAGATAAAATGCCTTATACAATACAGGCCAAATTTGTAAAGGTAAGGAATATGAAAGAGTGCGATTAATCCAGAGCTGTGTACACTGGTTCATATTTGGAATTTCTAGTGACCTTCCAAATCTGCATCACGTTTTTGGTTTTTATCCATTGAAACAATCATGTCTTCAGTGCTGAATGTCTTTACTCTAAGTCAGTACTGTATTGATAGGTCCATATCCTTAAACTATTCAGTACTTTATCCCATATATATGAAAATGTGGGTATTGTATACGTTCGTAACAGTGAAATATGGGAAAGTAGAGCCAATCCATATACAGCGGTAGAGGCCGTATACAACGGTAAAAGCCATATTTCACAGTTGGTGTGCAGTCTCCTGGTGGAGTAAATTTGCATGTACAATGCCAAATTTGATTGGGCTCGTTCATTTGGTTACCTAAAACATTGATTGGAGGTGTCGTTCCTGAGAAAGCAGTTTAACTGCTCTAAAAACAGCAAAGATTTACCAATGAAAATTCTGATGCAGCTATGTGTATGCCTCACTAGTTTCATTCTTAAATAGGTCAAGATAAATAGCATCCCTGGCCAATAAAATCAGCCAAAAATGTAATTCAGATCCAACGAAAACATACTGTCATGGATGCATACAGTATATTTACACTAAGAGCTAAGGCGTTTACAGGAAATTGCGACCTAGAGATTGATTATGTGTTTTTTATTGGCACAATGGTCTGCTCGCAGCGTTCCTTAACTCTCCCTCGCTGGTAGCGTAAAATCTGCTTTTTGCGTTATAATCCCTACCTCAAGTTCTGTAAATCAGTGCGGTTTCCAGTGTTATTTTCCAGTGCTGTGACCTACGTGGAGAAAATGCTTCTATTACAATTTACAGTCCAGAATCTAAGGCACAGAAATATAACTAGAAAACTAAGAAATTTGTCGAAGCTAAAACGACATGCTGCTGTACAACTGTTCATTGAATGTTTCAGTTATTAACTTACTGGCCAGGATGGATTGTTTCTAAGTTTCTGCAAACTTTTAAATCATTGAACTGTTCAATGTTTTAACTTGTATATTTCACAAACTGAAAATTCTTAGAAGTTTATTAGGTCTCATTGGACATTCTCTGGTGAAATGAATTCTCGATAGGATATGGCAGTAGTATTCTTATGTGTGTGGGATAACCTATATGTATCAGTTCATGTCCTTGCTCGATATCTTTGTGTCCTTGCTCTATATCAGTACTGTGTATACATAATAATGCATTCAATTTATGCATTCGTATCCTTACACTAATCAGTACTGTATTGATAGGTTCTTGTTCTTATACTCTATCAGTACTGTATTTATAGATTCATGTCCTTACCCTATATCAGTACTGTATTTATAGGTTCATGTCCTTATACTGTATCAGTAATGTATTTATCAGTTCATGTCCTTCTTCAATAGCAGTACTCTATGTACAGATTAATGTTTTTACATATATCCATTCATTATTTATGGATTCATATCCTTCCACTAATCAGTACTGTATTTATAGGTTCATGTTCTTATACTGTATCAGTACTGTATTTATAGGTTCATGTTCTTATACTATACCAGTGCTGTATTTATAGGTTCATGTTCTTATACTATACCAGTGCTGTATGTATAGATTCATGTCCTTACACTATATCAATAATGTATTTATAAGTTCATGTACATCCTTGTACTAAATCAGTGTATTTATAGGTTCTGACAGCCCCAGTTTGTCTGCACTACATGTAGTAGTTGTTGTGCCTTCTACTTCCAGGACTCCGTAGAAACCATCAAGGAAGGAGAGGGTTTCAGTCGAGGCGTTTTAATACAGGTGCTAGAAAGTGTATATAGGTTCGCATTAGGTTCACTGGCCGGAGGTAAATGTCCGATGTGCTTGTTTGTGTTTAAAGTTCTTGATACATCCACTGACAAGAGTTACTTGTGTGCCCACTGCAATATCATGGGTGTTGTATAAGAATGTTTGGTAAAAAAACGATCATTGTATTGATTCTTTCTTTGAATAAAATTGCTTTACATTCCACGTTCGAACTTAAAGCTTGTGGCGGTGCTTAATTGGTAAAATTTAGATTGTTGTGAAACTGAGTTTACTTCAAATGTCACTTTAAAATTTAGATTTGTATACACTTTATTTGTTAAGGATGTATTACATTTGTTTAACTGAGGGATAATTTACTGCATAATCTTCTCGTTCACATGTCAATCAAGTAACAGTCCAATAATGCATATTCAGAGACAATGGCTTTTAAATTAGTAGTTGATCACACCAAACTCAAGTGTACATCAAATGCAAAGTAGAGTTTACTGCTTTTTTGAATGGGAAAGCAGGTATTTTGTGTGAACTTTGATATTTTTCAGTCTTAGGGTTTCTTGGCCCTGTTATCTAGGCATGCTAAAACTGCAGTGATGTACGTAAATGGCCTGGCATAAAGCCTGCTCTTTGTGTCCACACGTACACAATGACCGACATTGCTGTTTTCAATAGTGAGGCGTTGCATTTCCTCATTGGAATTGAATTCAGAATCAAGATGTAGGCCTGATGCATTTATCTACTTCGCTACTGTTGCATGTGCACCACTGAGGCCAGGTGAACAGTAATTTATTCTGGAAACTGTGTCGTAAATGGCCAGAGATTAGCATTCTCATTGAAGGTAACACCAGAGCCCTGTTTCTTGTGGGAGCTATTGGGTTTTGTCTTTTAACTTTAGCCAAAAGTTAGAAGTCTGACAACTGATAGCCAAATGTTCATTTTTTCTTTTGCGTTTTTCACATTATGTCTAGTCAAGCAGACTATGACTTCGAGTTGTTGACACTTTTTCTGACTTTCAGCATGAGCTCGTTTCTGTGAACAAGCTAAGCCATCTGTAGACTCTGGTTTTTAGCTAAAAATTGAGAGACAGAAGCCAATAATAGTGTCTTCGAAATGTCTGCATTCCCTTTTAACCATGTTCTCCTGCCCATAGCATGCGGAGCCACAGCTGTCTACCCTATCGACCTGGTCAAAACACGCATGCAGAACCAGCGTAGTGGTACATACTTCGGCGAGTTGATGTACAAAAACAGTGTGGACTGCTTCAAGAAGGTGATCCGTTTTGAGGGACCGTTTGGTCTCTACCGTGGACTTACACCACAACTGGTTGGCGTGGCTCCAGAGAAGGCCATTAAACTAACGGTATTTCTTGAGCATCATGATTATTATCTCATTGTTATTGTTCAACAAGGAATACGTTATACAGTTATTAGAGTTAAATGCTGTTGAATCGGGTCAATTAGGGCATAAAAATCACGTGGTACAATGTATATTTTGCTACAAAATCTGCCACCAGGATAGATTTTTCACAAAAATGCTGTAAGATTAACTTTGGTATAGTCATATTTACTGTACTGGAATGGGGAGAGGGTTCATTTTGTATTCGATTGAAAGGGTATTGCGTATTAGATGTTTCGGGTGTGTGTCAACTCTCCCCTCACCTGCCACCTAGTCCAAGCATCTCCCAAGTCGTCTCTTTGTACTGGATTTTATCTCCAGTATATTTTGTTTACAGTTCTCATTCAATGTATGTGTTATGCTGATGTTGGTTCTATGTCTTTTACTATTGTCAATGTCTATGATGAAACAGTTGTTCGCAGCATCTCTTTCACCTTTGTGGTAGTCCATGCTCAGTTTTATGCCACTTGTCACTTTTATTTGAACAGTTCCAAAGGTCCAAAGCTGAATTTACTTGGTCACTGTCTGGTATTTAAGGCATTTCACTGATTTGTAGAAATCTCAGGCTTATTATGTATTCACTAAAACTTTTTGTTTGCAGATGAATGACTTGGTGCGTGATAAAATGACGTCAAAAGATGGCTCTATTCCATTTTGGGGTGAAATGATAGCAGGAGGTTGTGTGAGTGTTTGACTGAAGTTCTTAGAGACAAAAAAATGCTTTACAGTTAATCAAATTGCATGTTCACAAATCATTCTCCAGTGACTAGTATCTCTCCTCTTTGACTAAAAACAAAAAAGGTTTTCGGTTGCAGTGCACATTCTGCACTATATTACAATTGTATGCTGCTATAGCTTGAGAATGTTGTACATTCTAGTCGAAACATGTCACCATTGAAAAATTGTTGTTTTTATTACGTTATTTGGCAGTTATTATTTTGTTTCTAATTCCTGTCCATTCGGTGACCTCGTGGATATGAGGCATGGCAAAGGCAGGTGCACATTCTGGGTTACTGTATTATGAAGCACGATCAGCATAGAATTTGCGTTAATTCATGACCAAGTGTTTTGGTGTTGTATTGACTGTGAAAGTTTTGTCTTTATGTACATTTCATACATTGATCTGCTGTTTGTTTCAATCCTCAGGCTGGCGCATCACAAGTGATGTTCACTAATCCATTGGAGATAGTCAAGATCAGGCTTCAAGTAGCAGGCGAGGTCGTTCAGAAGTCACGTGTCAGTGCCATGGCTGTCATGAAAGAGCTTGGCTTCTTTGGCTTGTATAAGGTAACCTGTTCATTTTGTCGCTGCCAATGTCTCCTTGAAATTGGTGTCCCCCTCTCTCTTCCATTCTGATTTAAGAAGTGATGTGCCCATCTTAATAATGTTCAACGTAAAAAGCAATAATTTTTTAATTACATCACCACTATACAGATAGCCTCCACTAGTGTTCACAATGATTTCATGGGCTTGTAAACATCTAATTTATTTTCTTCAGTGGGTTCTTGAGCATCCAGCACATTGTTGGCTCATAAACATTTAGAACATTACACAAGTTCATAAGCAAGACTGTAATATTTAATAAACTTCTTACACATTCAGGGCTCAATGCTCTGCATAATGTCAAATTGCCAAATGTGTCCTGGCAAAATTCCCAGGTTGTCAAACTGGAACCGAGGTTGCTAAAACAAGGAAGCCCCTACAAATGACATACAGTTGACAACAGCCTGAAATGAGTGACTTCCATCAGTTAACTTGTTGTAGTATTTCAAGTGCATACTCGGATGTGTGTGTGTGTGTGTGCTGAGTTCATGGTGGGTTTTTACCAGGTCGCCAAACAAACTCTGAGGTCACATGGGCGACCTGCAGGCCATCCAATCAAACCCTGACATTCTGTGGGATTGTAAATAATATTTTTATGGCGAGTCCTACTCTTTTCAGACTACATTACCTTGGATCATTTGAACACAGTATTTATACGCTCACTATTGGTGTTTTTGCTTTGAAGACTGAGAAGTATCGACTGTTATAGCACTTGAACTGATAACTGTATATTGTTACAGGGCTCTAGGGCATGTTTCCTCAGAGACATACCATTCTCAGCTATCTACTTCCCAACATATGCTCATGGAAAGAAATACTGGGCTGACGAAAATGGTTACAACTCTCCACTCAGCTTATTTACGGCTGCTATCATAGCTGGTAAGGAGCACTATTTGTCAGGAATTTTTATCTCTGTTCAGATTGCCTGCTGTCTAGTAGATAGGATGAGGTTGAGTTCTTTATCCTAGGATAAGGCACTAGCTTTTTAATTTTTATCACTTTGTACAAAATATGGAGATTCAGATGTCATTGTTGCTTGGCTCAGTGCAAAGATGTGGGGATGCTGCGATGATGTCAAGTTAAAAGGTGACTTTGATTTAAAGGTCATCTCAACCTATTGATATTTGGCTTTTATATGACGTGTAGGATTATGCATCTGAGCTCAGTGTTTTTGAAGTTGCAATTTTTGTGACGACATAAACAATGCTGTTCAACATTTAACCTGTGTCATGTTTAAGTGACGTCATTAACTATAATGACACATGACCCTGTTTAGGTTCAACTAAGCCGTCATCGTGTTATTCTGGTTTTACATTAGTGTAATTCTGGGATATTAAAGGATACAGTGCAGCACTGGTTGTAACACTGCACTCTGACTGTATGGGGTTCATAAAAAATAGGTTTCACAATTTCTCAGTCTGTCCATGACTATTGACGAGGGACTGCATTTTGATAACCCTTATTCAAAATGCCGTTACAGTCTGGTATTTTAATGTGGAAACATGGGTCCGCAATATAGTTGATGGTATCTTGCATCTGCCTTAGACCGTTCAATGAGCTTCCACAGCTGCTGGTAGCATGTTAAAAGGACACAAATGCTTGCTATACCTAGGCATCTGAGTGCTGAATAGGGTGTCCAAGTAATAAACAGTGCATCCTAACAATGGTGTCCATCTTCATTTGGATGCCCTCTAGATGAAACTCTGCAGTCTGGTTGCATCCTTTCATCTGCGAACATGGCTTGCTGGTGTTGGTAATACCTTTTGGCAGTGAATTGTATGGTTTTCCAATTAGTATTTACCATTCATTCTAGTTATGGGAGCATGAAAATCAGCTTCAAGTGTTCTGAAATAGAAACCGATGTCCAGTCACACTAACACCATGATTACACCAAACATGAACCGACTTGATGGTGCTTATGAATCGTGCCTCATTTTGATAGACAGTCCATCATATTGATAGACAGTCCATCATATTCAAGGAATATGTATTAATCTGCTGACACTTAGGTTTTTCAGCTGTTATTTGTCTCGATTTTTAACTCGAACATGTTTGTTCGTTTTTAAGGCGTACCTGCTGCAGGTCTTGTAACGCCAGCGGATGTTATCAAGACACGACTTCAGGTGGCAGCACGTGAGGGCCAGACAACGTACAGTGGTGTCACTGACTGTTTCCGTAAGATTCTGAGTGAGGAGGGCGGCCGTGCACTGTGGAAAGGGGCAGGAGGTTGGTAAAGATATTGCGTTCAATGTTCTGTTGGAGCAAATGAAATTAAAATTAGAAGATGGGGTATCAAAATGGTTTTGAGAAATTACTTATTGGGTGGTGTAAAGCATGATGAATGACTTGTAAGTTACTGCTCTTGTTATTGAGAATTTATTGTGTTATTTTGTTGATGTACACATCTCAATGGGACAAGCAACTATATACAGAAAACACTGCATGATGTTGATAATATCACAGTACAAAATATGGGGTATATTTTTTCAGCTCGTGTGTTCCGGTCATCACCACAATTCGGCGTCACGCTGCTTGTGTACGAACTGCTACAGAGGGTCTTCTATGTCGACTTTGGTGGAAGGTGGGTATACATAAAGGGGATGTGTGTTGACTATTACATGATGTTGGTGTTGATGCTGTGGACAGTTCTGTAATGAAATATGAAGTTCAGTGAAATGCTGTTACTTGGTAACTGTTGAAAACACATGATGATGAATCTGTGGCATTTGAAAGTTGCATGGATATATTCACTCATTTGTTTTCTTAATTTTATCTGCAGTAAGTGGCAGAGGTTAGGATGTTCTTACTTTCTGTGTATTTGTTGTATACATGTATTTAGTTGACATTTGAAACCCCTATAATGTTAAGACTGTTCTTTCTGACCCAACTTGGGACACATCAAATTGCATTCAATTTTGGCTTTTTACTTTCATTTGATATTCTGAAGTTGGTGTTTAGTGGACATTTTCATCTGGTTGATGAATTTGGTTTGTAAATTAGTCTAGGATGACTTTTAAATTGAATATTGCTGATAATTATTTAGTTAGTGGAATAAACAGGATGACTAGCTAAATTACTGCGTGATGACACCGGCTTTGTGCCCATGTCAGTGCTAAGGAGTACTGTGTCTGGTTGCATGAAACAGTAATAAATAGGGACTCAACTAAGTTCCCTAAATCTTTTTCATATTTGTTTCATTGTTTAGGCACAGATATATTTTTATCGTTTTATTTTCATTATGAGCTCTTCTTTGATTAATGGTATTTTTATAATAATGTAACTAAAAACTGAACCCTTAATTCAGTCGAAACAATTAAGGACTTAGTCCTCAAATTAGGCGCGTTGCTTGAAAAGATCCCAACTTCTTTCAATAATATTGAGAATTCAACGTAGAGGTAACTCTCCATTTGTATCAAAGCCAAAAACTGTTATAGTTATGGTATTCAAACTGCATAAGAAAGGACAATCAGTGTTTTCACAGGCCCACGAAAGATTTAAGAACTTAGTCGATTCTCTATCCAGGACTGTTTCATGCAACTGGGCACTGGTCTCATGTGGAGAAGTGACGGGCACAAAAATTTGTGCACTTTTTGACTGCGTGCCACCACCATGTAACACTTTACTGTCAGTGAAAATGTCAGTGGTTGGATGTTTTAAACTGCACTCAATAACTTACAAAATCTGTTTTTCTTGGAGTTAGCTGAAATTCTGCTTGACAATCTTGGCACAGGACTAGGAATGTCTCTTGTTTGCCAGTTTGTTGAACTTGATGTGTTGTCCCACCAAAACAGAAACTGTCCAGCTTTTAAGTAAAATGTCATAATGTGACACTGAGTGTCACTGAAAACAGTAGTTGCAACTTTCTGTTTGTCCACCTAGGCAACCGTCGGGGTCAAAGGCGAGACCACAGAGCCCAGCTGACCTACCACCACAGAACCCTGACCACATAGGGGGCTTCCGCCTTGCAGTGGCTACATTTGAGGGCATGGAGCACAAATTTGGACTCAGCTTCCCCAAATTCAGAAACCCGCATGCCACTTCATGAAAGGTGCTTGGTCTTAAACTATAGGAAATACTCAAGACATCAAGTTAATATCTATCAAAGTTCGGATCAACAGATCTGTTTTATATAAATTGGATTAACATTGACAGACAGATTTTGTTAAAAAAGCACCATTTTACTCTTTGTGGTTTCATAAGACTGCTGAGTTCATAGGAAATGCTGAAGAGTTTTTGTTTTCTCTAGGTGTTGGTGATATTCTTCTCTTGCGGAAGGAAAAATGTCTCACTTATACTTGCACACAATTTTTTCACTGCCATTTTCGTAAGTGCTGTATTTCAGCCGAGTGTACAAAGTGTCTGATAGTCATGAACTTGGTGCTTTCATATTGACCTCCTGCGGTCACTATGTTACTGTCCTGGTTACTTAGTATTTATTCATCAAAAGCAGATTTTTGGTAATTTTTAATTTATACAGTGGACCTGCATGTCCGTGTGAGTTGAAGAGAGGATTGTGTGTACCTATATCTAGCACGTTGTGTTGATTTACACATTGGGGAATGCTGAACTTCATGTATGTGATATTGTACTTTTGTTTTTAGCGGACTTACGGTTGAGTAGCCTGTAACACTGAGTAGCCTTGTGTGTTGATGGGTTGTTTGTGATATTTTTGCCTTCTATAGGAACAACGGTTGCAACTTGCAGGTGTTCATCTTGTGACTTACTGAATACTGTTGTAGATATGAGTGTTAAGTCACTCACAAGTTTCAGTGTAACTTGGAGCAACATATCAGGAATCTACTGACCTGTAACTAATAAAGATTAACTTATATAAAGATCTGTAGCATACTGTAAATAAAGAGTGATAACCTCAGACTTGCTCCAGTTAACTTTATTTGAATTCCTTGGTTGATTTCCATAAAGTCTGTTTTATAGTTTTTTGTAGCTGGTTGGTTTAAGCTATGAAACAGGCACGACTTGCTTCTTGCATCGATTCTCTGGCAAGTTTTTGGCATGCAAGAAGTGGTTTGTGTTAGGGCTATTCTTGATAATATTAGTATGGGAGGGGAAGACACTTGAAGTAACTGGGGATTGCTGTGTCAGAGCATTTTACAAAGTTGCTGGTGGTTAAAGTATGTGAAACTTTGAGACCGATTTATGAGAGCAGAAGGCCCAAGTCAATTTTTGTTTTAGCTAGGCTAAACGGTGAAATGCACAAAAGTTTTAGTGATTGTTTTATTATGAAACCAAATTTCTTCACCTCCCTCTCTGAAGAAGAGATAGTTTCAGAGACAGTTATTGTTACCTAACCACATACTCCCACAGTACATTGATCATTATTGATGAACAGTCTTCAGTTACAGTCAGATCTTCCCAAAATACACACGAGTTGACAAATAATTAACATCATATACACGACTAACAGTTCTGGAATATAAATGCATTGCATTTTGTGACAATTCAACAGCTCTTAAATCTCCATGCAGCACCATCTTTGAAAACCGGTGATTCAGTTACTTTAAGTTTTGCGGTGGAGCCCTTCATTTTGATTTTCTAATTTAAGCATTCCCAATTACAAGAGATAAAATTGTGGACCAAATGGAGTTCATCTGCTGCTTCAATGGAAAGATTTACCACCACTAACTGAATTTATTAAGGGTCTGAAATTTCGTTTTTACCTAACTAATGCTGCATGGTACTTTGTCAAGTTATTACAGTATAGTCCTGACAAAACAATTAACAACCATACACTTATAACATATTTGCCAGAAATGGCCTTTAAAGTATACATGAAGGTAAATGGTCTTTGAAAATATTTTGTATATTGGGTGTGAATACAAAGTATGACTAGCCAAGGTTCTATCCTATGAGTACTTCATGTAATAGCGGTGGTTTCAATTATAATTTTCAATGCAAAATGTTCGACAGCTTAAAATATTACAATTAACATTACAAATGGTTCTGGAAAATACAATTACCATTGTGTACGAATTTAGACATGCCAAGACCAAGTCTAAAACCTAAAAAAACCTACAATAATGTAATATTTGTGCAGTATCAGTGGCAACAGCTGAGTTGAGACAGTATTAATGCACATGATTTATTAATGTTGACATGTTTCCAAGTAAATTTTATTGTTACCATGCACATCGTCCATCCAACATAGGTATGGACATTAACTGGGACAAGGGTATTAGTGTGCAGTCTGGATAGTATATTGTAAAGTGGAGTTGATTGACTTATTTACACATTTTTATTACTGTATTGCAATTGGCTGTTGTCCAGTGAGTGAGTTTTAGGGGAGGTGGCATACTGTAAACCATACTGTATCATTCTCAATTGCAATCTATTGTTATTTCACAACCAAACCAAAAATAAACTTGTGAACGAAAAATGTACAACAAATGAAACAAAACAAAACAAAACAAACGTGCATTTTGAGTTTTTGTTATTTCTTTCCTATTTGATAAAATGATAAACATAGCAATAAACAGAACCATTCACCAGCATCCAGATAAAAAATTATGAGACTATTGGATGTGTAAAATAGGTATTGTGTTAGTTATGGGTGTCAAATCAGATTGATAATTCAAAATTCACAATAGAGATTTTCAGATAGTCTTATCTGTTATGTTTGTGTTGTGCATGACAAACGAGAAATTAATTATGTAGTTACCCCACAATTAATGTGCACTGCTCTAAGTCTAATTAAGAACATACTACATTATATACATGAGCACTTCATCAGTCCCAATTTGAGTTAATAAAAACACATAAGAACAGCTCAATTGCAATATCAAACAAGAGCAACGCGGAGCGTTGAAATGCGCCCACGAATGCACTGCAAACGGAGTGCTTCTAGGGTTGTCTATTTGTTTCATAAAAAATAGCCACCATAGGGCGAAAAAATGTCCAATCCATCTGACAACGGGTGCATGCTATCGCTTCTTTAATAGAAAGCTATTTACCAAATTTCATAAAAATCTGTCAAGGAACTTCAGAGAAAGAAAGGAAAACAAAAAATAATGAAATTGCCACTTTGTGACAAAGCCTTCAGTGGATCCGCCTCAAAGACATCGTCATCTGTTGTTAGCTTCATATAAATACAATTACTCAATATTTAATAAAGATCCTGCAGTGAGTTTAGGAGATGCAGCTATGGACGCAAAACAAAACAAACTACCACTAGGAGGCGCTACAGTAGTCGAATGCCTTATTGTCAACCGTACTCTTCACACAATGACACCAATTTTCAAAGTCATCCTCAGAATGGTTTGGTTAATCGAGGGGTCGACACCAAAAAACAAGACTGGCCACTAGGTGGAGCAAAAGTTCCTCCATTCCATCCGAAAGCGGGAGGACAGCATCATCTCACAAATAAATGCCTATATTCAAAACTTTTACAAGTTGTCAGTGAATGCAACTGCACTTTTTAGCATATATGATGTTCAAATTGCATAGTCCTTTAGTCCTGCTATACATTAGCAAAGCTGGATTTAGCCTTGGTACAAAGCTGTAAATATACAGCTTTGCACAGACGTGGGTAAAAAAGTGGTAAGATAAATCTAACGAAATTAGAGTCACTAAAAACTACAGTCTTGCTTGAGTAAACTAGATTATTAAACGGTGTTGGAAAATATGGCGTTCTACCGTTATTCTGCTGCTAAAGTTCTGGAGCGATCTTTAGCGACGCATAAAATTTAGGAAATAGCGCGTGCGCGGGACACGAGTGTACTGTTTTCAAAACGATGACATACTTTTCATTGTTGGAAAAGGCGGAGAGTTAAGCAAGAAAATGATGTTTATTGCATTGTTTTTCAATTAAATGGCTGTAACGGGCAAGGTGAGTGTTGGCTGATTCCCCAGAATTTGCATGCACCCCGTCCGGTTTCACGGCGATGTGACGAGCAGAACTACCCTGGCCGTGGGCAATTTCGGGATCTACGGAAGAAATACACACAGCGGTACCTAGCTGTATTTTGATGATAGTCTTCATACAGCTAGCTGGCTGGCTAAGCTAGATCATGCAAGTACATCTTTAAAGCAGACTACAGCAGGAAGAGTAAAAGGTTATTTGCTCCTATTTTGCTCGAGTGTGTGGTGCTGAAGACTTTAAATAAATAACAAAATGAATTAAAGTTTTTTGGCCTTTACCCTGTCCAGCAAGAACCAACAGTTACAAGAACTTCACACCAAACATTAACCCAAAATATGACCTTGGCAATAAAATAATACAATGATGGTTAATAGGAACTAAATGTTCATAGTGACAGGAAAACAAAGCCATGACAAACACAAAACTCCAATAGGGCGCTGACTACCCTGAATCTTCACAGCACTCATGATGCTGATGCCATCCACATTTTCACCAATAACGTTATTAAAATAGTCCATGACGGCAAAATAATGCCCATTTCACGTAGTCTGTAAAACCTATGTTAGACACCCTCCAGCTCTGCTGGGAGAGGTGCCTTTGGGTGCTTGTTTTCAAAATGTTGCTTGTAAGTCTTGGGATCAGGCATCTGTGTCTGTAATGTACAGGGTATACTTACACAGAACATTCAGATGTTGAATATACAGTGTGTAGTTACATACGACATTCAGATGTTGATTATACAGTGTGTAGTTACATACGACATTCAGATGTTGAATATACAGTGTGTAGTTACATATGACATTCAGATGTTGATTATACAGTGTGTAGTTACATACGACATTCAGATGTTGAATATACAGTGTGTAGTTACATACGACATTCAGATGTTGAATATACAGTGTGTAGTTACATACGACATTCAGATGTTGAATATACAGTGTGTAGTTACATACGACATTCAGATGTTTTAATCCAATTTAAATGAAATGATACCAAAAAGCAATAAAAATGTACAGTTACCATGTAACATCAATAAAATGAATAATATCAGCAATCAAAGGACATGATTACAATTTCTCATTAATTCAAGCAGAAAGCACCTTATGCTTTAGCTGTAGCAGAAGAACGCCAATCCACAAAACTTGCCATTTAAGTTTCCAGTTGTGTTGCTAAATGAAGTATTACTACATCAAAATAACCTACTTAATTAAATCACTAAAAAGTTCAATAAATACAACACAAAAATAATTGACAAAATTAGAAATTTCAAAACTGATTTTATTGCTAAAATACAAAAAAATTTGATGACAGGTATAACGGTAACCATATTATGTGCTGAATTGAAGAGCATTTTGAAGTATTGAAATTCAAACATCACCGAAAAAATGTTAATGATACAGTTCCCTGTAGAGAAATTGATTCAACTGCCATTCAGTAACATAGAGAATAAGTCACCCAATTTCCAGCCAAAGGACTTTTAACTTTTGCCGTACATGCAACAAAAACGTTCAAAAATACACTGACATCACATTAAGTTGTAACAATAAACAGGATCAACACGTTACCTTGCAAACTGCACATGAATGTACTAGTGCTTTGGCTGCAGCCTTTTTCTGGTCGGATCCTTGGCCTTTCTTCATTTTAGCTTGCTTCTCTGCATTCTTTTGCTGAGACTGAATCTTCTGGTGGCCTCGAGCCATTGCAAATGATCTACAGTGATATTGTCGGATTTTGGTAAAAAGTGCTGATTTTGCCTGTTTAGTTTATAGTGTTCAATTCTTAACCAAAGCACATTGATGCTTAAAAACATCACCACACTTATAAATCTAAAATTATTGCTGAAAGTGCCGGTGACTTGAGGTAATGCATATCGGAGCTATTTTCTAATCCACAATTTCAAGATTGACATATCCCAAATAACTTTGAAGCGCTTTCTTAAGTCGCTGATGGTTTCGATAATTTTTTGAAAATGGAAAATAATCCTAATCACAATAAGAATTATCATGAGAACAGTTAGAGATGTAGACAGTGACCGCCATCTCTAGCTGGCTCAGCAGAGACAGTGTAGCTCCTGTAGCTTTTAAGCGAATTATGCCTCACACCAACTAAAACATCAACTCAAACCAATACTCCCGTTATATACTTTTTGTTCGAGCAGTCTCTTGTTCAGTTCCCTCAAATCAGTAACTGGCCATTTTTACACTGCGCACGCCTGGTGGTATGACGTCATATACCCTGTTGTGCGCAGTGTAAAAATGACCAGTTACCAAGTTTGGGAACTGAACGTGGGACTGCTCGAAGAAAAAGTTTGATTATGCCAGGAGTATTTATTAGAGTTGAGAGGAACTAGAGACATCAACGGCATCATAATATGTCCCTCATACACAATCACAACAAGTAAATGCAACAGCGTGACTTGACATTTTAATTGGTGTGAGGTATAATTTTCCGAAAAAGCTTCCGGCGAATGAAGGTCTTGTAGGAACTCCACCGTCTCTACTGGCCAGCTAGACAGTGATCACCGACTCCAGCTGGCCCAGTACTAAGGGCTGTTCCAGTAAAATCTGTATGGGAGGGGGGGGGAAGGCACCTTTTTTTCGCACCCACCACCCATACTTTTCATTTATTTCTTCACCCTGCCACCCGTAATTTTTTATAAGTTTGAAATGCAACCACCCGTAATTTTTTTTGTTCTTGTGGTTGACAGCACAGGCGCTTGAGTTTATCGGTTCCTCCATTACCACTAACGTCATTCATTACTAAGAAAACATATGTTTCTTATATATGGTGATTACCCATCGAGAAATTCGAGCACCTGTGGTTAAATGGTGTTAAGGGCATGCCAATGAGGAGATCGGAGGGAGTGAAAAAGTCGGAGCTTTTTGCAAGTTGCATTTTTGTTTCAGTTTTTGATTCTGTGCGGATTGTTTATAAAATTTACTAAAATTACCCACCATCAAACATTTATGGCCCAATGAAACAACAACGACCTGTAAATTATTATTTTTTTGAAGTACGACCACCAGCCATTTTGAATTTAAATCAAACGCAACCACCCATAAATTTTTATTTCAGTTACCTTCCCCCCTCCCACACAGATTTTGCTGGAACAGCCCTAAGTAGAAACGGTGGAGCTCCTACAGGCGCTTCATACGCCGGAAGCTTTTACTGGCGAATTATGCCTCACATTGACTACAATATCAATGTCGTGTTGTTATAAATACTTTCTGAGCATATAGGGGTACCTTAGGAGGCCTTTGATGTATTTCACTCCTTCTAACTTGAAGAAATACTCCTCTTATCAAACTTTTTTTTCGAGCACTACCTCGTTCAGTTCCCAACCAAAATCGGAAAGTCGCCGTCTAATTTCTAAAACGTGTCTTGCCCTACTAAACGTTGATTAACGATGATTAAGTTCCATGATCAATCACAAGCACAGTAAAGAGTGATTTTCGATTCTTCATAACCTCTACTCTCTGATATTGTGAAATATATCGTGAAACGAAGAAATATACTCTACCAGTTTTCGCGGAGCACTCGAATCCTCGCGATTTTCAATCCCTGCTGTGCGTGAACTTGGAATTTTACTCAATCTCAAGATCGCGTATGCGTGAACTTGGAATTACTTATTGCGTAAAGGAATCAGGAGTAAGTTTGTTCATTGCAAACAATTTTTCAAATCAGAGCCCCAACAATCATTTTTTTTCTGCTTTATCGGAGCTAGTGTCAGAATCAGAGAAATATGCAATTTGTTAATCAATTATTGTTTGATCAATTAGATTGCCAATGGTTGACAATCACAGTGAAACTTGCTTGAAATTTATATTGTTTTAAAATGTGGTTTAATTCTTTCAGGTCAACTTCTGTAACGTAAATGGTTATTTGAGTGAAATTGCAAAGTTTCTCACGGTGATTCCGAGTTCAAGCGTACGCGATCTTGAGATTACACACAATTCTAAGTTCAACCACAGTATCTTCACCGGAAGCAGCCTACTGTGCAAAAATGACGAAGTGAGTAAAGTTTAAAATATTTTAAAGAGTAGAATCATAAATTTAAAAGTTGCCACAGTATTATTCGAATAAAAATTTTTATTCAAATAGTCAATTGTATTTGACACAAGTCATTTAAAATTACAAGCGGTCACGAGCGTCATGTATTTCGTCTGTACTCCTAAACCAATCACTGACTGCGATACCTTTTGTATCACTGAGGAATGAGAAACGATCGCCAAGTTTATGGTTGCTCATGATTTCTTTTGTAAGTTTGCCTTTTTCTTGCGTTGGTCTACCTTTACATGATGCCTAACTTACCGGGTACATTCCTCGTCAACTACCATAGAGAACGATAACCAGTAAATCTTCGAAACTTCGCATTTTTGTTTACAAATCCAAATTCACAAAAAGTAACTTTTTACTCTCCCATTCCCGAGTCGAGAATTGTCTTCTATCAGCAGCAAGTCACCTGGCTGATTATGGCCAGTCAGAGGACAATTTTCCACACGTGTCCTTAAGGCTGGTGTCTCTGTAAATAAAAGTTTTCCTGGGACCTGGGAACATTGTGAAATTTTGGCTTGCACATGCACCACTTTCCTCTTCAAGGCAAGCTGTGGCCATTTTGGGGGTAAAAGTGACGTAAACGGGTCCTTCTTCAAAATGTCTGTCGAGAACCAGGTGTGTGTTCAGTAATGCTAGGACGCAGCTAAAATCTAGTCAAAGTCAATTGTTCTGATTTAAAATATACGGCAATGCCAATGTCTCACATAATCTCGTGAAGTCTTGCTTTAGCGAAGTCCTAGCTCTACTGAACGGGAGGCAGTTTTCACTAAATAAAGGCAATGTCTGTTATAGGCAATGACCATCGCCTCTGTTGGCTCGAAGCAGAGGCGATGTAGAGGCTATAGGCGCTCTGTACGCCGGAAGCTTTTCGGCGAATTATGCCTCGCACCGACTAAACCATCAAAGCCACGTTGTTATAACTACCTTTTGCGCATAGACGAACACCTTAGGAGGTTGTCGATGTGTTTAAGTTCTTCCAACTCGAACAAATACTCCCGTTATGAAACTTTTTCTTCGAGCAGTTCCTATTTCAGTTCCCAAAATCGTGAAATCAACTTTTTCATTTTTTTAACCAGGCCGAAGGTCAGAAGTTGCGGACCTACCGGCGAACTTTGAAAGCTGAAGTTCCCGCCCTTCGCGTACGTGCTGCCGGGAACCAGCCGTGCATTTGCCGTGTTGTTAAACATTAAAATGTCAAATATGTGCACAAAGACTATTAAATGTCATATCAACAGCATTTATTTTTATCAAATACAAACAATGATTCATTGAAATACAATCAGTTTCAAGTAACGCCAATTAAAGACAAGTATAAGTGGTGGCATTTTGGAAACGAACATTTGACTGACAAGACCGCAATGGCTCACCTTTGGCCTATTTAAAGATTGAGGTCATGAATTGGAGCGTGCGCAGTATAAAAATGGTGAGTTCACGATTTTGGGAACTGAAATAGGGACTGCTCGAAGAAAAAGTTTCATAACGGGAGTATTTGTTCGAGTTGGAAGGAATTAATCACATCGACAACCTCCTAAGGTGTTCCTTTATGCGCAAAAGGTATTTATAACAACGTGACTTTGATGGTTTAGTGGGTGCGAGGCATAATTCGCCGAAAATCTTCCGGCGTACAGAGCGCCTATAGCCTCTACATCGCCTCTGCTTCGGGCCAACAGAGGCGATGGTCATTGCCTATGTCTGTTATTGAGTGAAACTGTTTCCCAGTAGCCATTTTGAAAAGGGACCCGTTTACGCCACTTTTATCTCGGGTGGTGGGGAGGGGGGTGGTGGGGGGGAGGGGGGGGTGGGGTTTTCCTCCTCCTGGTGAGGGAAATTTGTAATTCCTGTAAAAAAGGTAATTTTTCCTTGCGTTTTAACACACCATTTGCTTGATTTTTTCTTGTTTAAAGGAAGTTAAAAAATGAAACAAACATTAATAACAGGTTTGTTCCTTACAGCCTGTGTGCATTTTCACCAGACTGCAAAAATGGAGATCTGTTAATCTTTTTTGTAAAAAAATCTGTGTAGGGTTGCATGTTTGGCAGATAATTCACAACACGGCTTCAGAACTGAATGTATCTTGAAACTCTCAAAAGAGAAGTGTGTTAGTTGATTGCAGTTGAGGAATATAATTTAAACTTACGTGAGCTGTGATTTTAGCCAGCTTGCATCAAGTTGCAACATGCGAACTGGAATTTCCAACGTATGCGAACTGAGTTTTTGCACTTCTCGGCAGATTCCTAGCAAACATAAAGCAGTTCGAGTGAATCCAGCCGTCATTTGTTTGTTGCCACATCACATTCAACATTTACAGAGAACAGCACACACGGTAATTTGTAAACATGTCGCATGAACATGGAATAATGCAGAACTGATCTTTAACGTGCTTTATTGGCTAGTATTTCCAACTTCTTTTGCAAATTTTCGCCGGGATGTGCCAAAAAAAGTTTCGGACCATGGCATAATATGATACAGTGATGCTGCTGCCAGTTCATAAGCGATGAACTTGTCAAACTTTGTGGTAGAAACATAATGGAGAAACTTAATTATTGTTAATGTAAGCCATCCTGATTATCCAATTGCAATACCCCTGCAATCCTGTACGGCGCCTCTGCCACTGGTCGATCCCGCTGTTTGCACGCAAGGCCCCGGCAGATGTTCGTGACTTTGAAATGTCATCAGGTAACAAACAGCCTATTTCAATGTTCTAGTTATTACAGTGGACGGTAAAACTAAAAATAGCCAAACGACCCCCAGGACTAAACTTGTCTTTTAGCTGAGTAGTTTTCTCTGGCAGGCTTTATCCACTGAACTACTTGGTGAATCGTGAAAATTGGCAGATGTGTTACTTATGAAAAGACTATGGTTTCCGTTGATATTATGGCGCTCCCTAGTGGCATTTTTTCCTGTCTACGACTGTGTCTAATTAATCTTTTTTAGGATCTTTGAGAAATTTAGCGGACATGTTTCTATGTAGCTGACGTTTTTATTTTCTGATAGGAACATATTGATTTGCAGACAGATTTGACTTTTTGTTTCCTTGGATCTATCTCCATACTCATTTGAAGGATCTTTTTTAAATTTTGCTAAAATTATTTTTATGTTATAGATTTGGTTATGGCTATGTACGGCTTTTAGACAGTTCTGACTACCGCTGTACCCCTAGTGGCAATTTTAGTTTTTATCTTTGCATCTGTATCGTCAGAGTTCTTAAACAGTTTTTTTGAACTGTGGTAAACAATTATCTGTTGCGATGGAGATCATAGAAGATCATTAATCCATTTTGGGGTGGATTTGACGTATTCTAGTGTCCATTAAATTAACACCCCTAGAAGCACAGTTAGCACACTGTTTGCGTTGCTGCCGTGGGTGCATTTCAACGCTTTGCATTGCTGTTGTTCAGTGTCTTGTCAAGATCTCAAGCTCCTAGAATCAACACGCACTTGCTCTTATATAGTTTCAAAATAGGTGGCAGCACCTTTTGATCAAGTAGTAAAATTTGCCATGAATCAGTTTTCACCTCACTCTGTCTTCTTTCAATTTATATGACTCCTGCATACTACAAAATAGATAAGGTCAAAGATACAAAATTGCACACCACAAAAACGGATACACTCAAAGCTGCAAAAACAATGTTAAATTACCGAGTAACTGGAAGGGTTTTACCATGATAACCATTCACAACAGTAACAATTAAAGGAGTTATTCGTATATATACCAAGGTGATAGTTGGGTATAAAGTGGCCAAATTTAGAGAACCAGTTTTTTCCACTGAATAATGAGCATCAAACTGGTTCTCAAAATGTGGTAACGTTGCAGTAAATGCCATCCAAACGCACTTACCCTAGAACAAGTTACTCCAGGAACCAGTTGTTAGGTTTGAGTACTGTCTGGACGCTATTTAAAGTAGTGAACTTGCCCCCCCCCCTTGTGACAACTTACTCCACATTACTAAGGTGGGGTAACTTGCGCCACTTGTAATCGCTGTGTGGCCGCAAAAGTGGGATAGGGTGGAAGTAATCATCAAATGCCGCTATATACAGACGGGTTTTCTTTTGCATGTCATACTCGCATTAGGCGTTCATTGTCACCCACAGAGCAACAACTACAGCATTCCCTAGTTGTTAAATGGCTAAATCACTTTTTGAAAAGGCTACAAGTCTGGTGAGTCCGATGTTTCCGCCCTCTCTCTGAGGGCCATTTAATCCCATATCATCGGAAAGCAATGTAAAACTTTTTCCATCTTACCCAAGTTAAAATTGGATTAAGCTGTTCTAAGGTAGGCTGTGCGTGGAGGAGACTTTACATAGAACAATTACTGAAATTAAATATATTCTAGTAACAACAATATTGCTAAATAAGATTTTTCTTGTAGTCAAGACGCATTACTAATGTGAGCAGAAAGCTCCACCATTCTGAATGCTTCAATAGCCTGCTTTTTGTGAGATTTGGTAAATAACCTTGAATTTGTTTTAAAAATAAATACTAACACGGTAACAATTTTTACAAATCTTTTACCGTTAATAACAGTAGATTAAACTACTTAAATTTTCTGTTATGTATTAAGCTTCTGAAGCTGTGTCATACCAACAAAGCAAGCAACAAAGTTCATTTTCAAATTAGCTCGTCAAAAGTTTTTTGAGTGTTTCATTAAGATATTCTCACTGGCCATGCCTTAGTATTTTTTGGCAATTTTCATTTTTGGCGGTCCCTGATTTTGAAAACATTGCGATCATTGAAGAATGTATGGTATTAATTGAAAGAAACAGATGTTTTGAATCCGTTTCTGTTTGCTGATTGGTCGTCAGCGAATCCTCAACATTTTACAAAATACTGTTTGACGACAGCTGTACCACAGAGACTATGCTACCCATTGAATAAATTTTACTGTTCTTTAGTTCTTGTAGTTTTGTTGGGAAATTGACATGTATATAAAAATGTAATCCAGGATTATTTGACCCATGCGGAGGAGGCAGTGTGGCCTAGTGTGATACGTGCCCACTGTCGGCTTTACTCAAGGTCAGGGGTTTGAGTACCACTGTGCCACACTGCTAGACCTTTGAGTCAGATTTCTAGCTCCTCAGCTCGGTTTTAACTATCAATAAAGCATAAAGGTGATCAGTGAAATGGGCCCACATGTGCGGCCCGCGCACGTCAGCAATTATTTTTTTTAAATTTGACCCAAGCTATTTAAGAATTTTTCTTTACATAATACTTTTATGAAGTTAATTGCTGGATATAAACCATTTCACACTTAACCAACTCATTAATTTCTACAAGTTGTTGTGTAAAAACTCCAGGTAGGACTTCCTAAAATTGAGTTTCATGATGAAATAAGTTGAATTGTGGCCTCAATGCTAAGGTTCTCTCAGTAGAGCATCCAGGTTCCTTGTAAAATCTTAACGTCTCACACATGTATTTGTGGCTTTGAAAAAAGCTGCAAAATTGACCCGTACTGAACAGTACTTTATTGATCTTTGCGTCAGTTAGCAAATTGGTCAATACTTGTCCTTCATTGCTATCTATTTGCGTAAAGCTAACAACTGCTGTAGCCGAGATGATGTGATGAATTATCCATTAGGTGCAGAGCTGTGCTGGTGTAGTCAGATTTCCTCCAGGCGCATCAATAATTTATTCTATTACTTATCCCCAGTCAGATATAGTTGGCTACACTCCCTTTGTGTTGTTTTATCAATCTCAGGGGTGAAGTGTTGTGGTGTAGTGGACCTCACAGTTTCACCTTATCAGTGTTCAAGTCTGACTTCACAATGAGATTGTGTCTTGTCCACAGGTGTGCTGATAACCAGTTGTGTGCTAGTTGTGGCCCCGCTGAGTGAGATGCTGGAAGTCTGATGAGGAAAACGACGGTGTGAGGAAAACCACGGTAGAAAACCGTGACTTGTGTTTTGCAGATTTAGCAAGTGACTGGGAACTTACGGAAGCCTAGCTATGGAAGTGTCCCAGTCTGTAAACAAACCTGGGGATGGTCTACTGAGTGTAGATACAGCCAAGAAGGTATGGTAACTCTTAAAACTCGAGACTTGTTGTAAATGAATTTAGGCCAATTGGTGAAATTTTGATTGTGTTTCATTGTTTTTTACATAGTGGTCGTATTTTTGCGTGTAATTATCTTTATTTAGTTCTAGATACATCTGGCACTTACTTAAATTGTGTTTTTATTGGTTGGCTGATGGAACAATCGTGTTATTTCGAACAGCCAGTGCTAGTCATTAAGAGATGCATCCGTGTTAGTCGATTATGTCACGAACGCCTTTTGATTCTGTCACAATTTATCCATTGAACAGTGACTGGCGCTCTTAGCCTGGACACACACAACTATGGTACGGCTTGTGGATGGGTTTGTGTCTCTTGTTGCTTTGCTTGCATTCTCGTGTTCACTAGGTGTACAGTCTTATTCTGTTTAGTCTTTTCCTCGCCATATGACATCTGTTAGCCGCACTGACTCACCACAACGCATGTGGCCTCGTGTACCGTAGACAGTGTTTTCCCTTCTGCTTCTGTTGCTCACGAACTCTGACCCGCATTATAACATTGTCAAAGTTGAGGCACAACTCAACAGTGGAAGATCATTCCATTTTATAACACTGTTTGTTTCAATTTATAGCGTGAAGTTGGAGTTTTTGAACCACAACTGTAGCTCAGTTAACCTTACTGTCTTTTATACATAGCAACATTATTCTGTAAAGAAAACGTGATTAGTGTTTGTGTTTTCATTTGTACACTAGTTTTGAGATTAATTTACTAAATTGTGTCTTATCACTAAATGCCTTTGGTGTGAAAACATGTTAAAGAATCAAAATTGCTGGAAAATTTGTTTCCTTGGCCTTTATTTAGTAACTCTCATACTTAGCGCATGTGGTGTTGGAAAAGTGATTTTTTCTGAACAACAATAAATATTATTAACATATATTAAGTTATTATTATGGTTTGTACCGTTGAGCAAAATATGGTAAAATTTCCCTTATTTGCAGCAATATTATCGACCTTTGAAAAACAAAAAACACCATTTTAACAATTATTTTATGGAAAATTCTGACAAATTACTAGTAGTGTAATCAACCTCTGGTAGTGGTCCTTTTTATTTGGCATGAAACTTTAGTTGAGTTTGAATGTTTTTTAGTTTTTTGCAGGATTCTTGTTTGTGTTTGCCAAATGACTTAATAATGTGTTAAAATCTGGGATAATGGCAGTGTTTTGACCTAACATGGAGTATGACTGAAAATCTGTGATGTCGTCATTGTGCTGTGTGCTGCCAGATGGATGCGTTCCCATGTATGTTACAATGCTTAGGACCTGTACTATAAGTGCAGGTATTGTCTTGAGTTGCGCTGACTGGTCTCCCTCGACTGTAGATGGGCTGTGCATGATTTTGGGCAATAATCACTTACAGGGCTCCCAGATTCTGAAAACCAATTGCTTCCTGTTATTCAGGACTGAAAACTGGTTCTCAAAATGTGGGACCCCTGTTAGTGGCTAAGTATTTCCTGATTTTGTGTCATCTATGCAGGATAAAATTATCTCATGGCTACCATTACTAGGTGAGGTGTTTACTAACGTTCAAGGTTATGTGATGTTTGGTCCCAACACACCACCTCTATGAAGTCGTTTTCAGTTACCATATACCTGGCACATGTAAATTTAGATTAGTTAGAATTAGTATGTCAGTGTTAATATTGTGCTATCTATGCATGTGTCCAGGGTGAAGCTTCTGCTCCATCAGGTATAATTAATTAGGGAAATTTGTCATTAACTTGCTTACGAGATTGGCATCAATTAGTGCTTCTAAATGCATATTTAGAAGCTTACGATAGATCATCCTCAGAGAATAATTGGAGACATGCATGTTGGTCATTTGAATTTTGTTAATCAGCAAGGACCTTAGTGTAATGGTTTCTTTTGGCATGGTGTAGAATGCAAATGATGCTTGGTGAAAGTGTGGAGGTCACTGTACTTTTGAGTGAAGCAGCTTTATAGTCTTACAGAAAAAAATTGAATCTGATCCTGGAATTTGAAAAAAAAATTACTAGAGTTAACAATGTTACGTCAGTCTCTCACGGACTTCTAGCCAAGCTGAATTTGAAATAAAACTTACTAGATTTAGCGATGTTATGTTCGTCTCTCACGGACTTTTAGCCAACCTGAAGTCCATGAGAGACGGACGCAACGTCACTAATTCTAGTAAGTTTTATTTCAAATTCTAGTATAATATTCAAATTTTGTATATTTTCTAAACTGGATGTCTCAAAACTTCCATGCTTTTATCTTGTCATATGTCACCAGCATTATAGTATCACTTGCATTTGGTTTGGAAAGGGACGATGCACCTCCTGTGTCACAACAATCTTAACCTGTCTGTTATCCTAAACCATCATGAACTGCCTTTTACCATAAACCCTCCATAACAGTCATAAGCTGTCCCTTAACCTAAACCATGATAGGGTATTTGTCTTTTCCATTGAATATTGCTTTAGTTACCTTCCCTGTCATGTGAATACTTCCTCATTGACCTAGAGTGATAGTTGCCTAAATAGCTGTACCCTAGTTTTGACATATAGTGTGCCATGTGTGGCTTTCACGACTGCAGAATGACTCTTTTGATTCTTGACCTGTGGGTTAGTGTTGTTGATCTAAATACATAGCCTGTGAATATGGTGTCACCTGCAGTCTGAGAAACTCAACATCTGTCATTCACTACATTGTTGAACCCAATGTCTTGAATGTGTGTTGTGAATATAGAATGTCCATACCTGACCTGTTTGTGTTGGAAATGTGACTGAATGCCGCCTGTAAGGGAATTTTGGAAACCCTTTTACTTCAGTGGGAAAGAACCTGTTTTTGATGTTACTTTATGTTTAGTGAAAATACAGATCTGTGGTTAGCTTGCATACATCCATGATTTCCATGTTAATTACTGTTTTAAAGGTGTGTGTTTGCTGTCCATGAAGTAATAAAAATTGATGATAAAGGTCTCCAGTGATGATCTTGCATGTTGGTTCTGGTTCACTTTTATTGAAACATGATGTCATATTCCCTATTGAAAACAGTCTGTGCAGGCCATTCATGTTTGTTCAGTGGAACTGAATTCAGAGCCAAGATGTGGGCCCTTTTGTCAAGTAGTTTACGTGGCTTTCTATTATACCATGGATTGTTACTTGCCAAGGGAACATTAAAACTGGGAAATATGTCTCTACAAGATAACCAGGAATTTGAGTTTTCACTGAAAAGTAACATGAAAACAGTTGCTTTCCCTCTTTAATTAATAGAACGTGTTAACCTGTGCAAATCGAAGAAGTCGTGGTAAATTTGTGAGTATTAATATGGGAAGTGTTATGTGATGGAGACGGCCTTATTAATATATTTTGCTATTAATATATTTTGCTATGCCAAGCCCCAGCAGTGTCTGGACCTCTTCACATGACAATGTATGCAGTATGACAAGAGGACAATGGCTGTATAAAGTGTAAGCACTACTAGTAAGCTGCAATCTGACAATTTCTTCTTCGTGGACGTTGCTTCTAAGGCTCGTTTGTTGAAAAGTCTCTAAGCCAAATGTTTTGTCGGTTAGCCGTGACTTTCACTCTGCGCCCGAATAGGCTTTGGGTTGTTGAAAGATTTTTCGACTTCTAACCTTAGGCTGATTTGGTGAAACGGATTAAGTCATCCATAGACTGATTTTTAGCCAAAAGTCAGTATGCAGGCCACAACTGTAATGGTCATTTGCGCTGGAACAAGTTTATTTGCAACAAGTTGTAGCAAGGAGTTCACTATATAGTAGGAGTATTCATTGGGGAGTTCGCTGTTATGGCTACTATTAGCGCCGCCATGTTATGGCTACTATTAGCGCCGCCAAGTAGCGTATAAGTAATGGTCAAGTACAAAGCACGAGAAAACAATGGCTAAGAGCACCTTTTGCAGCGTGATAAATTGCACAAATTCGTTCACGAAAACACTGCAACTGTCATTTTTACATTTCCTAAGGATCCAGTGCCCGGTTGCATGAAACAGCCCCAAATAGGGGACTCAACTAAGTTCGCTACATCTTTCGCACTTTTGTATCTTTCTTTACTCACAGATGTAATCTTGTTCTATCATATCTTATTATGAGCTCCTCTGACTAATGACATTTTGTAATAAATTCACTAAAAGCTGAGCCCTGAGTATAAAGAAAATTAACAGGGGGTTAGTTCCTAAGTTAGGGGCGTTGCATGAAAAGATCCCTTTTTATTTTTGATAATATTGAGAATTCAGCGTAGAATTCGCTCACGGTTTGTATCAAAGCCAACAGTTGACTCACTAATGAATTTAAAACAGTAAAAGAAAGGGCAATCAGTGTATTCACAAGTCCACAAATACGCAGTAGATTTAGGGAACTCAGATGAATCCATCCCTATTTGGGACTGTTTCATGCAACCATGCACTGAAAGTTGCTTGTGCCTTAGTCACATATCGCACGATGCTCAGCTGCAATCCCGGTGACTGAGTTTCAGCCTGTGATCGCATACTGGACAATATGCTAGGCCGCGATCCTGCCGACTGAGTTCCATTCCAATGTCTAGCAAGATCGAGCAATTTTTATCTGATCAATTGCAAAGATTGGTCATTTTTAAAAATCTTCTGGCAATAGTTCGATGGTTGGCACGATAAGACCAACCTACCGCAAACTCATTGCGTATCAGATCGGTGCATGAGCCTACATATCAAACTCGGATTAGTTCCTCTGGCATTGCTCTTTATGTGACTGAAGCCACCAGTCATTACAAAAAGTCCTTGGTAGCATGCACAAAACGAGTTTTTTACGCTTACCTCTATATCTTCAAAGATTCTTAGCATATTTTCATAAAATTTGGCATATAGGTATCTATTAGTGAGGTGACACTATCTCTCTGTTTTCAGATGGCTTCGACAAAGTTTGCACCACCTATTGGCCATTTTTGCTGTTTTTCAGTCTGTTTTTGGCATCCACCCCTCTATCAACTAAACCACTCTAAGGATGATTGTGAAAATTGACATGTATGTTTCTACTATGAAGAGGACAGCTGACGATTTTCCGCCTTTTTCGTCTACTGTAGTGCCTCCTAGTGGCAGCTTTTTGTCCCTGGCTGTATCTGCTAAACCATTGGCAGGATCTTTCCTAAATTTAGGAAGTGTATTTATATGATGACAATAAACGACTACGACTTTGGAACGCATCTGACCACCGGTGTGCCCCCTAGTTAGTGGCAATGTCATTGTTTTACATTTACCTCTGTATCTTCAAAGTTCCTCAACGTATTGTCATAAAATTTGGCATTTAGGCATCTATTAGTGAAGTGACGCTATCATCCCGTTTTCAGATGGATTTGACGTATTGTGTGCCTCCTAATGGGCATTTTTACGGTTTTCAGGTATGTTTTTTGGCGTCCAACCCTCTATCAGCCAAATGGCTCTAAGGATGATTGTGAGAATTGGCATGTTTGCTCTTACGAAGCTGACGATGATTTTCCGATGACTTTGACTACTGTGGCGCCTCCTAGTGGCAGTTTTTTTGCGCCCATGGCTATATCTCCCAAATCGTTTGCTGGATCTTTGCTAAATTTAGCAAGTGTATTTATATCATGTTCACAATGGATAACAACTTTCGAACGGGTCTGACTACTGGGGTGCCCCCTAGTGGCAATTTTAGTTTTTTAAGTTTACCTATGTATCTTCAAAAGTCCTCAATAGATTTTCAGAAAATTTGGAATATAGGCATCTATTGATGAGATGATGCTATCGTCCTGTTTTCTGATGGAATCGAGATACTTTGCGCCACCTAGTGGCAATTTTTCCTGTTTTTGAGTCTGGTTTTTGGCATCCATCCCTCGATCAACCAAACCATTTTAAGGATGATTTTGAAAATTGGCGTGTATGTTCTCAGTGTGAAGAAGCGGTTGACTGTAATGAATTTGACTACTTAGGCGCCTTCATTTTTTCCATTTTCCTCCGTTTCTCTGAAGTTCCTTGACAGATTTTTATGAACTTTGGTAAATAGCTTTCTATTAAAGAAGCGATGGCATTTTTTTGCTTTCAGGTGGATTGCATGTTTTTGTGCCATTCAGTGGCTATTTTTATGAAACAAATAAACAACCCTAGAAGCACACCGTTTGTGGTGCATTGGTGGGCGCATTTCAACGCTCCGCACTGTTCTTGTTTACTTATTGTGGTAACTTTAGCAAATGTTTTATGACATCTATACATTGCAAACCATGCTTGAAATGGGCTAAAATGCTTTATGTCAGAAGATTCTAAGAATTACCGTGCAGCGCTCGATGCTTAGATAACGCCAAGTTGCATTTGGCGACCTGGCAAAAATGTCAGGTCATCAAATGAAATTTAAAGGTCTGAGGTTGCCAAAACTGAAAACCTTTGGCACCTGTAAGTTCTGAGGTCCCTATTCAACCGCAGAGTTTCGTTGACCAAAAAAAAACCGACGACCCATTCTCCTTTTGTATTCCTTGATTTTGCCTGCAAATTTTCATACGTTCATTGTCAAACTCCATTTCATTCCTTCCGGCGTCAACCCATAAACGAGTATGAAACGTAGACGACAGCATGGACTTATGCAAATTTTGCCAATCCTGATTCTGGACGGATTTTTGCTGACCAGTCCTGACTTCTGTGACTGTCTGTGACTGTCTGTTTACTTCCTGGTGTAACTTGAACTTGGTGGCAAATGTGCTGAATTCGCGATATAAATGGAGCAGTTGTGAATCATGTACTAAACCTAGCAAAACGTTTAGTTAACACAAACCTTGAAACGAATTTAGAGGGTAGTATTGTCTGACTTTGATACTCGCAGTGACGACCTGGTGGCGACTTGGAATTTTTCCGTGGTCGCCTACAATCTGACGTAGCATTGGCGACCTGCAGGTTACCAAATCGAGCGCTGGGGTAGTTTTAAAATCTGACCTGTCGTGACTGCTGTTGAGTTGTACTATGTAAATTAGCCATCTGTCAGTGAACCTCAATTTGTGCTTCAGGCTTGTTGAGTAATTAAGATGCTGGAAGGGAATTCCTTGCATAATTGTTTGTATGTGCACTTTGAAGTAAAGCTTGGTCTAGGGGCAGAACACTAGTAGTAGATAGTGTTATGTTGGGTGTGGATAAAGCTCTATGTCTGGATAGTTGCTACTGGTTTAGAAACAGTGAGGTACAGTAAATTAGCTTTCTGTCATTAATTATCCTGTCCCAGTGATGGGTTTGGCTTGGTGATGCCCTAAGGGAAATGGGAGTTGATTCCAGCTGCAATGACCTGATATTCTTTGAGGCACTTTCTGTCCCAGTGTGAAAGTGTGACTGCATATTTCATGTTTCCCTCTTGTTGACTGCATGTTAAACACCATCTATTTATGGCTTGGAATGGTCTTGGATTTTACTGCAAGGACAGTTTTGTTTCTTCTGAAAAGCTGGCCAAAACATGTGACTTACTATCTAAACAGACAGATCCAAAGCTTCAGAGTAGATAGATGGATAGATGGATGGAGAGATAGAGGGGAGAGACTGGGAGAGAGAGATAAAGGGAGGGTGAGAGAGAGAGAGGGGCAGGGAGAGGGAGAGGGAGGGAGAGAGAGAGAGGGAGANGGAGGGGGAGGGAGAAAGAGAGAGTGGGAGAGAGGGGGGTGGGGGTGGGGGGGAGAGAGACGTGCGTTGTTCAATATTCTGTTTTATCACCTGCCCTCCCTCGTTTTTTGTTTTCTTCAGCTGTACATCTGTCCCTGCTCTATTCATAAAACTACTGGACATTTCTCTGTTTCTTGTACTCATTGTGATGTTGTGCTAATTATGCTTGTCCTTGTTCCCAACTGATGCTTTGTTGGTTGTGGCATATTTGTTCAGTAAACAGTGACAGTGCTTTGTTGTCCAAACCAAATGTCAAGTTCAATAGATAGTCATGGTTATTCTCCTTGAACTGGGAAAGTAGGCATCTATGGATCGATACTGCTAGATATTTTTGTCTGATCGAGATAAATCGTGAGACTTGTAAGTGCCTAATGAGTGAGTAAGGCTCTAAAATGAAGATATGACTGGTTTTACACTTGCGTTTGTGAGTATTGAATTGGCGCCAGTCAGCTGAGGTTGTGTGGTTTTTGCTTTATTTCTGTCCTTGAGGTTTTATTGGAAGAAATACTAGTCACTGAGCATAGTTCAAAATACCAAGGAGAAAAGCAATTCATGATCTTAGCCATTTGTCACCAGTTATTTTAATTATAGCTCAGTAGATAAGTCCAGGTTTCGAAAGCAATTTAAAACAATGATGATTTTGTAATGGTGCTGTTCTGATTCAAACTGTTTGTTGCCACATTTGATTGCTGCACTCCTGTACAGGTCGTGACCATCATTTCCTTACCTGTACCTGTTCACCTGATATTGATTGAAGGTTCCACTGATGATTCATTCACTTTGACAGCCAATAATGTAAATAACCCCTTCTAGTGTCTGTACCATTAAGGCTCATATTTCTGTAATCCCCTGCTATTATAAACAACCCTGTTTTTTTATTTGAAATGTTGGAAGTTCACTCCCACAGTAGCTAATTGACCGTAGCAATGCAAATGGGCCCCAGTTGCCATTGTAATGAGAAAATGATTTTGATCAAGTTGTTACTGGCTTAAGTGCAGACTTAATGCAGTATTGCTACTAGGACTTATGCTAGGACCTTGCTAAAACCATGTGTTTTCATTTAAAATACATATGGCAATATCTCACCTTGTCTCATAAAGTCCTAGCATTAGGCCACCAGCAGTGTGGCAAGTGAAGACTCTGGATACAGCAGGGTTAGAACGTAATTTTTTACCTCACAGGCATATTTGTTGCGTCTAACTTTTGGAACTTGAAATAAAACCAGGAAGTCCAGCGCTTTTTACAGATTTAAAACAAACTAAATACAAGGCCGAGCTTTTTGTGCTCATTTCAAAGTCAACAGTCAAAATTGCCAAAACCACCTGGCATTTTGCCCCTTAAGCTTACATGTGCAAAATCCGAACCCTGTATAGCTCAGGAACTTTAAGCTTACATGTGCAAAATCCAAACCCTGTATAGCTCAGGAACTAGTTTGCCAGGATGCATGCCCATCTCTGGGGCATGTATAAGTCATCAGTTGTGAAAACCACAATTTGAAGATGTCAAACAGCTGGCTTATAATTACAGTTTGCCAAATATCAATTTGCCACCAGTAATTAAGAGGCATTTTCTTCTTGCCTTCAGATCTATGAGGAATCCTTATACAAGTCGAGGCCACAGGAGCAGTTTTATAACCTGATCAATTTTTACTTTAATTGAACTGGACCTTGATTTGTTTTATTTGCATAACTGTTGGAGTGTATGGGTATGAAATGCCACTTAAATTTAAAGCATGGATGTGAGTGGTAGGAGAAGTCTGGCAGCAGACTGAAGAATTGATCAGTTGTGATGATGGCATTAACTAAGTCTATCTGTCTTATATCATAATATCTTCGTCATCCATCATGCCTCTTGTGCAGAGCTTGATGTGTGGTTCAGTGCTTGTTTTCCTAGGACTAAGAGTACAGCTGAAGTGGCTGATTTTGATGTTATCACTGAAGCGTGTTCAACAGAGTGAGCGCCCCCTAGCGTGTACTCGCGAACACAAGGAACAGTTCCTGAACAGCTGTGAGCGCTCACTGTGCGATCCAGTATGGTGACTCTGAAGCAGATTGTGTTGAACGTCTTAGCCGATGAGCTTAACACTAACAGTCCTTCCTATGGCATACTGAGCGATGACTATGATTAATCTTTGCCAGTTTTAATATCTGCAGCCCAAGACAACAACCGTGAAGGCTTTAGAATGACAAGAATCGAAAATTACGTCGAGAGAACTGTTCCTCAATACAGCTACCCGCAATTTAAGTCGCACTTTCGGATGAGTCGGTCAACTTTTGAGGTTAGTTTTCGTGTTGCAGAACCAGAATGGGTTCTTATGCTGCAGATGTGAAGCCTTCGCGGCAGGACGCCATCTTGGAAATCTAAGCGAACATGCTCTCGAGGTTGTTTGTAAACACAGCTGTTCAGGACGAGGGCGCTCAAATCGCTCGCGGGCGCTCACTCTATTGAACACGCTTCCGGTCTGGGTCACTGAAACCCATGTTTGCACCTTGTCTCGAGGCACTTGAAGAAATGTATAACTGACAGAAAGTACTCTCTATTTTGGGGTTTCTCTAAGATGGCGAAATTTAACAAAGTCATGTCTTTTTACTTTTTTACAATCACTTTCCATTTAGTCCACAAAACTGCCATCAAACCTGACCCACCCCATTTTTATGCGTCCACACATTTTTATGTGGGGCATATTACTGTCACCGCTGTCTGGGCATCTGTGACCAGTTGCATGAAACTGTCTCAAATAGGGACTCAACTAAGTTCCCAAAATCTACTGCGTATTTGTGGACTTGTTAAAACACCGATTGACCTATCTTGTATTGTTTTAATTTCATTACTAAGTCTACTTTTGACTTTGATACAAATCGAGAGTGAACTCTATGTTGAATTTGTCAATATTATCGAAAATAAGTAGGGATCTTTTCATGCAACATCCCCAATTTAAGGACTGAGTCCCTAATTATTTTCAATGAACTCTGGGCTCAGTTTTTAGTTATATTATTAGAAAATATCATTAATCAAAGAGGAGCTTATAATAAAGATGAAATGAAAGAAAATATATAGCATTTGTTAGACCATTAAGACAAAAATACACAAAAAGACTTAGGGATCTTAGTCGAGTCCCTATTTGGGACTGTTTCATGCAAACGGACACTGACATTTGTGGCTGTTACTCCTAAACCCCTCGCAAAATTTTAATTGGACCAATGAGATTTGGCACGTGTGTTTCTATGAGGCTGACGACAGATGAGGATGAGTTCTGGACCGATGTGAATATCACTGTGCCCCCTAGTGGCAATTTCATTTTTTACATTGGTCTCAGTTTCTTCAGAGTTCCTTGATGAATTTTCGTGAAATTCAATTTTCAGACGGATTTCAGTGTTCTCCACGACTGCTTTTAAAGTGTCGCAGCTTCCTGTTTTGACCTTTGTTCAGTTAAAAGCACGTGGCTAGGAAGCGCATGCTACATTCAAGTATCTGTCATCAAAGATTAGTCTTTGGTAACTATATTCATGAAACGGGTAGCATAGCATCGGCAAGTAAAAAATGTTTGCATTATTTTTAAGGGGGGAATTATTAAATTAATCGTAATTGGTGTTTTTAAAGTCAAACTGATGCACTAGGCTGATAGTGAATGCTTCCGCACCCTTACACCTCACGAATCCCTCGAAAAATAACTGTTAGACTGTCACGCATCCTGTCACCTGACGACTCAATGACATCGGCCTTACTGAGACAATTCTCAAATGTTTTTTAGCAAACGAGATCTGCAAGTGCTAAATAACACACGTGCTGCTTTACAGCTCATGTTGATTTCCTTAGTTACAATGCACAACTAGATCGTTACATCGCGTTTACTCTGGCAAATGATGAAATGCATGGGCTCGCTCACTCACACAATACACAGATGAACTTAAAACAAACATCACATGACAACAACGTGTGTTCGTCCAGAGATTTTTCTCGTGTTGCGGAGTACGATCTAGCGCAGATTTGGACTTAATATGACTTAATATGCAGTTAATACCGACTCCACCACTTTGAAAACTTAAGGAGGACTTCAAGTAATTTGTTGAGTCGAAACTATATTTATACTCAAGAATTTAAGTTGACCTATCGTCGATCGCGAGGCAGCAATGCGTCAGTCGACGAGTTTTCGCATTGGGATTTTCTGAAAAGTGCTCCTAATTTAACAATCAAGTTCAATAGCAATGCACTGCAATTTTGTAGAAACTCTCTCATAGGTTACAGATGCATCACAGAGCGTAAATTTGATGAATTCTAGCTTATGATTTCATCTGTTTTTGAGACCAGGTTTCAAACACTTTTGGGCTATAATAAGCGCCCCCTTCCTGAAGCGAATTTTTTTAAGCGCCCTGGGCACTTATTAGGGCGAATACGGTAAGTGATTTGATTCATATTACTTGTTTCATAGCTGAATAATGAGGAAATACAATTTTAAATTTTAAACTCGTAAGCCTAAATTTTCTTCTAAAGTATGAAAGAAGTTGGCGTAACCAAGTTAAAAGCTGTTCACAAATTTAAACTCTATGACAAGCTTTCAGCATTTTTGTGTTATTAAATTACTGTACTGCCAATTTCCCAGTCACTCCACATTCACTCCTTGCTGTCCTCTTGATGTTGGTGCCCTGTCCATTTCCTCTGGCATTGATTCTCACCACAATGTTTGCGAATTGCAGCCACTGATAATTAAAATAGAAGTATCCAGTGTGGTCTCAGACATCATCTCAACAAAATTGGCTTCATGCGATATTGGTGATATTACACTAGTCAGCCAGCAAGCTGTATGAAGACTATCGTCAAAATACAGCAAGGTACCACTGTGTGTTGTGCTCCGTTTGACCCCCAAAATTTCACATAGCCTGAGTAGTTCTGCTCGTCACCCCGCCGGAAAGTTGTATCAACATGTAGAGCTTACGACTTGCGGGGGAGCATGCAAAATCTGGGAGTCAACCGACACTCACCTTGCCCATTACTTCCATTAAAGTGAAAAACAATCTAATAAACGTCATTTTCTTGCGTAATTTTCTGCCTTTTACAACAAAGAAAAGTCTGTCGTCGTTTTGAGAACAGTACGCTCGTGGCACGCCCATGCGCCATTTCCTACATTCTGTGCGACATCTCTCAGCAGATGATGGCAGCTTCGCAGCAGCAAAGATTGTTCTTAACTTCAGTTTGCTGGTATTAAAATACAAGAACTTATAACGAAATGAAACCAGTTCCGATAATTTGCTGTGACATGTACACAACCTCTTGGAAGAACGGTTGATTGAAGAATCGGTGAGATAATAAACTGGCCGATAGGTGAAGCTATATTTCATGGTGCCGAAAGCTTATGCATAAGATTGCTTCACAACTTAAGCAGCAAAATAACAGTAAAACGTCTATTTTTATAACAGTGGTAGATAATTCAGTTTACTAAAGGAAGAGTTGAGTTTTTAATGGCTAATTTTTTGTCAGATTTCATTTGCTCACTTTTTACCCTCATCGGCTATATATTTAGTATACAGCTTTGCACCAAGGCTAAGATTGCACTAGACCACGTGAAATTGTAGGGTGTATTTCAAGAGAGTATGTCAAGACTTTCAGTGCAAGTGAGCAACTAGCCTTATGAACACTTGTCTGTAAAAGCCAGCTGTCTTATAACTCGAAATTGATCAACTTTCAATTATTTCATGGCAGTTGCTGTTAATTCATTAAGACATAGTCTGAGAGAGGATTATGTTCTCCGATTGTAATGTTTTGTGGTTGTGAGGTTTCTTCATGAACTGCTGTAGTACAAGACTTCTCTGAATATGGTGGACACAGCTTCCATTGCTCTGGCAGACATTTTGTGGAGTGCCCTTATCTCCATGTGTTGTTTTGATTGAGTGACTCTTCTTAACTTCATGTGGCTTATGATATCTAATGGTTGTTTTTATTCATTTTACATTTCATAGTAGTGTAGTAAACCAATTAATGTAATTGAAACTTTTGAAACAGATTGTGGGTTGTAAAAAGGATTGCTCGAAAGTAATGATATATATTAAGCAAGGCAGACATCGCCAGCATCACTGATTACTTCAATTCACTAAATCAGCTTTCTCACCTGCTTCATTTTCCTGTGCATTTCCTAAGTTTGTTATGGGGTTTCCTTCTTAAGTACTTTGTGAAAGGTTTGTACTGTCCACCGATTTGTGGTAAAGTCTCCTCTAATTTGAACAAAAGTAATTGCTTACCGTAATCGTTCGGGTTAACGCCCTGGGCGGTTAAATTGGCAAACTCAAAAAATCGGGGGTGGGCGGTTAACCAGACATGGGCGCTTAAACGTGAAATTTCAAGAAATCCTGGGTGGGCGGTTAACCGAACATGGGCGCTTATTACGACAGGCAACCGCCCTGGGCGGTTAATCTTACCTCGTACTCGGAACGCGTAGTACTTTTCAAAGAGCGTTATCGTCACGTAGCCACGTAAAGAGAAAAATTTAATAACAGCGGATGATCCCAACAAAGATTCTCTTGCCCTCAGATTAGTTATTCACTGTTAAATTTACAGAATTACTGAGTAATAGCCCCGTGGCGTCCTGCGGTCTTGTTACTTTGCCCTCTAGAGCGCAGACGACCAGTGACCACGCAGCCTCTACTTGGATTGCAACTATTTTAAGATGTGATCTTGTTAAAGTGCGCGCGTGCAAGCTTCACGTGTTGCAGAGGTCACAGCAGACATCAAATTGATGGTTGCAGTCTCGTACTGAGCTGCCAAGTTCATAGTCTGAGCGCAGTTTTAAAATGAGTTGTAATAAAAGTTTGAAAAACTTAATTCAGATGTTTTTTTTGTGTTTAGGATGTTTTATAGTCGGCACTCTGTGACTCAATGACATTTTCAGCGTATGGTTCTGCGGCTAGCTGTTTTATCTCGACCGCCCGGCATTGCTCACTTGCCGTTGTGCCAAACATGCTCGGCAAAGAATTAGGCCTAAGACAAGAATCGGTGTTAAGCGGCCGTGAGCTACTCGTCAATCAAGAATAAAATTTCGAGCCACGACATAAATATGTGATAAAACGCCACAAAACAGCGATGTTTCAATTCATTCTTAAACAATCGCCTTACCAAACTTCGTGGTGGAAAAACATTTATTTTTCATGCAAGATGTCCAGATTATCCTATTTATATCACTTGCAATAGGCCTATCGCACTGCGGCACTGTTCGGTCTCGCTGTTAGCAAGCAATGTCTCAGTCGGCTGACAGTCGTGACTTGGAAATGCCGTCAAGTAATAAAACGGCCTCTTCCAATATGCATCTCGTTTTTTATGGCCAAAGATAGCGGCGGGAATCAGCACGCACGTAGGGCCTACGAGTGAGCACCTGTCAATCACATGTTGGTGTCAAGGTAACATGCACTGCAAAGTGTGGGAACTTGCGCACGTGCACCAAAATGACTACAAAGTCACACATCAAAAGAGAATAGCCCTAAGTAACAAAAACGGGCGTGACTATGTACTTTTAAGCTGTTGTTACGAAAGACCCAGTTCTTTACGATATTCCTCCGTTGCCAATGTTCCCCAAAACTGCGATGTCAAGTCTATTCCGATATTTCCCGCTCGATGCTCCCTAAGCCCATGCCCGTAGCTAGCTGTGTGCATCTCCTACCCACTATCGCCAATTTTCAGTCAGTCTACGTCGTAGATATTTCAGACTCGAATGGTAAGAAACTGGCCAATGTATAAACAAAATTATTCTGGATGGCAAAAAGGGGATGTGGAAACGATATTTCACAGTCACGCTTATACGTGGGGGCTGACGCAAGAAAAAATAAAGAACAGCCAGCGACAATAGTTAAATCTGGTAACGCCAGTTTGACTGAGATGCAATAAGCAAAAAACAAAATTTGACTAGCTGTTTTTTATTACTTCAAGATCATACACAAACAAACATTATTGCCAACCTTTGAATTCAGAAATCGATAGGCAGCAACGAAATCGGTAACCCAGTAAGGCACTTGTACTGTCCCTTCGGTCGCCACACGTCCTCTACAACCCGGCAGTTACATTCATCAAAATGAGAATTTGAAATCTTTCCGTGAGTTGTGAGATTTCTTCAAAATACGAGAGCTTCCCACCTTAAGAGAATTTGGAGGGTTGGCAAAACCATTGTCACATTTGTCTGGCCTGATTTTTTCGAATATATATTTTATCTAGTGCACTGCAGACCGAAACTCAGTGCGGCAGACAAAGTCGCTGAAAGCGGAGGTTTTGACGCCGGCGCCGTTCTTAAACTTTGTAAACATGGGAAGAAAATAAAGTGAGAAAAACGTTAAAGTATTATATTTTGAAGTGAGTCCATGACCCAAGACAAGAACTCCTTACTTGTATTGTAATTCATATTGCTAAACCACCGTCTTGAAGGCCCGGCGTTGTTACGCTCATTGTGATCATCGATCTTTTTGTAAAAGTCGGGGAATCACCGTTTCCTTAGCACTGGGCGCTAAATCTTCATTCTTTAAAAGTACGGGATGGGCGCTTAACCGAGAGGTGGGCGCTTAACTGGAAATCTTCAAAAATCGTGGGGGGGCGCTTAACTGAGCAGTGGGCGGTTAAATCGAAAATCCACCTAAAGTAGGGGTGGGCGGTTAACTGAGCATGGGCGTTAACCCGAACGATTACGGTAAGTCATTTTTCACAAGCTCGGTGCATTGTTAATAATGCTCAAAGGAAATTGAAAATTATCATGAAGTAATATTTCACTGTTCTTCCATTTTGCGGTCTAGATTGAAGACACTTAAAAGGAGAATGCCACCTGATTTAATTAGTCTTTTTTACCTTCTTAATCGGTCTATATCATCCACATCACCTCATATACGTTCGATCTTACCTCGCCGAGAGATGTCGCGTTAACCTGTGAGGAAAGTGAGAAACGATGCAGCGACGTCAGTGGTTCTTCTGCAGAATGAGTGCCGTTATGGTGTGGTGTATCGTATCGTTCCCGCTTGTGCGAACTATGAAGCTGCGAGGAAAGCGGGTATAACGTTTTTTCGATTTGCTCAAGAGTCCATAATGCTTTGGAAGTGGCTCACAGTAGTGAAGAATGAAAAGTACGCCGTTAATACCAAGTATGAGGCCATGAAACTTCTCCATGTCTGTCGGTGGCCTGCATTTCGTCGGCTTGGTTGTTGATCAGTTTTGATTATGGAGAATTGTAGTTAGCCATGAAAACAAACAGTTACAATTAATTCAAGGTATAAGAACATATAACGTTTTATATAACTTGTTTGATGACTTACTTGTTCGTGAGGCTTCTGTTTGGTCCTCCGGGTGTTTGTATTTGTAAGGTTTTGCTTTGAATTTTGATGATTTATTGGTGTAAAACGATGAAATCAAGCGATAAGCTGACACCAGTAAGCGTGTTGTGAACTGCTGAACAGACTGCATTCGAACCTCTGATGTCATTGGTTAATTTCAACACCTCCGTCTGCCGTCAGGTGTCGTGTGAAAGAGCTGTACTTGCTGTTATCGAGTGGAACTACTTGATCTATATCGATACAAACTAGGTTGTTTTTTGGGTGTCATTCTCCTTTATTGTGTGTTAGCTTCACAGCTGGGCAGTTGAGCTGTTGGGTTTGTACTTGGAAATACGCTTATCTCAATATCGTTTACGTTATGCGTGAAATCCTGAACTAGGAGTTATATATTCATTAAAGTGCTTAAAACCACAATTTATCTTGTTTTGACTAGTGGCTAAATTGTCCTATCATTAAACCCTCCATCATAGCTTTACACTTTACAACTGTGAATTCAATATCCCAAAAACGAGAAAATGGAAGAAAAGCGACTTAGATTGAATTTTCTTAGCTCTACAGACATGAGTGTAATGTATGAGCGTACCCGGGGCCAGTGTGTGATGTCTACCATCACATGAGTTTCTTTTACAAAATTGTGCCATATCCACCTTTTTCACAATCCCCACGGGAAAATGAAAAGAACCACAGCCTAGACAAATACCGAGGTGACACAACCACTACATACTGTGTTTTGACATTTTTCATACCTGGAGTTATCCAGCCTTCCTTAATTTTGCATGATTGCACTGTGGACTGCATGGATTTGAAATTGTGTTGTTTCTGCAGCTGGTTTTTCTGATATGAAAAACGGGATTTATGATCGTGAGGAGTTTACTGTTTTAATAACCTGTAGCTGATTGATCGTATGACTGAGTTTTTGTAAATAAGAGAGCATTCATGTCATCCAAAATTTGCCACTTTTTACCCCCTCTGTCATCACCTGTCTTCATCAAGTAAGTCCATTTACTCTCTAATTATGTTATCACAGCCAACCCCACCCCCCCTGTTTAGGCAATGATGGAGTGTGTCTGTTGTTTGTCTGTGTTCATGTTTATAAGGTAAGCTTAGTGAAATGTGATCAAATCTTGGAAGTTTGAAAAAGCGGGTGGGTGTGGGTTTTGGAATTTGTTTATTCCGCTGGGTGAATAAGTTTCCCAATGATATGTACACTACTTCAATGGAGATATATGAACCACATGATTATGTCACTGTGAGTCTAACCCCCTGTTTGAAGGCTTCCTAATGTCAAACACTGAAGCTTTCTAGGATAGAATTTGTTAATTCATAGGCTTATTTCTGCTGTCTTGGGTGTCAGGTTCATGTTAGAATTGGATGGTGGTTTCTGTTCCATACTGAGTGTTGAAACTGGTTGTACCTTGTAAGTTGCACTTGCTCCTGGTGAAAGAATGTCATTAAAGTGCAGTCTATTGTTACTGGGTATCTTAGGCCACAAGTATCATTTCTAAATGCTTTAGGTAGTATGCACGTACTTGCTATATAGAAGCTGTGTTTTGCAGTACTATGCTGTGTACAAGGCTTTCCTGCTTAGACATACGGTACCTTACTAACCTATGGCTGTTTTCAGACATATTAGTATTTATAAATATGTGATGTGTGTATAATTATGGTGGTGCTGAGGTGTTATACATTTGTAGACGATGTCTTCAGGTGTCCATGGACTGAGTCAATTAACTCCCTTTACTTTAGTTCAAGTTGAATTTTTGTAACACTACTGCGCTGGGCTTACTGAAAATCAATTTTACATGGAGTGTGAGGCGTTGTTGTGATGGAAGAGTATCCTTTTTGTGTTTCATGCTGGTCCTTTTATGCTTATTGAGAGGTACATTATGGGGCTGCACTTTGTCACTGTAGTTATTGAGTTGCCCTGTAAGAGTATGCATCTTATTTTGATGACCAGTTTTTAACACAGAACCTATAAAATGTTGTCCAATGATAGAGAGCGCTCCTTACAGCAAAATGTTGTCCTGTGATAGAGAGTGGTCCTTACAGTAAAATTCTCCAGTTTGGAATGTTGAAAAACTAGTTCTTTTACTCAAATTCAGAGCTTGCACCTTAAATTTTGGAAATTGGCGTTATTGGTCACCCTGTAGTCAAGAATTAAAATCGGTGACAGGTGATTATTTACTGCATGTTACATAATGGGGATGCATGAAAATGTTGTACTCTTAGCTGTTTTCCATGATTTTAAGTATTAGGTAAGTTTATTGTCACACTGTGTTGATTCAAAACGCAATGTCTGATATTTGAGAAATATGATGAGCATCAGAATTCCTTGTGTCCCAATCTCCAGGATTGAGGAGATTCAACTTCAGCTTGAATTTTGGTGTCCCAAAATTTAGAGACTGTCCCAAACTGAAAGCTTAAATACCTCTCAATTCATTTTCTGACATTGCTTTGCCTCTGTTGTTTGTATGTCGCTTTATCTCAGTTCTCAGAACAGGTGCTCTCTATTTGCAGACCTCGCAAGCCCCTAAGATTGTGAGACGACGTACTATCCCGACAGACAGAACGTCACCCGACCCAACTATGGCCAGTGGGCCGCTGGCAGGTATGTAGACCTCTCATCATTTTAATTTCTCAAGACCGCCAAGATTTAAAAATGTGACCGGCTTGATATAAGTGGCCCGAAAAAGTTCAGTGTTCAAACTGGGGTGAACGTTTATTTTCCCTTGAGTAATCATATGGCAGTACAGTTTGTTATAATTTGGCCTATGCCACCGACTTGTTAATGTTTGCAGAGATCGTAGGTTATATTTTCTAAAGATGATAGTATGAGGACGTGGTAGGATGTATGTGGGTCTGCTGTGGTGGACACTGGTCAAAGGCTGTTTGGCCATGGATTCCTTTTCTGCATGATATGGCATGCTCTGTTTTTGTGATTTACTTGTTCACTGTAGCAAGAGGAACAGCACCGGAAGGTACATCCCAGCAGCCAAATGTCATGAGTCGGATTAGGTTAGACTGGCACCATTGTGACACTGGTATCGCTCTACGCATAAGTTTATGCTACCTCTTCCGATGCTGTTCGCTTGCTTAGGAATTTGCCCGACCTTTGCACTCTCATAAGATTGCTTATAGGTTGGTGATTAACATTTATTCAGTACCTCTCTCTCTCTCTCTCCGACTCGTTCTTACAAGATTCGGCTGACATTTTGTTGTGACGCTCAATTGTGATTGGATTGCTGACTGCTGGCACTGAATGTGTGACAGTCTAGCCTGAAGACCATTTGTCTGTCAAGGTTGGAAGTTGGCTTTTATATCAAAATAATCAATTTTTGTCTGTATTACTTTGAACATATCACTAGTTTTCTCTCACTTTACACCTGTGACATTAATAGTGCCTTCACAGCAAAAGCTATCAATCACAAAAGTATTATTGATTTTGAGCCATGCCTATAATGGTTGCTTAGTTTTACACGGTCAAAGTTTGCCTCAAACCAGTATTGAAATCCACTGATTGTGAATGACTGCCAGTCTGATAGACAGAGAGAGGAAGAGGGGTGTGTACTGGACCTATCTTTCACTTTCACCAAAGTAGACTACTTGTAGGTGGTTGATATTTGATTAGTGCATTTAACATTTGGTCCATTATTCAGTGTAGGTACGTGGGACTGTATTTGCTGTTTTACATAGATTAGGCAATCGTGTAGCCACTCACAGATGTCGCTGGAAGCGACAATAGTTAGTGCACCTCAGCAGACAATAGTCAGAGTTCACTTTTCTACATTTTGTATTGCAAAATACAACTCCGTGAATTCAAACTGTCCCATGTAGATAATGTACAATATTAAAAGCACCTTAAACTTAAAACTGTTCAGCAGTGACTGGAAATCTTTGCAATTCCAAAGAAGTGCAGCGAAGACCCACTTCCTGGATTGCCACTGCGTTTTCACCAAATTTGTGGTAGTTTCCCACAATGCTAGACATCTGTAGGACACTTGCCCTACAGTTGCACACTATTGCTGTGCTATCACTACTTTACATTTAGTATTAGTGTGTCATTCATCATTCTGTTGCACAGGTAGTTGCACAACTTTTGTAAAGCTGGGTCAGTGATGATGAAACATTGTTGACTAGTCCGACTTGGCTCCTAAGTGTGTTGGCCACTCTACTTTTTTAAAACTAGGTCAGTCATGCACTTTTTTACCTCCACAAGAAGGGAGATCTGAATTCGGGATGTAGTCATTACAACTCTGTCTATTGCTGCTGGGAAACACCTTGGCCAACAGAGTGTCGGCTTGAATTGGAGTGTTGTTCATCCGTTCACTCAGGCATGCACCAGTTGTTTGTTTGTCGTGCTTCCATCCAAAAAACTGACCACCAACGGTAAGAGCGTCTCTGGTCAGCATGATCCCTATTGGGGGTGTCTGCTCGCTCGTGGCAGCCGTCCCCTCCTTAGCTCTTGATAGCGTTATTGGCTGTCTTGCTATTTGTGGTGTTGGTATTATATTCTCTCTTTCTTTCTGCTCCTTCCCTGCTATTGAAAAAGAGTCCATGTGTCTGGCCGTGCTAGTAGACCAGTCCTTAGATTGATAAAAACTCACTGCTCAAAATAGCCTGTCTACAGGTGAATGGTCTTGTGACCCTCACCTAAGTTTTGTTCTTTTATTTCCAACTTGAAATTGACCAGTGTCTGTACACATCACTGGTTTAGCCAATTATGTAGTTACCAATGGGCGACTCGATATTCACGTGGTGGTTCTAATGAAGACCCCTGTTTTTCACATTAATTTATACTGGTAGGACCATCGTTGTATTAGCTCTTAGAGTCACCCATTGGCTGCTATGGAAATGTCAAGAGTTGGGTGCAATGTAAACCTGCAGTCCTGCAGTGTCAAGTGTCTGTGCCTTTGTCTGACCAGTGTCCTCTGTAGCTTGATCCACAAATGAATCTGGTGTGTAGGTGTGTGTATGTAACAAGTGAAGTACACTGTACGGTAATGATGATTGATGGTGGTAGGAGACGAGGTTTTTACCTGACAATGTCTTGCTTGTATCTCCCTCCCAGACTACTACTGCTACCACTGCAGGTAACCATGACTACCGGGGCCAGAAGTCTCACTCTCTGTGCGCCACAGGTTTTAACGTTGTCTTGTTCTTTTGATGTACGAATCATGATTATGAGTCCAAATACTTAACCATCCAGTCACACGATTTGAAGCCAGTTGCGCTGTCTAACGCCTAGTACTAATCGTGTATCTGCATACTTATCATTAATACCTGACTACCGCTCTCCACCATCTCTTGTGCTGCCTGCTTTTAGCTTGTGATTTTGCGATTGGATTTGAGCTTTTTTTTTCTTTCTTGTTTTTCTTTCATGGACAATCGTGTTTACTGCCAGTGATTTCCATTGATTCCGTTTTGGCTTCACTGCAGATATAAACATGGTATGCACCCAGCTGCCACCTGGTGCTGCGTCTTTGTTTTTGATGAGCACAGGAAGTGCTAGTTGATCTTCGTGCTGTATTCTCAAAATCTTTAAAATGCAAGTTCTGAAAAACTTATCGTTTAACTCTGGTAGTTGTGTACTTGATTTGCACAAAACTGCCAAAATTTCATTTTTCTGAGGCTGATTACCTTGCTGGAAATGATGGTAGGATGTTGTAATGAAATATTGTTTAAGGACATCTACACAGTATATTTACTAAGTTAGTAATGAACTGAGCATGTCTTAATCATTGTTTTTGTGGAAAAATTTGCCAAAATAAAATTGCTCTTGTTCGTCACGTTGTGAAGAGTGACCGCACTAAGTGCTTAACTCAGCTTAAAGTTGTTTATGTTGAAGATTTCAGAAAAAATAGTTACTAATATGGTAAATTAAAGTTTCTCTTTTACCACATACTAAGTGTGAGAGAACATTGTTGTCATTTGGATTTCTTTTTTTGCCAAAAAAATTTTTTTGGATCCTCTAAATTGGCACTGACTCACTCGGTGGCAGCACTTTCATGTCTCACTGGAATGTGTTGGAGTTAGAGTTGCTCATCATTTATAGACGTAGTTTGTAGATGGCTTTCCGGTGTACTCGTGCCCCTTGTTGAATGTCAACTAACACCACGCTGTCTGTGTTTGCAAACGCTTACCACTCCCTCTCCCCTGCGTAATCAGCGCTATTGCCCTTGTAGTTGGGGCCGCGTCGCACCTGAAAAATGCATGAGTTCGGCGCCCGGGTGATTGAGGAAAGTTTTCCTCTTGCCAGCCAAGTCTGGTTCAGCTGTGTATTTAATCATGAACATGTACTGCCAACTGCCAAGAGAGTGGTGGTATCTAATTTTCAGTTTCCAGTTGGAACCTTGGAGTCAGTGGATGACCAAGTTTTCTTAACCATCTTGATTTCCATATCAGTTGGTTCAGGTTAACGCCTAGGGCTAGAAATCGAGAATCTCTGGGGTGGGGGGATGTGCCAAGTGCATCCGAAAATGAATTTTTCAAAGTGAAACTGATGAAAATTCAGTTGTGTGTGTCATTGCACATAGCCGTGGTTAGGCATTAACCCAGTCATGAATGATACAATGACATAGTACTCTCAAGATGGTTTGAAAAGCTTTTGTCATAGACAACAGTCAGTTGTTCTGACTCCTTTTCAAATTCAATTTCGCAAAAACACAGAACTTGTTTCGGGTCTTAAAAAATAACATTGCCTTTCTGGAATAGGAAAACTTTTCGACAGCTTCTTAGCGCGGACAGCTGTACAAGTAAGTGACTGGCAGGTTTCTTGACCAGAGGGCGAACTAACTATTTGAACCTATACGCTTTTTTAAAAAAGTACTCTACAGCCCCTGTTGGATAACAAGTGACATGCCACACTGTGCCATGTCCGACATTTACCGCCTTGGTGTTGGTGGCAAAACTGTGCCTAATGTGCAAATATTAGATCCTAAATTACGCTGGTACAGCTGTCCCAAAGTGTTGTGAGACTTGACCAAAAGAGTGCGCCACTCATACATTAAAAGTGATCTTCAGCTTGAGCTGCTGAAATCAGTTTTGATCTGGTTTTCATCATAGCAGTAAAAAGCACAGTTGTGTACGAAACTGTCTAATTTAGTGCCTTAAAAACAGCTTCTCACTTTGCATTGGGTTCTAATGTTTCGGTTATGATGTGATCATTGTGTTATTCGATTTTATTTTGAAACCATGTTTGCTTCATAATACCTTTATTATACATTATATTTCTTGCTAGCAAATATCTCAAGGGTGTCTTTCCGTTTCACGTGTGAAAAGTGGATTACAGACATCAATTGTGTATAAATGATGTTGAGCATTCGTTAGTGCATATGGTTTGATGAACATAGAAAAATAATGGTGTATTTCACTTGAGCAGGGGATGTGATAGATAAGCCATTTCTTGTTGTTTGGTAATAGTAGTGATAATGTTGGATAGTCATGTGACCTTGAAGGGCACTCAACAAATAAAAACTCAGACTTTCCTCTTTGTGTTTGACAGATTATAAATAAAACGGGGATGGTGAGTTGTCAGGGCGGTCACCGGATGTATATACATACATATTCTTGCTGGAAACCTTTTTGTTAAAATTAAACGGTTATTTTTTCTGTTTTAACCCCGTCTGTCTTCTCTCTTGACTTGCCTGTGTAGTTGTGATGAATTTGGTTTGTGCCACGTTTTGCTTTGACTCGCAACACCCCGTTTCTTGCTCTGTCCATAAAAACCTCTTTCTTGACTCGTTTCTTGGATGTCTGTTATGCGTTTTGTAACCTGCACAGTTTTGGTTTTTATGTACATATCAAAAAGGCTATTGTTGAGATGATGTGTGGCTTGCCATGGACACATGGGCAGTTTTATTTTTTCCTCAAAGACTGTCCCAGTAACCTGTGTAGCTGGCTTAGAATTTGACAGTTTGCAAAACATTTGGTGCTTTGAGTTGTGAATGAAAAATACCTAGTGGTTGAGTCACCTTTGTTCAGCGATGTATGTTTGTGACCACAAAGCCCCCTGTTGGCAGTGTTCTTAACTAGCCTTGATAGTTTGTTGGCAGGTCTTCAGCCAAGGCAAGTACCCGGTCATGTGTGCGTGCTGTCCAGTCTTGACTAGCTGGTTGTAACGACTCCTTAACTTCCGTTGGACTATACCGAGTCACGAGACACCCCTTGGGGACCAAGAAATTTATCCGGCTTTCGGTAACATCTCATCAATTAGGACACAATATGGTTAATACGTGAATTTATATTTCCCAGAAAATATAAGTAACACTAAATAAATGTTTCATCATTTTTGAAGCTCCCCACCACAGCTACCATGTGGCAATGTTTCTGAGAAATTGTGGGCATTCCCAACAGTGTTAGGAGGCTTTCAAAATAAAAAAATTGTTTTTGTCCGAAATTAGTGAGATTTTACCGTACCATATCTTTTAAAAGTACTTACCTAAGATGACTCGTGGTTATTAATAATTATTAATAATTAGTAAGGTTATGTAGTACTTAATCAACAAGTCTGTTTATCTACTAATTTTAGCCAAATTTCTACAAAACTGCAGTTACAAGGCCTGTAGCATTTGACTTTTTATCAATCTGTTATTAATTGGGTCAAGTGGTGTTGTCTTTTTAGTAAAATTTAACGAAAAGAAAGTTATGTCGACAACACAACAATAGTATCAAAGATGTGACCAAATTTCATTTGATATAATTGGTTAAGATGAAATCTCAAAAACTCAACTTTCCATGAAAATCATAGAAGCCCCATTTCTGAGAACCCCTCATGCAAAAATATGACATTTTGAAAAAGTTTCTAGTAGTGTATCGGAGAACAGTTTATGAACCATAGTATATGAAAGTTTCGTGTGAACCCAAACAGCCATTTCTGGGATATGATTTTCCGAAGTTAGCTAAACTTGGCCATTTGTCTAGGATCCTAGATAACCTTAAACTGGAGCTAAAATGACATTTGTTGTCATGCCAATGTGAACCAGCATGCCAGGGGGTGGCTTGTGACTTGCTCACTAACTAGGCTGAAGTTAGCTAGGTCTGTCTGTGCATGCTTGTTGCTTGGAGTGGGAAGCAATTGTTTGTACCAGTGTATGCTGACACAATTAAACATTTGATCATTGCACATGTTTAATAAAGTACATTATAAATTCTTAAGTGGAAATTAATTCACAAAACAAAATACGATTTGAATTTACATATTTTTTCATGGTACTTTGTGTAAATTGCTTGATTGATATGTTCAACTGCCTCTAACAAATCTATAAATTAAACGACAGGTACACAAGTAAGTTGGCTCCTTGCACTTCCCTTTTCACAAATGCACAGATATGTCGGTTCTTCCATTTTAACAATAGAATATGCTAATTGTTCACTTAATTTTTGATTTTTTCTTCCACTACAATGTTTTGTAAAGGTAACTGTGTTGCAGTTTGCACTTTCATTCTTTAGATAAGTAGCTTCTTAGTTAAGCGTTCCACTTGTTGGGATTTTGAACTAACAACCTTTTGTAGTAGATGTTGAAACTAACTATGTGGTTAGTCACTTTGTTTTTTCTCCTAATTTTTTGTCTAGTAATATACAGAACTTTCAGTTACTTAGCAAATAATTATTCAAGTTTGTCAGATATTGCAACTCAATGATTAATCAGATATATTTGAAAGTGTGGTACTCAAGTTTGACACTTTACCAGGTGGAATAAACAGCATAATGCAAATTGAATATCAGCTAGAAATTATACTCAAGGAAGTCTTTAATAATTAGGCACAGCAACTAAATTGTACCTGTTTTCTTCTGTAGATTATGGTTAAGAACCAGGTAATCTTTCTTTTCTATAACATGGTGATTTCATCAAGTAAGACTGTAACTTTGTATGTATACATAGCCTTTCCACTGAGCAGATTTCCATTGCTTCTTGAGTATGAATGATTGGAGATAGTAAACAGAATCCCTACTGTTACCGTATGTGTAGCATTGAAGGGCCCTGTGGCCCTTCTCTGCAGTCACCTCAACGATAGCCTACTGTATGAATTTGTGTTGTGTTTTTCGCCATTTAACCCCAGCCTTGGTATTAGCGAGTTAACAGTTTGATCTGTCTCTGTATGTACGTGTATCTATATTGTAACTGGTATAGTGTAAGCATTTCCTTGGGTGCTTTCAGCTTCTCTGGCCTACCCTAGTGACAGTGCTATGTTTTGCATGCATCTGTTGACCATATAGTTGTGTAGTGATGGCGTACATCTGAGTACCGAAATGAGACCGTTTTGAAAATTGCACAAACCTGCACACACATAATCTTCTAGTGATTGCATCACTTGCTAGGTAGCGCTGCTGTGCGTGTGTGTTGTAACTCTACTGCAAATGTTCACCACTGGTTTACAATAGTCCTCATACCAATATCCCTGTTGGTATGGGCTGTTTGTTTTTAAGAGGTGTTGAATGAGTTATATAGTGTTCTTTGGTTCATACCCATGTTTTCATTGTATACTTTTCTCTTTGACAGCAATACAAGAACCTGCGTTTTCAGATTGGCGATAATTATGTGTTTGCGTAGTTAAGAATTTTATTTAGTATGCCTTGTTTGTTGGTTGGTTTGTTTGCTGGATACGCTTTTTTGTTTTTGATCGTCGGTGTAGTGTGCAAGATACCTATCAACAATGTGACACGTAATGAACTGGCCACAAATACTATATCACATTTCTTATTGTGGTGTTGCATTTTTACCAGTCACCACCTTATAATTATTGGACAGTATTACAAGTATCTGTGTTAGTAGTTTGCAGAAGGGTCATAAGTTAGAATGTCATGTTTTGCTGTGCATATTTTGCAGTAAACGTAATAATTATGTTTTTTCATGTTCAGTTTTAAATGTTTTTCAAAGTTTAAACATTGATGATCGTTGATATTAGTGAGGCAGATGTCACCAGTGCCAGCTCATGGCGACACCTGGTGTGATTTAGCCTCAGTAATGTTGAACCGGTCCCTGGCGTAACTTATGTGTGTCTGTTGTTAAACTGACATGCCTTATTGTTTTCCCCCAGCAGGGTACTGCGGAGTCTTGGTAATTCGGTTTGCCCGGTAATATATATATATATACGTATTTGAGCGTGACGACTTACATTTTTCTTTGCATTGCTATGGTGTTCTCTTTTAAAACGATAATCGTGTATGACGTACGTGCGTACGTACGGCTGCTGTGTCTTGTCCAGTTAGGTTTGTGAAGTCTTGCATACTACGATGTCTAGCCGGCCCACTCTCTCTGTTTCAACCTCCAGTAATTACCGCCTCTCTCTCTCTCTTTCGTTTACCCTCTTTGCTGTTGTGAACACTGCCTTTGTTGTTTGTTTTTTCTTCATTTATATTCACATCTAACTCACAGAACACTAACTGTTTTGAGCAGATACAATCGTTAAACTGTGTCCTGACAGGACAGCTGAAGAAACTCTAAACTTATTCTAGTATTATATGTTCTATTCTGGCTTTTCACCTTTTGCCATGTATGTGGCACCGTCAAGTCTTCTTTCATTTGGGTTTAGGTGATTGCTATAGTACAACTACTAACCCATTCCCTTGTGTGGTCACGAATTTGACGCATACGCGTCCATACCCACGGACACATGCACACGGAGTCACCCGACCCCCTCTGTTGGTAGTAGTTAATGTCATTCTCGCTTTTGCTTTTTGTTCCGTTTTTCATAGTCTTGTTCACTTAGTTGGAACATTCGTGCCGTGCGCTGTAAGTAAGCCCGGCTAGCCGCTATTAGAGGTACCAGTGGTTGCATGACGCCCCCTACAGTTGTCATAGCGATGGTCTAATGCTGCTCATTCGTCTTTTAGGTACTGCCACGAGTGATGGTGACGAGAAAAGACCTGCTGGGGATGTTGAAACTAATGGGGTATACATTTACAAACTCTTGATGACATTGAATTCATTTCTTTTTGAAATATTCAACTGCGTTCTTGTAATATACAAAGATTAAAGAAGCTATAAGCCCACATTTGTCCAAGAAACAAACTGTTGATTTGGACCAGTTACCACAGTAAAATTGGTCTCAACTTGTTCCCTACTCGGATGAGAAGCTATTTCAAGGTTTGCAAAGAAGTGACAGTGCATAAAATGACACGCCAACTTGTAGAACCTTGTCTGCATCAATAATGAGCTCTCAGTTATTTGAAATCTTTGACGTCACCTCTAATTTGGGCAAGGAACAAATAGTGACAAGTTTCAGTAAGTGGGCTAAATTAGAGTTTGTTTTTGTAATGGAAGGCGTGTTTAAAGCTGCTTTAATCAAAGAATACTTATGTATTCTTAGACTAGTTAATTTGCTAAGTGGTTGAAATGTTCTGAAGAAGACAGTTTACATGGTAACACCATGTATTTCATCTAGTATAATACTGTTGAACATTTTTTTCTTGACAAGAACATCTGAAACAGGAAATCTGGAAGACTGCCACATGTGGCCAGCCAGCTGTCTGTAGACTAGCCATACAGTTGCCTATTGACTTGCCAGCCAGCTAGCTACCTGTATGTAGGTAGCCAGCTGCATGTAGACTTCCCACCTAGCTATGTGTAGGCTAGCCAAGCAGCCAGCTGTAGTTGTGCGTAGGCTAGCCAGCTAGTCAGCTGTATGTAGACTTATACCCAGCCACATAGCTGTTTGTATACTACCAAGCCAGCTAGCTGTATGTATACCATCCAGTCAGCTAGCTACCTGTGTTTAGACATGCATAAAATACAGCTATAGCTCTAGGGATACATGTGAAATTTATGTAGCCCTCAAAATTTCACACTACCGAGTAATTCTGACCATAAAGCTAGTGTCGATATTTTGAGCTCTCTGCTATTGAGAGTGAATGCAAAATCTTAGTCAACCAACACCTTGCCTGTAAAGCTGTTTAAATGAAAAAAACGTTATGTATCATTCTCCTGCTTCTGAAAAAAGTCCGTCTTCAGTACGCTCGTGACTCGCATCTTTTTTGGTCAGTTGGTGAGGTTATTTTCACGGCACTCTACGCTAGAACATATCATCGCTCCACAAATTTAACAGAATAGTAAATTCATTTCTATATTTCTTTTATTCGAAGAGGAGTAGTTTTTAGTGACACTAATTTTTGCTTTCTTTTACTCATGTCGATCCATCTGTGCTGCAAGGTTTCAAGTTTCCCCACAGTGGTGACTTCACTTCAACTGATCCATCCCCAGATGTCCTCTTTTCAACAAAATATATATCAACAATTTTCTTTAAGGGATATTCAACTTGCAATCTTTACTTATGAAAAATTATTGTTGGCTATCATGCTGGCATATCTTTGAATTGGAATTGGGCATTTATCTTAAGATGGTGCTGAGATGCACATCTTGGCTAGGCTGCGTAAAACATTAAGACTTATATATTGTTTAACACTAGCAGTGTCGTGTGGTCATTGTTGCTATCAAATATATACACAAAACGTACCGAGAGTGGCATACATGGAGTAATATCCCACGACACATTATTTCGCATATCAACCGAGACCAAAGGTCGAGGTCGATACGTGAAATAATGTCGAAAAGTTTGGTGATCTAACCAGTTAACGACATCGAGTCGACATTGCCCTACCTTTTGAACTTTCCATGTCAGAGGTCACTGTTAAAAGTAGTGCGGGAGGTGAATACGGAAAAAATTATTACACAGCCGTATTTCCCTCGACAGATTCAACGCGTATGTAAGCTGACCTTGTAGTCTTGTAGGTAGTCATCTAGGAAGCTCTTTCAGAACATAACCATTAACACTCATGTAGATGTCATACACTTTCTTGTGTTTAGCGTATGCTTTATATTTGGTTATCTCGTATTCGAGGAATGTTGTTTTTTTAAATTTTAGCTAGAAATTCACTTGCTTATTTGATCGTGTTCTCCATTTTGAACTTTTTAACACTATGCTGTATTGTAACTTGAAGTGGCATTGAAATCATGGTTTCTCTTAAAAGAACAAGTTATGAAGTAGATCTCAAAATTGTTCCTTAATCAAAATAAATGTGATACCTGACCCTGGAAAGAACCGACGTTCATTGTTTCTACTGAGAAAGTACACAAGCTTGATCTGAAAAAATAAATGAACTATAAGTTATTTCGACGTCAAGACCAGGCTAATTTTACCATGTAAATCAAAACTTTTTTGATAGAAAGCACATTTTTAATAAGGCTTTAAACTAAACTTGTCATTGTAGTCATGTCTGATTGGTGAAAACGTGTGAACACCAACGTATGAAGACCAACCAATTGGCCTTATGTCCAGAAGAGCTAGTATAGTCTTATCTTCGATTGTAAAACCATGACCTTATCGGGGAACTTTGCATTTTCAAATATTGCTAGAAAGCACAGTAGGTGAGCCATAAGCCTGATTTGTACATCTGGTGTTTTGTTGCAGAACAATGTTCCATCTAGTACTGAGGATGACAAGTGCTTGACTGGTACGCCGACATCAACCACACAGTGGACATGTCCAGAGTGTCACTTGGTGTTCACCAGCGAGACGGAGAGGGATGACCATGTGAGGGCGGGCAAACACCCTGCCAACGAGGATGTAACAGAGATCAACAACCATCGTGGAGAGCCATCGTCCAGCAGTGACAAGTAAGGAGCCTTCATATCTTGTTTCAGAAACAATGCTTTAGTCAGCATCCCGTGTATTGTTGGTCAAATGTAAACAGCCACATCATGCACAGACTTCCAAGTTACCTAATTTACATAAGCCTACCCTGGTTACAAACAACTACCATTATATAGCACAGATTTCAAAGGTCCTGGATGTACGTTGTAATGAAGTTTGACTGTTTCTCAAAAACAACTTAACGAATGTGGCATCCCTTGTTGACTACTTGGTTACAGTCAGATATATTGTGCTCACATTCTGGGCACTGCTTTTCTCCACTGAATAACGAGCATGAAACTGATTGTCAAAATTTGAGCATGTTATGTCCAAGTATTTTAGTTTCCTGCTAAAGATCCTTGTTCAACAAGTTTTAGTGAAACTTCTTGACGACTTTTGGTGAAACTTCACATAAAGAAAAAATGATGGGAGTGTACCGGCACTACGTAATTTGCAGAAAGATTAGTTATCCATAAGAAATGCCTTGCCCCTCAATTTAAGGCGAATTGATCAATTTTGCCAAAACCTGACAGGTGTTGTTGCAGGAATGCATCACCACCAGTCACTTTTCAGGTGGAGTTGACTATTCTAAATACTCTGTAGGCAGTTCTAGTTTTCAACTGAATTTCCTTATCTTTTGATTATTGTCATAATGGTGTGATAGATATTGATGAAACTTGACACAAGTCTTATGGCTGGAATGTGCCTGCAAGTCAAATTCAAAAATTTGACTCTTGTAACACTCTCTGTTGACCTTTTTAGTTTTCACCATAATACCCATCAATTATTGTCAAAATGGCCTTTTTTCATGTCCACCTATATCCACCAAACTAGTTGAAGGTTCCTTACAAAATTTCACAGACATGTCTCATCGTGGTAATGATGATTGACATTGATTTTCGGATGGGTCCAACTGCTGGAGCACCATTAGTTGAAAATAAGTTTTTGCCTATGTCTCAATAGAGCCTCCACCAAAAAGTGCCTTTATAGATGCTCTCTCAGTTAGCGTTGAATCTAATACTAATTAAATCATGTGGTAATGTTCTTGCATTTCTTTTCAGGTCAAAATCTATCGATCCTGACAAAGTGGCCTTCAGTTTTATGAAGTCTGCTCCAAAAATCCATTCTCCATCAGTTTTCAAAGGTCTCGACAATAGTCATGGCGAGTTGGACTTGGCCAATACTGCGACAGATGAGGTGAAAAATGATGGTGGAGATTCCACTTCAAAAACTGAGTTAGAAAATACAGAGACTGTGACAAAAGACAGGCCCAAGTTATTGGAAGCCTTCATCAAGGTTTTGAGCAAAGACAACGAAAAGGAGTTGGAATGGCCTGTAGAAATGGTGCAATACACAACAACAGAGCCTGCAATTAGCTTCAGCTGCAATCCTCTATATTTTGATTTTGGTGGATTCTTCAGTGGAAAACCATTCAAGGACAGTGTCATTGACAGTTTGAGCGTGGGAGAGGCGAGTACAGTTTGTACAAATGAGTATGGGACATGCATGGCAGTAAAGGATGAGTGCGAGGCGGACAAAGGTGGGGATGAGGCTGTTGGTGAAGATGAACCAGAGCTTCCGAAAATCAAACGCAACTACCGACGTCACACAGAGCAAGATGACGATGATGACGGTGACGATGAGAATGATCAGGCAGATGCTTCGGATGTTGATGTCAATAAATCTAGCAAGAAGAAAAAGAAACGGAAAAAGCGTAAGCGCAAGCACCAACTGTCCACTGGAGGTGATGAAGAGGGCAAAGGCAGCGATGGTCAAGATGAGCCAAAGCGCAAACACAAAAAGTCCAAAAGGACAAAGAAGTCCCATGCAATGGAAGATGGTGTGGGTGATGGTGAAGTGGGGCCGATTAAGCATCATAAGAAGAAGTCAAGGAAGCACAAATCTCGAAAGTCGAAGAAGTCTAAATACTCAAAGGAAGCTGTTGGAGAGGACGAGAATGCTGTTGCTGACATTGCAAAAGACAACATTGAGCAAGTTGGTAAAAGCAATGAAGAAGTCGATGGTGAGGCAGAGATGAAGCACAAAGCTAAAAAAAGCAAGAAATCACGAAAGTCAAAGAAGAAGGGTCGACGACACACGTCAGATGATAGTGAGGGTGAGGGATACGACCAAGAAGAATCTGAAGATAAGCAGACGGGCGAAAAGGATCTGAAGAAGACCGTTGCTAAGGAAGAAAATAGTTCCGTGGTTGCTGGTAATGTCACTGCAACGAAAACTACACCTAAAAAGAAGGGTGGAACCAAACAGAAGCCAGCAACACCAGTAGCCAGCATTGCCAAGACAGAGGCAAAATCAGCGGAAAAGCAGAAGTTGGCCAATGAAACCTCGGCAGTCTCGACTGTTGCTGACGAGAGTGTTAAGAAGTCAAAGAGAGAAAGCACAGGCTCTGCTGCTGCCAACAAAGTAACGCCTACTCCTGGCTCAGTAGGCAGTGCATCGAAAGTAAAGTCAAAGGAGCAGGGTAAGAGAGATACAGCAGCATCCAAATGGGACACCAGTAGTGAGAGTGAACCTGAAGGTGCCATCAGTTCTAAGCTACTAGCTAATGAACCTAGCAGTGCAAGGTCACTCAAGTCCAATCATAGTCAGGTGTCGAAAAATTCAAAAGGAGAACCCACAGTCAGTGTCAAGACAACAGTTGTTACTAAACAAAGAGAGTCTTCAGCTTCCAATTCAGATCGAGAGAGTAAGAAAAAACGCAAGTCCAAGCGCTCGCGGAAGTCCTCTGATGAATCGGACCATTCTAGAGACCGGAGCCGATCATCACGTTCACGTAGTCCCTCCTACTCGTCTGATAGTGACCATCGTCGCTCTCGACGCAAGCGCAAGCATAGTCGGTCATCGTACAGTCGTTCTAGAAGTCGATCACGATCTAGTAGGCGCCACCGGTCGTATAGCAGTTCATCGGATGACGATGATTATAAACATAGGTCACGATCGCGTTCTAGATCCTACAGACGCTCGCGCCGTTCCTACACACGTAGTCGGTCGTACTCACATGATCGCCACCGACGGTCGTACTCGCGTAGCTACAGTAGAAGCCGGTCACGCCACCGCAGCTACTCCAGCTATAGTGACCGGTCACGCAGTCGGTCACGTCGGCGCTCACGATCTCGATCATATAGACGTTCCAGTGAGCGTGACTATAGGCGCAGCAGGTCTCCTCTGCTTAAGGAAAGTCCTGACAAGGAGTTCAGCTCTGTGCTGCCGAAGCGGGATCCTAAACCGGCTAGGAAGAACACTGGCGAGCGTGAACTTAAGTCATACGATCCAAAGGAACTTGTGCAGCCACTTAATGTAAATAAGGAGGAAGTAAGCGAAACTGCTCAGGAACTGTTAAAGAGAGTGAAAGAGCGAAAGCAGGATGGAGACAGCCCTGATAGTGTGACAAGCAAAACAGGGATTATAGTATCTGGTGAAAAGGGGCCTGGTGTGTCAATGATTGGCAAGGTGCCATCGCTTATGAAGAAAAAAGATGGTGATGACAAAGGAACCAGTGATGTTGATTTTATTCCCTTGCCTATGGGAACCAGCAAACCAGCACCAGATTCTGCAAAAGACGATCTCGGGAGTATCCCTACACCTCAGGGGCCACCTGCGCCACGCATTCGCAAGACAGGTCCTAAGGGCTTCATCGGACCACTACGGCCAGGCAGCCCTCCCCCTCCACCGCCGCCACTGCCGAGCAAACTAGTGAAGCACCCGCCACCCAAGACCAAGACTCCACCCGTCAAGGAGGCACCAAAGCGAAAGCCGACGCCCGACCCCCAGCCTATGGTGCTGGAGCCGCAGGACACAGAGCAGTATCGCCATCTTCAGGAGCAAGCGCAACAGCACGCCCAGCAAAGGCATGAGCAGGAGCTGAGAGATGCTGGCCTACTGCCCCCTGTGCTTGAGGCGGATGAGGTAAACGCCGAGCCCCAGGAGGAGGTTCCTCAGCAGGTGGTTAACTCGTATGCTCAGCAGATCCTCCTATCCCAGCAGAATGCGCTGTTATCACAGGCCATCGCACAAGGCACTGTCCAGGTTCAGACCTCTCTACCCAGTGGTGTCAGTGGTCTGGTGCCTATGTCACTGCCTCAAGCAAGTATCCCGCCACAAGCTGGAGCACCCATGATCATCGCCCAGATGCCCGGCACGGGATTGCCGCAGACCTCAAGTGCAGTCCATGCGGCAGGTCTGCAGCAGACTCTAGCCGGGCTACCTGGCCTGCCAGGACATATCCCCATTGCTCAGCCAGGTGGAGTGCACATCCTGCACCCCAGTCTTCATGGCCAACCAATGTCTGTTGCCGGACTACCCCCTGGTATCCAATTAGCTCACCCCCAGCTCCCACCAGGCACACCCATTATGGCACCGATGCCAGCCGGTTTCCCAGGTGCTATCCCCACGATCCCAGGTATTGGTGGACTTGGACTGCCAGGACTGGGTGGTGCAGGACATGTCCTCATTGGACCAGGTGGTCAAATATTAGTGCCCAGGATAACAAGACCCATCTAGATGTTTGGTACGAAGTGCTCAGTGCAATCAGTCATTTATCATTCACTATTAAAAAGCTTAGTGTCTTTTTCTAGGGCTGTTAAGGGTTGTCATGTAAAATGAAGTTCTGTTATTTTGTAAAGAGGGCCAGAATAGGTTTGGTAGTGAAATTCACACAAGAGTTTGATCCAAGAGATTTTATCTGAGAAAAGCTGAATCCAAATTATCTGAAGAGATGATTGCATGAACAAGAACAAGTTCAGCAAAGATGCAACAACTGATGCGACTTCACAATGTTTACAAATGTAAAAAAGATAACAAGCAGTGCTTGCTCCACAGCAAACACTGGTAGTAGTCATCTGAAGCATTAAAATGTGTCATTCCTGCAGTTGTCAGTTTGCTTCAGGCATTTCTTTTCATGCAGCTTTTGTTTACCGTATTTTTGTGTATTCTTGATCCCATTCTGTTGAGTTTGCCTGTTCTACTTGTGTCTCGGGTTTTCGCCGAGTCCCTAACTTGTACATATTGTAGAGACAATGTGACCAAGGCACCCTCTAGACCAATTTTGTACATATTGGTTAGACCAAGTTTGTAAATAAATACTGTCAAGTGTATGCACCTTGTACAGTCACTACATTGAATAGTTGAAAATAAATTATGCTTAACAATAAGCATTGCTTGGTAGAATTTTAACTTTTGATAGACAATGCCCAACAATAGCCACATGTCAGCATTGCCCTCTTTACATAGTTTTTAGAGTGATGCAACTGGTATATTTTTGCTGATAAACCGGTTAGTTAAGCGAGAAGGCAATTGTGTATCTGCTGGTGGTTTGTATGTTCAACTAATAGAATTTATATGTTGTTTCTGTCTGAATGAACTGAACAGGCAGCTGCAGCATTGGGGTTTACGCTTATATCCCAATTTCGCAGCATTCTTGAGGGAAGCACGTATGTTGTTATGCTGGAACTGAAGCTGGGTATGCCACTTGAGCTCACATGTACTTGTAGTCTTGGTTGTATAGCAGGGCTAGGGGAGGTCATAGGAGAAGATGGAATGAATGTTATTCTGCCAACATGTTTACCTTGGAATTTCCTTAAGCTTTTATTGTAAATTTTTGAGTCTGCAAAAGGTTCAACTGCTTACACCTGTGAAGTGTGTTTCCTAAAGTGATGGCTTCAAAAATGGTGGTGAGCTTCATTAAGAGGTGCAAAGATGAGGTGATCTTTTGCAATAATGCAGTCTGGAATAATGCTGTCTGGAGATTTACTTTGAGGAGAATATTTTGCTCAGCAGGCATTTATCATTTGTTAGTGATTGCAAGCAATGGATAATTATTATTTCTAAAATAAATGAAAGTATATTTGAAGTAGTGTTTGTCTGATCATTTTGGAAAACGGACAATGGTTAAATTAAACTTCAAATTTATTGCACAGGAAATACTTATAGAGCTTAGATTGAAAGCAGGATAGTCCCTGGATTTATTCAATAATTGTAATGAGCAATAGAGATGGAAAGTGTGACGTCGCCGTACAGGGATAGTCTTGGAGATTCCTAAATTCTTGTCCCTTCTATTTGAAGTTGCATTGGGACAAAAGCTGGATCTGGAAAATTACCAGTGATTTCTTTGAAAACACTAGGTAATAAATTAATCTGTTTGGTTAACAGATGTGGCACGAAATTCAGATTTTAATAAGTTTCTTTTGTTGAATGTTGCTGGTTAGCACAATGTGAATAAGCCACTATGATATTGTTGGCCACCAATTTGGAGCAGTAGCTAAAGGTGTGACGTAATCACTTTCCATCCTTATTACCAAAATCAATTTGATAAATGGAAAATATCACAAGCTTTAGAGATCTGCATAAACTTGGTGCTCGCCCATCCGCTGTACTGTGTACAAACTGGGTGTACAGCAAATGAAATCCCCAAACAGATGGTGTCATACATTGGATGCATGGAACAGCAGAAAGTCCTGTAGTGTACTTGGAATTGGTAGCTGTGTGATCTTGGCTTGTAAGAGCTTGCTACCTAACTTGCGTCGAATCACGTTGCGGCACATACTTTGCAGAGACTTTGGCTTCGCTAAAATGGCAAGATGAATGTTTTCCAAATATTATAGTCGCTTATAACATTCCATTACACAAGTCACAAACCAACTGTAGTGTATACAATTAGATTTAAGTACAGCAAACTTTGGTTACAACGAACTTACTGTAAAGGTCCTGCAGCAAGACTTTCTGGAATCCCTATAGTTGATCATTCACATTTACTGTAGTAGGATATGTCAATGAATCCTGTACAATGACCGTCCAGACTACAAGATGGTGCTCTACACAAGCGGCAATGTTCACTCACAAATACAAATGATGGCGTATATGCATTTGTGTTTCCGAATTAGACCTAGTAAAAACTGGCAACCAAAGAAGTCACATGTCGACCACCCGTAGGAGTGGGGCCAATTTTCTTCTATTCTACACTCGTATTCTCGAAAGTTTATTCCCTTATGTCGAGCCCTACAAGATCTTCACTAGGGCCAGACCAACAAACAACATAAAATCAGTTCTGCTGTTAGAAAAATGCATTGCACATTGAATGTTATGCCGATTGTTTCAAAATCTACATTGGGCAAATAAGGCTCACAAATGCACCAGCAACCCACACACTATTCATTGAATGTCGTATGTGCTAGGCAACGCAAGCTTCTCTGGCTTCACCCACGAGTGTATCACATGTAAGGTAAAAACCAATTATCGAGCTGTCGCTGACAAGAACTGAGCTTGCGGTCCAACATCAAGATCTTCGGGTTATACTTGAACCAAAACATGTATTAGCAGTTACATTGGAGATATTTTAGTGTGAAGCGCTCTTCTGGTCCTAATAAATTATGGATGTGGAGAAGAGAGACAGAAAAAGGATAAATTGAATCTGTGTCAGTAAAAAGGGCGATTTTAGAAATGCACAGTCAAACAACGAGTACTCAAATAACTGCACCCAAAAATAACTGCATCCAAGCACAGTGATTGATGTCACAACCACACGGTTGAAAGTTGGTCCATACATGTCAACAGCTCCCATTTTCATGCTATGGTGCTACTTTTCTTTAAGCACTGTGGTTTTCATTGCCAATGAATTGTTCTTAACGTTGTTCTCCATATGTGGTATTCAGTATACTATGGTGAGGGATTTTGGCAAATTTGGCGGCAACTGGAACAGGATGAGCTGTGACAGAAATGGGTAGGACGCTCGTGCGCCACTGCTGTTGTTGCTGTCGACAGTGCTGCAGTTTTTTGGAACACTACTATGGTCGGCATAAAAAAGGGTTAACCTGTATTATAGCCTCTGAAGCCTCAAGATGATTACGCTTAAACTCCACCACAAAAAAGAATGAAGGCCACTTTTCTGCAATTTGTTCCGTTTCAGGGAGATCATATTTTGCACTTCTGACGCATTTGTGAGAGACTGCACCAAAGGAAAACAAGGTGCAGACACAACATGTACTTAAGGTCATGTGGGAATTGTTGTGCAGTGGAATCTTTTAGTTGGACAATGTGCAGTGGTATCTTGTAGTTGGACAATGTGCAGTGGTATCTTGTAGTTGGACAATGTGCAGTGGTATCTTGTAGTTGGACAATGTGCAGTGGTATCTTGTAGTTGGACAATGTGCAGTGGTATCCTGTAGTTGGACAATTCTTCTCTACATCAACTGCTATTGCTGTTAGTCCTCGATATCACAGTTAATGATAGCTCCTGTTGTGTTGTACAGGGTAATGATCGCATTAGCTGAGTCTGGCAATTTAATACTGGCTGAAATAAATTGAAATGTTAAGGACAGAATCTGGTAATTTTTTTAGGGGTTTGGCGTCTAAACCTGAATTCCGTGTGAAAAGTTAGTGTAGAATCCTTCTTTCGTGGAAGAGGATAAAAATTAGGCAAAACGCTTCGATGTGTTTTTATGTCTTGACAACTTATGAGTCAATGCATGTTTAAATTAACATATTCCGTACTCAGCGTGGTGGATAAATGGCATTTACTTTGTGACATCGCACAAAAGACTGAGCTTGGTGATTAACAAAAAAAGATTGATATCGGGCGTCTGAAAATGGTACTGTCTGGAATACAGACAAAACGGCATGAGATGGCTGATATTTCGAAGGTAGCCAAATTGGACATAACCTTGAGGCCAGAAAACAATAATTACCATAGAAATGCATTAAGAATAACAAGAAAATTCTATTTTTAGTCCAATAATACTAAAAACATAGTCAAATAGCTTACCATACAACAGATTCAAAACTACAGCACTTCCATGCACCTCCTTTGAATTACCGAAGAACACATTGTCACTCAAGCCAGCGTTGTACAACATTTGGAGCAATACAGGGTCTACAAGCTTCCCTTGACAAGGTATTCTGGGCCTCAGTAATGGAAGCCCATTCTGTTGTCTACGAATATTCTCATAGCTTGGGTCTGCACCATAACTCAGCAGCAACCTTGCACACCTTGGATAATCCTTAACAGCAGCAAACAGTGGGTTTGTGACTAGATTCCCAACAATGATTTGTGGCTTGTTGACATTGGCTCCTGAAGCAACGAGGAGCTAAAATATAAATTCTCAATTAAGACAACCTTCCTTGAAAACACGACTTAACTTGTTGTTTGATACAGTGTCACTCGTAGTGTTGAAACAATCTCCTTTCTTCAGGTGTGCAGCTATGTTGAAGAACAACAAGAGGCATAACAAACAAACAAATTAAAAAAGAGCTGCTTGTATGCCCCTCTTCCCACTGTCACGTGCATTTTACTGTTTATTTCTCTGAAGAAAAGAGATTGTTTCGACACTACCAGCGACAGTATCAAGCTTTCAAATAAAAATTTTTTTAACAAAGTTTGTGTTAACGAAGGGCTGCTACTGAACTTTACTAATTAAGACAAGAATTTAACAATACATGTGCATACTTTACTATATTTTTGATGGAATTTTGCGTTTAGAAAATTAGGATACATCAGGGATCATTTTAAAAAAAATGAGGGCACGAGGGAAACGACCCAGTCACATGGCCTCAAGGCTATACTGGCCAATCTGAAGGACCTGTGGGCTCTATTAGCTTTTTTGACCGTTTTTGGTTCCAGTTAGGCCTAATGACTCAAGGTAAGCAATCACAGTGTGTCAATGAAATTATTTTTGCAACAATGATGCTGGGTACGCTCCTCATTATCCTCGATACATACCTAGCCATCTTGAGCCTGCATGGACTAGAAAAAGTAACTCATTTGTAGAAAACTCGCATGAATGAATAAGACACACTTTTGTAAGCATTAACTCTTAAACAAATAAGCCTGAAACTTCACAAAAAAGAGATATCGTGTTAAAAATGGGAACATCTTTTGCACAAGAACTCTTATTAAAATATGCAATGATAATAATATTAAAACTAATTTTGAGGATTTCGTAATTAAAAAAGGAGTGTTTTTAATGCCTGAATAATATCAAAGATTACTTTGTGTACCTTATTGGTAATGGCTTCTCTTCATTTGTCTGTTTATTGCAACAAGTGAACGGAGTAGGCCTATAAATAATAACACCACACATTCCTTACCAGGCAAACTCTTTTTCGTACCTCTAAAATGTCATGTCTACCATCACTGGCTGCCACAAAAACTGGTGAACAGAGGCAAAGCTCAGAGCCATCAGGATCAGCTCCATGTTCTAGAAGACACTCAACACATTTACGGTGGCCATTCATCACTGCTACCAATAAAGGCGTCTGTCCCTTTCTATCGACAGCGTTCACATCAGCTCCCAGACCAAGCAAGAATTGTATACAGTCTAGGTGACCTGCTGTAAAATGTTAAAGAAAAAGTGACTGAATGAAATAACAAACTTATACCAAGTTTTATGGTAGTTCTAATTACCAGCAGAAGTGAACATTCATATTTTGAACCTTTCGTGTTAAAGTATGTAGTTGAGCATATATTGAGCAGAAATACTGTAAAAATCATAAGTATAGAGCACAAGCGCTCACACCTCCTTCTCCAAGTGGCTAGCTTTGGTAACCATATCATCGGTGTTTAGTGACAACTTTCGTAATATTAGTTCATGGTTAAAGCATTATTAAAAATCTGACAACCAGTGCAGCTACCAAAAACTACATATTTAAAAAACACATTACAGACACAGTGTTTCATGCTTGCATAAGAGCATCATCTGGCAAAAGAGAAGAAAGTGTCAATGAAAAAACAGCTTCATCTTTATAGGAGTGATGCAGTCAGGTGAAAGTAAAAGTTATGTCAGAGTTACACCAACTATGGACTCATATTACATACATGTAAGTTAGTGCACAAAAAAATTTTCCACCTTGTATCTTAACAGTCTACTTGAGTTATTTATTAGAGTATGAGATCTCATGGCCAGATTTATTTATTGAACACCAGTTGTATTGTTATAGGGAGACACAAAATCATGTATACAACCTCCTACGTCCTAACTTTTGAGCATTTTCCCCTTGAGAATTATGGTAACAATTCTCCAATTTGGACAGTCTCTAGAATTTGGGACACCGAACCTCTAGCAAAAATTGAATTTCCTAGATTCTGGAATTTGGGATAAGGGCGATTTTGGCTTTCACCTTTTTTCTCAAATTTCCCACAGTTTTTTTTATATCTACAGAGTGTGTGTAATTTTGCCATCTTTCAGGTGATTCCTGACTTTGGGGTGGCCAGTATTGCCAATTTCTAGAATTTGGGACAAGCTCTGACCTTGAGCAAAATAATTAATTTTCACTGTCCCAAATTGGAGAATCGTAATAACATTGAGTAAAGAATTAATCTGGTGCAAACTGACCCAATACTACCAATTTGACTCCTTGTTACAGGGGCTCTTTTCAGTCGTGGAAGACATGACTGCCTAAGGCAGCTAGATTTAGGAATTGTTTTCTCTACGCACACCAAGAACCATTAATTACCAGTTGCAGCACAGCGCAATGGAGTACAGCCCAAATAGTTCTTTGTCTCAAGTTCAAGACCTTGACTTTGCTTCATTAGCTTTTCAAGTTCGCCTAGCCTGCCTTTGGAGGCAGCGACATGAACAGTTCCATCTCCTTCAAACATAATGCTGTCCTCCATCTGAAATAGCAGAAACTTTCAATTCCCTGAAAATCAAGAAAAGACAAGAAGTGCATATCAGAACTTAATACCAACCCATAAAGGTATGTAGGAGTCAGTAGAAAAATATCCAAATTTGGCTAAATTCAGAACATCGTTTTTCAGAATGGGCTTATCAGTTCCATATGAAACTTTCACAATATACTAAGCATTAGGAGCTATTTTCCAAATAGCATATAAGTAACTTTTTAACAATTTGATTTGTAGCTCCAGAATATTGGGGACAGTTGTAAATCATGGGTGCCTTCACACACAACAGGCCATTTTGAACTTGACATGCAAGCTAGGTCAGTGAAAGCAGTTGTTTGTGGACCCTTCTCTTACTCACACAACTGTCCCAGTTGGACTGTGTATACAGCTAACAAATGGTGGTCCTAGTAAAGAAGATAATTGTTTTAATTCCCCGGCCTCCGATGAATAGCAGAACCCCAGAATGAAATGCTCCACTTTTGCATGAGGGTTTGTCAATAATAGATCTTTTATGATTTTTAACAAAAAACAACTCAAAAGTTACTTAATTAAAATAAATGATAGCTGAATTAGAAAACTGTAACGACATTTTTGAGATTTATCATCTTGAACACCTTACCCGATCATGCTATTGAAACTGTTGTTTTGGTATGATTATTATTGTAATTCTCTTTTTTGCTTTAATTTTTAATGTTAAAAATCATCAGTTGTCTGATGCACGGTCTTGTCAGTCCTGCAAGGGCGGGTCAATTTTTTTAGGGGAGGGTTCAAGTAAACACAGAGGTTTCTGAAGAGATTTCTAATTATGCTCATAAACAAAGAGTGCGAAAACAGGTAATGAAATTTCAGTGTCATGATCTCTGCACCCAGCGGTCTATACTAGAAATGATTAGAAATATAGAATGCGCTGGCGTCTTAAGTTTCCTATGGTTTTGTGGCCATGACTTTGGCTAATACGCAATATCTGCTAACTGATGTAATGCTGGAGTGGTGTAATAGGGCTAGGTACCACGTATCATATCCTCTGTGACTCGAAATCTTCCGCCAATCGAGTGTTACAAAAACTAATATAAAATAGTAAAACTAAAATTACGAGCGTCGGTACTAAAATATATTAAAATATCCCCACGTATCACTGAAGCGATGCGCTCTTTGTCAAGAACATGTACTCAGCAGTCTGTAGCACACCCTTGACAAAGAGCGCATCGCTTGATACGTGGGGATATTATAATATATTTTAGTACCAACGCTCGTCATTTTAGTTTTACTAGTTTTACTATTTTATATTTTTATTTGTCGGTACTGAACGGCATTGCCATCTATTTGATTACAAAAACTAATCTATGATTGGTCGAGCAATTAGGCACCTTTAACCTGCTACTCAGCATTAAATATCGTAAGGCCGAGCGGCTGATGAACTACCCTCCACTGTCTGCATAATGCTATGCATGAGCGTGCGATAGCTACTGTCTACTGACAGACTCACTCTCAGTCATCATGCCATGGCATGTGCTGTGGCTTGTGGGCTAGTTCACACTTTGCACTGATCAGCAGATCTACTTAATATAGCAATGACTGTTGGTGTTTTGGTCTCACAGATCGCCTCTTCGGAGCTGGTTAACCTAACACCCCGGGCTTACTATTACCAATTCCAGCAAGAATGACTTCCTGATCAGCTGACAATTACACCCATGCCTATGCCCACAGGCGTCCTCAGCTTCTGATCGTCCCCAATACACTACATATAATACTACAAGGTATGACACTTCGGACTTGAAATTCCACGGGTGCTTCACTTCAGCCGTCCATAGCAAACATAAAACTCAATAAATTTGCACAAAACAGGGGTTCAACAAACCATGAAGAATTGTTCTTTCTCCCAATACCATTCACGGTGTCCTGTTACGGCGACTTCGTAAGAAATTCGCAGTCAAAGAACAAAAATGTTCACAAAAAGCCCCCACACACGTTCTCCCTAGGCCCGTCGAGGTCAAGGACGGTTACGGAAATTGCCGGTGAGTTACGGAAGTAGCGACATCGTGACTTTACGCGACAAAGCGGCAATTTCCGTACCGTCCTTGACCTCGACGGGCCTAGGGAGAACGTGTGTGGGGTTTTTTTGTGAATGTTTTTGTTCTTTGACTGCGAATTTCTTACGAAGTCGCCGTAACAGGACACCGTGAATGGTATTGGGAGAAAGAACAATTCTTCATGGTTTGTTGAACCCCTGTTTTGTGCTAATTTATTGAGATTTATGTTTGCTATGGACGGCTGAAGTGAAGCACCCGTGGAATTTCAAGTCCGAAGTGTCATACCTTGTAGTATTATATGTAGTGTATTGGGGACGATCAGAAGCTGAGGACGCCTGTGCCTATGCCTGGCTGTGCACAGCGCCAGCGGATGCAGTTAGCCACCAACTGTCGATAGATGTCGCAAGACAAACTTTCACGGTTCACCTCAGATTACCTTCACCCGGACGCAACCTTCCAACGAACTCAGAACGTTTCTTGTACGTCAATGCTAATCACTCTAAAGTTGACAAGCTCTAATATGAACTCTGCGTTGCAAACCTAACTCGCTCACATGTTCTGATTAAACTTGAAATATAGTAATCGAATACGAAACTACACTTAAGATTGTGGGTGTCTGATGACGTCATTTCTAGTGGCGCATTTTGCGGGGGAGGCAATGTTTCCCACTGGCTGCAAACCAATGAAAACACCATTGTTTTGACGGTTATTTCCAAACGTCAAAAACTGACAGTTTGTTATGAAATGGTTTCAAGGTGAGTCTGTTCTAAAGGAGTTGGTTTTGCACTTAACGAATCATGATTCCGAGTCTAAAACACATTCGCGTGTCTTGGATTTTTGAAATAATCAATCGAGCAAGAGCCTTGACAAAAGGCTTGACAAGGTGCCGGGCGGACAGACAAGAACAGTTATTTACTGTAGACCGATTTGATTTAAATCCTGTCAGCCAAAATTTGAATCACTGCCAGAAACATGAAATCAATGCAAATCGGACCAAAATTCTGTGCATGTCCGGCGGGTGTCGAACATGGGCTTCCGTCGAACCGGTAATTCACAAGTCAACACTCAACAGTCAACACTCCGCTCCATCGTGCTGAGTGGGGGGAGCACCTGGTGTCATATCACATCATTTGGTCATCAACTTTTGAATTCTCTGTGGGGATTAGATTCCCCTATTTTGTTAGAGGCTCCAAGCTGTACTTTAAAATCTGGCAATAGGTGATACCCCACTCTTAGGTGTTCTTCCACTGCTGAGTGGTTAATACATCGCCTGTGGATGCTGAATATAGCCAGTATTGTAAACTGGCAATCACATTTCCTTAACCCATCAGAATCAGTGAACTTAAGAGTTGCCAAATCAAGTGTGCATGAAAATCTCTGGCTTGGTGTGTGCTAGACAGTGACCGCCGTTCTACTGGCACGTAGGATGGTGGAGCTCCTATAGGCGCTTCATATACCGGAAGCTTTTCAGCGAATTATGCCTTGCACTGACTAAAATATCAAAGTCACATTGTTATAAATACCTTTTGCTCACAAAGGGACACCTTGGGAGGCCTTTGATGTATGTAATTCCTTCGAACTCGTACAAATACTACCGTTATCAAATTTTTTCTTCATGCGGTCCTTCATTCAGTTCCCAAAATGAGTAATTCACCATTTTTAATACTGCGCACGCCAGGTGGTATGACATATCCCCTGGTGCGCGCAGTGTTCAAAATGGTGAGTTACCGATTTTGAGAACTGAACGAGGGACTGCTCAAAGAAAAAGTTTGATAACAGGGGGATTTGTTTGAGTTGTAAGTAATTAAATACATCGACGGCCTCCTAAGGTGATGCTCTATGATGTTTTAAGTCAGTGCAAGGAATAATTCGCCAAAAAGCTTCTGACGTATGAAGCGCCTATTGGGAGCTCCACCATTTCTCGTGGCGGCTGGCGGTGCCAGTAGAGACGGTGGTCACTGTCTAGATGGGTGGAGGAGTACTACTCGAATAAGTAAAAGCCATGCTCTTTTCCTATTTTTCGTTCATGAGTGATGCCAGTTATGAATTTCCCATGCTGAAGCTGTCCAATTTCGCTGATCGGGAACACTAGTTGTAGCCGTGTTGTCATAAGTTTGACAGTGATAGCAAGGGGAGAAATTTGGCAAACCAATGTTTACATAACCAGCTTTCTCATTGTGTGCGTTCATACTTATAGCTCACATAATCCAGCTATTATTTTGCAAACAACGTGCCTGCTGTTAACTGATATTTAAAAAATACTATTTTCAAATGAAGTTCAACAACTGTCGTGAAGTGGATGTGTTTTTTATGAAACAGTATCATAAAAAATTTAGAGCGGAGTAAAACGGTTCACTTTCAGAGAAATAAGACTTAACTTTCAAGTCTGGATGTGGGACTGTAGCTCTGACTCACTTACAATCACAGCAGTGTGTACCAACAAAATAGACCCTTTTGTCAAGTTTAGTCGAACGTGATTCTAGATCAGATGGTGATGTTGGAAATTTCTTGATTTTAACAGTCCAGGGGAATTGGACGTAATGTCATTGGGTTGGGAGACCCTAAAGTGACATAAAAATGCTCTAAAAAGACTGCCTTTCTGCTTCTTGGCCTAAATTGAACTCTGGCTATATTTTAGAGTCTGGTAGGTAGTTCTGTCACCCCTGTGTGGTGGTGCATACCCGGTGTTGAAATCAAGAAACAGTGAAAAAGTGATAGGTAACTGCACAAGCTGGGTCTCAAATATGGAACATTCTGCAGAATCAGGAGAATTTCATTGGCTTGAGGAAGGATAAATCTGCTGATTATGAGAATTTAGTCTTGCATGTTTGAAGTAATTTTTGTTACCCTAGAAAAATTGATTTGGCAAAACAGGTGAATTTCAGATGCAGTGGTCATTAAAAAAAACTGCACAGTACATTTTATGTCATACACTGCAATGTACATTGTATGTTATACACTGCACAGTACATTGTATTTCATACACTGCACAGTATATTGCATGTCATACACTGCACAGTACATTGTATTTGATACACTGCACAGGACATTGTATGTCATACACTGCGGTTGTTGATTAGTAGTACTGCCATGTTATTGCCTTTAGTAAAAATGAGAAATGCGCAGTCTGTCAAAGCGATTTGTGACAAAACTTTTAATTTCTGTGGTCCGTCAGAGTAATTAATTATATTCCATTCTTTTTGTCAAACTTGAATTTCCTTGACAGTCATTTTTTTCTTGCTACACATTGTGTAATTCATTTCCAATTAGGGGAAATTCTCGTGATGATGGCCAGGGGATTTTTTTCTCCCAGGAGAATTCCCTCTTTTAGGAGATGTACTCCTGGTTATGCGCTCACATATTTATATGTGGATGCATTATGCCGTCATCTCCATACAGCGTCTGCTGCTCTATCTCCTAAACGCTTTGACGTATGTTCATGAAATTTTGCCCATATGTTCCATTCGTAGATGAGACGGCATGAGCAAACTTTCGGACGGATCAGAGTACCGGTGTGTCCTCTAGTGGCAATTTTATTTTTTTAAGTTTACCTCTGTATCTTCAAAAGTCCTCCACGTATTTTCATAAAATTTTGCATATAGGCATCTATTAGTGAGATGACACTATCCTCTCGTTTTCAGATGGATTCGACATAGTTTGCGCCACCTGGTGGCCATTTTTACTATTTTAGAGTCTGTTTTTTTTGGCTTCCACCCTCTGTCAACCAAACTGCTCTAAGAATGATTGTGAAAATTGGCATGTATGTTCGTACCATGAAGGGGATGGCTACCAATGATTTTCCGACGACTTCGAGTACTGTGGCGCCTCCTAGTAGCATTTTTCTTTTGTGCTCATGGTGGTATCTCCTAAACCGTTTACAGGATCTTTACTAAGTTTAGCAAGACAGTGTATTTATATGATTTTGACAATGGACGACGGCGAATTTCAGACAAATCTGACTGCCGGTGTGCCCCTAGTGGCAGTTTTAGTTTTTCACGTTTACCTCTATCTTCAAAGGCCCTCAACGGATTTTTAGAAAATTTGGAATATAGGCATCTATTGGTGAGATGATACTATCCTCTTATTTTCGGATGGAATCGAGGTACTTTGCGCCACCTAGTGGCCTTTTTTGCTGTTTTCGAGTCTGTTTTTTGCCGTCCACACCTCAATCAACCAAACCATTCTAAGGATGATTTTGAAAATTGGCGTACATGTTTTCAGTGTGAAGAGGATGGTTGATAATGACGACTTCGACTACTGTGGCATCTCTTAGTGGTATTTTTGTTTTGTTTTGCACCCATAGCTGCATCTCCTAGTCCTAAACCCACTGCAGGATCTTTATTCAATTTAATAATTGTATTTATATGAAGCTAAAAACAAATGACGATGTCTTTCAGGCGGATCCAATGAAGGCTGTGCCCCTTACTGGGAATTTCATTGTTTCTGTTTTCCTTTGTTTCTCTGAAGTTCCTTGGCAGATGTTTGTGAAATTTAAAATTGGTAAATAGCTTGCTATTAAAGAAGCAATGCCATGTTGCTGTTTTCAGATGGATTGGACATTTTTTGCGCCATCTAGTGGTCATTTTTATGAAACAAATAGTCAAATTTAACCCTCTTTCACTGTTTGCGGTGCACTTTTGGGGCGCATTTCAACACTCTGCATTGCTCTTGTTTTAGTACTTATTTTGTTGGTTACACTGAATACAAAAGAAAATTGGCATACCAAGAAGAAAATCTTGAAAATCCAGTTGGTTGGCGTTGTATGTATGTACTGAAACCTGAGCTCAAACCCAAACCATTTTGCGATAAATACTATCATTCCCTGTATTCCATAGCCAGTGCCATCTAATATTTCTTTCAAGATTTAAATCTGCAAATCATAATTTTGCAAAAAGCCAGTTCTAGTTTTAAGAATTTTTTCTTTATAAATATTAATAGTAGTAACAGGAAGGCATTTATTGATGACAAGAAAATTTATATCTTGCCTTTTCATGCAGTGATAAACCGATTTAGTTTCTTCAATGTCAAGAACCCTAAAACAACAGGTAAAACCAGGTTAGAGCCATAGACAGCAAATGGAAAGGTCCCGGGGATAGAGAGGGGTATAGTTTTTGACCAGTGGACCTTTGCCCTTGCTTTTCAAAAACCTCCCACACCTCCCTTCCCCCTCACACATGCACACATAAACACAAATTGCTGGATTCTAGTTTAAGGGCAGTTCACTCTTGTCTGAAACTGCTACCTATGGGAAGTCCACGAATTACAACATTCGAGTTGTCTTTGTCTTTACAGGTAAAAAGAATAATTGCCTTTTTTCATTTCATCTCCCAAGTTGCAACCATCAAGTCCACTTGATGTTTTGTAGCCAAGAGCAGTCATTTGCTGATATCTGTAAGCCTTTTGGAAGTGTAATATCATCAAATCACCCAAGCCCAGCTTCAAGTGAACAGGTTTTGTGAATCAACGTGGACCTTTGGCAATGCAGAAACTAGACAAAGAATCAATTGTTTTTTTAAGACTCTAACTTAAACTTGGCAGTAAGACTGTGTTGCTGAGTCGAGTGGTGGCTTTTCTGTGGGAGCTGATTCCAACTAACCACTGTTTGGCCTTGAGGGATATCAACCTAATTTGCAATCATCCATGTGTGTGTGCAGTCACCTAGATAGAACTGTATTGTGATGCGATGTTTTGTTTTTCGTATCTCATCGGGAAAAATCAATGGCTCTTTGCTTCGGCACCCCGGATGCGCAATATTGACCTAGATATAGATTTAAATTGCATGCTACGTAATATCATGTGGTTGTCAGGGTGGAGACCTGCGGACATGGTGATCATGTGAGTCATCGCTTGATTACCTGACACGATTAATTAGCCCAGGATGTCAGTGTGGGGGCCTCCTGATAGTGTCCATGCAGGTGTAAACCGAAGACTGATAGATGATGTGAAGCTGTGCTCTGACACAGATTAATCTTTAGCTAATGCACAGTCATACTTTAATCCAGATTGAAAGGTGTTCAGAAACTAGTGACACGCTACTTGTAATTATGGTGTAGTACCTAATGTAGGTTAAGCATGGAATCGCATTATTTGTGTCAGAAGTGCATTGAATATGCAGTTTTTTCTTCATATACTTCAGTTTGTTTCGGCTGTTGTTTTGCTATTTTGTTTGAAAGCAATGAATGTTGATGCAAAGATTTCTTTTGGTAATTTATTAATCTGATCTTATGCCAGATTAGATAGAGGATTAAATATTCAGTCTGAAATTATGAAATTTCCTGCAAATGGCATAAACCCATCAGCTTGCTGAGCCAGTGAAATGTTTAAGTTTTGAACACTGTATCCGACCAAGCGAGACTCTCCTGGCAAGTAATCATTGCTTATGGAATGGAAACTTAAATTTCTGTCATAATTACTAGTAAATATTCCGGTCTCGCCGACCATTTTGATAGTTTATGGAATGAAGGTGCCAAGCTTACTCGTGAAACAATTTCTTCTCACTCTTGTGATTTTATATGGTTTTGATGTCTTTTTGGAAAATAAAATGATGAACGGAATGCACACCTGCTCATATTCATGAGTGTCAGATGAATATTATTATTAATCGGAGTGACAGAGTTTGCATAAGCTCATAATTGTAATCTCGTTCCACCTGTTGACACCAGATTTGAAGCCAGTTCTTGTCTTGTCCAACCACTCAGTAGACAAGCTGGTGAATAAATACGATCTATGTCATTAGTTTACACAAATGGATTTAAATAATACACACATTTTGAACTTTCACATTTTCATAAAGATAACTTCATGAATCCACTTAAAAATAAACTTTAACATTGTATCACAGATTTATTTGGGGCATCCATTAGATTTCCCATGACCCAGTTCTAGTTGTTGCAAATGAGTCTGAAATTTTTATCTGAGCATAGGTTCACTTCTCCATAGGTTAGGTTATGATTTACAGTCATAGTTGCTCTGGGAAAACATTGCACTAAGGTGGAAAAATGGAACCAGTTGTATACTCAGATAACTAATAACAATCAGGTTTTTAGTTGGATGCACACCTCAAGAAATTCATAGAGATGATGGCCCGGTCATGTGACATTGTTAGGCTCTGACTCTACGTCTACCATTGATTAGGACACCATTCTCCAAGCAGAAGCTGCAATTTAGTTTCCTCCTTGGTGATTAGGTGATAAACATGAAATCTGTGGAGAAAATCATAATCATTTGTACAGATGCCAAAGATGGATTCCAAGGCTATGTGCACCTTTTCAAGAAATGCAGTTAATACATGAAACATTCTTATTACTTAATGATAGTTTAAAGCAAACTTTTTAAGTCAAGTGGTGGGAAATCTCAACTTATGCCAGACAATCGCCAATAGATGGGGCAGTACACTTATGCATTTTCTACATCAGCCTATCAGAATGTTTGAATGTAGTTTTTCAACCAGTCGGATTATCCAAATATTACTGCATTCTGTTTTAAATCAGTAGTCAGTGAAGCATGGTTCTTGTCAACCTTTCACAGAAATTGATAAAAATTGCCTCAGATTATTTTGATTTCTTTGGCTGACATCTTCCTCAGTGGTATTATGTTTCCGGCTAGGTGGCGTGGAAAACAATGCATTGTATACTGAACAAAGACCACCCTCATCTTTAATCATAGCGTAAGGCTTCCGCTTGATTCATATTGATTTCCCAATTTTTCTCCGTGGTCCACTGCTTCCCTGTCGAGCAGGGCTGCTTTGGCCAGACATCCACATGATTATTCTTGTTGACAGCTGACTTATTAAAGTTGTGACATGAAGGCATTTCTTTCATCTCTTGTTAGCTTCTGACTCAACACCTTTTTATGCTCTTTCAAATGAAATAATCTGAGGTAATTTTGACTAATTTCTTGTCAAAGGCTTTAAAACAAGAACCGTTTTTCACTATGAATTCTATTTTCCTAATGAATTTGTTCACTGAATTAGAATGCAAGTCACAAACTATTATACCAGTAGTACATGGACTACCAACTCTCTATATTCTCAATGCACAAAATCTGTGATCTTGAGCTGAAGAAATGACTGACATTGTTGGCCGTTATATTACTATTCAGTAGCGACTCTGGTGTAATGACACGTTTTACTTTTTGCAAGTACGTCGTCTGCTCACTGACCGGAAGTTGAGATGAGCATCAGAACAAAGTGGTGCCTCCACTGGAAAGTTCACTGGAGAATATCAGTGTTGTGAATCTGTTGTCTAAGGTCGATGGTTACAAGGTCTTTCCACTCTCTGTAGAACTGGGAAAGAGTGCACTGTTGTATTTGTTGTCAGAGCAGATGTACTTTTGTAGACAGACACTTGAATTTCATAGTGTGTCCTACTCAAGACAACTTTTCATATACTAGAGACACTAATGCGAAGCAGTTTTGGTGCGAAATCTTCCCTCATGGAATGGAAACAGATTTCTAGATAGGGAAATTCAACATTGTAATCTCCCAATGAATGAGTTCTGTGGCTGCCATTTTCCTGGCAAGTAAGATCCTGAGCTTACTCGTGAAGTACTCACCTTTCACTCCCGGGATTTTGCTTGGTCTTGCATGATCTAACTTGTTAGCAACTTTCTTGCATCTCCAGAGTGCACCTCCACAAATAGAGTGCACATTTCTTGTTGAAACGATTTTCTCATTAACACTTTGTTTGTTTAACTGTTTTTCAAATCTAAGTTCTCATTCAGTAACCCAGAAGCGGATTTCGGGGGTCCTAGGGGCCACTTCCCTTGGCTGTTGAAAAACTTGTGATAATGACACGGAAATAAAATTGGGCATTCATTATGTTGTGCTAATCGTGGGTGGATACTTTTGTGTGTGTGTGCTTGTGCGAGTGTGTGGGTGCAGATACCACAAAATGAAAAACGTTGGGCCATCTAATGGTACTTCCTAGATCCGCCACTGGTAACCAGAAGCTGCCTATCATTGAACTTTTGTTGTACAGCGAGCAAGCTAAGAATCAAATCAGGCTGAAACTACTAGAACTTTACATGTGACCCTGAACTGCTTCGCTCATAAATAGTGATCAGTCTTCCTCCCTTTCTGTCGATTGCCTCGTCCTCGTTATCTTCCATCCCCTTCGTACTTCTTTTTTTCTTGTTCCTCCATTCTTCTATCCTTTACCTTATTCCTCTCTGTCTCCTCATCTCATTTCTCACAGTCCTTTGTCATTTATGCTCCCCCTATCACTTCTTCTCCATCCCTCCCCTCGGTCCCTCGCCTAGTCCACTCTGCTGTTGCTCCCCTCTGTCTCAGTCTGCCCTCTTTTCTTCTACCTCCCACCATCCTTCCCTTTTTTATCTTTCTTCCCTCTGTCCCCCACCTTCCCTTCTTTTCATACCGAACTCCCCTCCCCTCCTTACCTGTCTGTCTGACCCTCTCCCCTCCATTTTTCTTTCCTTCCTGCCTTTCCCACTGAGTCAAATCTGCTGCTAGAGGTGTGTTGGCATAAAGGGCGAAATTAACCAACACCAAAGTTATTTCTTCATGGTGGCATGGTCATCTAAGTTATAGCGAATTGGCATTGCGATTTTAAACCCCTAAGTTTTACTGTAAGTATGTTGCCTAATTTTCAAATATGAAGAGTGGAGTCAGATATGGAGAATAATGGACATTTGTTGAAAATATTTTCCATTCTACTAAAATAAATATTTTGCAAATTTTCTGTACAGCATGTGCCATTGTTGACTGCAATAAATTCAATGACAAAAAGTTAAGCCATCCCACTGTATTAACATGTCCACACTCAGCAGTTAAATTCCACTTGTTCACTGTGAAGTTGTAATGCCATTAGTCAAGGAGGGGATTCAAGCATTCTCACTTCCACATGAATATCTGGGTTTTTATGGGAAAGCCTAAAGACTAGGATGTGTTCATTTAAAATTTATCTGCGGTTATCATAGTGTTCACTTAGGTTTCCTGGTCAGATAAGTGTTGTTGATGCTATCAAATGTTATCTCGTAGTTGCTAAATGTGTTATGTGTGTGTGGGGGGGAATCTGAGGTCGGATAACTTTTTCTAGGTCAGTGTTTTCTTGTTAGCAGTTGGTAATCAAATGTTTCACACAATGTTTACTTTTTGCATACATTTTTAAATTTAGTATTTTTGGCACCGCATTACTTCATGGATTAACTTCAAATAACCTGGTTGTGATTTTTAAGAACTTGTCCACTTGTAATTCTTTAGAAAATTATTATTGAATTAGTTTGAAATTTTGTTATTCGTGTTTTCTACATGTGTGGATTGACACCTGTTGGCATGGAATTTGGCACTGTTTATGTGATGGATTCATGTCTTTTTGGAAGATTTTTGTGTTTGTGAAATTGAAACTTTTTAGTCGTCACTTTTTTGAAAGACGTTCCTGTTCTGTTGCGACATCAAGTTCACCCATCATTTGCGTTTTGACTCCCTGCTGTGTTTGCACAGGGCATGCTAGCTCCTGTTGCCATGGTGACCAACTTATGATGTCATGTTACCTTGAGAGTGCACACGCAGAGGAACCATCGTGGTATGAAGGTATTGATTTTTGCTCTTGTCGGATATACAGTCTTGTATTAAGTGCTAGCCTTTTTCCCTGTCCTGCTTGTTCTTTTTGGTATGCAGTGGTTTTAGTCGGTCATCTGTTGGATTCCGAGAGCAAAAACTCAGGTTTGCACAATTGTTGTTCAAAATTGCAGTTTGCAGTTTCATCATACGTGTAGTGTCTCTCTTTGTATTTGCCTTCTCAGCTTCCTATCTTGCATTTACTTATATTGGATGAGGATTTAGATGAGGATTTTAAAACTTAACAAGAGTGAAAATCTATCATTGTCTTTGTAGTTTAACCACTGACAGCAGCAGCAGCAGCAGCAGCAGCAGCAGCAGCAGCAGCAGCAGCAGCAGCAGCAGCAGAGATTTAAGGGGAGGGGAAGGGAGGGAGCTGCTGTGTTTTTTTCTTGGTTAGACAGATTATATGTTTGCATGTCTGTTGTTACATGCTCATGCCTCTGTCACATCTCCGACCCTTTTTGTGTTTGGGATGCTTAGTTAATGATCCTGTAATTATGTGTACATTAAATTAATAGTAATATCAGCTTTTCTGTGTTGCACAAATCGTCACTGATCTTTCCTCTTTAAAATCCACTCAACAAACTAAAGATAATTGTAGTCAGACCGAATTGAAAAAACAGACACGAATTGAAAAAAACGGACACAGATAGTGAAGCAAGTTAATGAGTGCTGTCTGGTCATTTATGGCCAGATCCAGACCATCATTTTATATAAATCAAAAACCAAGCAAGTTGCCTACAGGAGAGTAGGTCTCACTATTTACAAAGCAACTGAAACATTTATCATTATTTTAGTAAATGCATAAGTGGTGTATTTAGGTGAAATTGTTTATTATTTTTGTGAACAATATATGTGTTAATGAAAGAAATCGTTCATTTCATTTGTAACTATCTCGCCTCTTTCCGGCCTTCAGCGTGTACCTGATAGGTCTGATAGATATTGCATCAGTGCTGGGCATTTACTGGCTACAAACTAACACTGGCACATTATATGGATTATGTGAGATTATAAATGTATTGCCATTGCCCAGCAGACATGAACATCGAATTAATAGTACAAGGGAATTATTATGATGACCGTACTAATCTGTGCCCTTATTGTTGTGAGGGCCAGCCTTGGTTGATTAGTTACTCCATGTCATTTCTATAATGCCGTCCACACAAACTTTCCCTAAAACAAGTGACTCCTGGAATGAGTTGTCGCTTGGTAGGTGTGAGTATTGTGTGGACACTATTTAAACTATAGTACAACTTACCCCACTTGTGACAACTTACTCCACCTTATCGAGGTCAAGGTAACTTATTCTTATTCTAGGGTAACTTGGCCACTTCTAGTTCCTGTGTGGCTGCAAGCCTGGGGCGAGGTGGGAGTAATTGACCTATCGCCAGGATTATGACGGACGGCTTAATTGACCAATCAGAACAAAGCATTCTTGGCACACCTTCGTCTGCGTTTCCAAGCCGCCATTATACCCGACAAACCACACGTAGTCGAGTAAAACTTACTTTGGTCTATAGCTCAAGAAATTGTCCGCTAAGAATGGGGAAACGGTGTTGATATGGTGTGTGTAGCACCGAAAGCCGTTATGCTGCTCCAGAATAATATCCCGTCATTTTTTGGCATGTCCTAAGCCGAAAAATGATGTTGAAAAGCGTAAACTATGGATCAAGCTCTGTACGGCCACACGAGCAGCTGAACTTAGCGATGTTTCTTGATAACTCGAAGGCTATAATAAACACAAATATATTAGTTCCAAGATACGCACTTTTCAGCTTGGTGGCTATGGTGAAGGGCTATCTCAGGCTCCCGAGTTTCCTACGTCTGGCCGCCTTTGTCTCGACACCTGCTGGATCTCAGCACTCTAGCGGTAGAGTCCCCAGAAATTGTTGTTTTCAAGGACATTTTTATTTTATTTTTTTATTTATTTCAACCTAACAGAGGTACATTTTTGTTATTCATAAACCCGTAGGCTGGCGTTCAACTGAACTTCTCTCCCGGTCAAAATTCAGAGATTCCATCGGCACAGGGAGGGCAACGGGATTACTGCCGGTAACTCAAAGCCTTGGTCGAGCTGTTGTCACTAAAAATAAACTGTTGAATTACTTTTTGACGTGTACCTCTAGTATACACTATGTCTGTAGAGTTAGACAGAGCTCATTTTGAAGTTGTTCAAACATGATATGTAGATTTATGAAGCTTTAAAAAAGAATTTGAGTTATTTTTGTAAATACCCTATTTTTGCAACTACCACACCAGACTTGTAATCTTTTGTAACCATACCACGACTTAATGATCATGCTACCTTCAAAATTAAATGAAAGGTACCTTTATAGAATGAAACTACAAAAAAAATGCCAAGTTTGTAAGAAGGTAGGCCTAATTTAAACGGTCTTAATGGTGCAAACGGACAATTCCATAGGCGGATTTAGGGGAGGGGGGGGAGGCAGGCCCCCCCGCAAGCAAAATGAAACAGCAAGAGCGTGAAGCGTGAGGAAATATTGAGTTCAGTAACTAGGACCGGTAGCGGAAGAGGGGGGCTCAGACCCCAGATCGCGGCGGAATCGTGTTCCTGTTTTTTCTAGTCCACCGATAGATTTTCTGAACAGAAGGTCCAAAGGTCTGCATCCCCGGCCCCTGCAACTTTCGGGCCGCCTGTGTACATACAATTGCACTTTGCCCAATTCCACGAGGTAACATGTTGGACCCCCCTTGTGGTATCCTAGATCCGCCACTGAGTTTCAGACATTAACTTGACTTAGAGACAACCCTAGACCTACCCGGCCGGAGCAAACTGTTTGGACGAGATGAATGTGTACATGAGCTATGAACCTGAATTTTTTGATCAAAATATTTCGTTACAAGATTAGAAAAGCGTAAACAGTGCTGTCGAGTCGACCTCAGTAGTCAGCCGGAGACTATAGTTCATGTGTTGTCTGTAATCTATGACCTACTTTACTCCAGGAGTCCCACCAGTTGTGACCTACTTTTTATTTGGCGAAATTTAGCAGACGACAGAATAAAAATATCGGTGAATCTTCACTGATTTTATTCCAAAGATCATGAAATCTATGGAATCGTACAGATAATTCGACTTTAAGGTACATACCCAGCTTAACATGAACATATCGTATCAGTGGCCTTGTCATTTGTCAGGTGAAGGTGGCCCCGAGGCAGAGGGGATTTTCGTTGGCTCCTCGAGCCATTTTTTCATCGTCACCTTTACAAATTCCCATATCATGAACGTACGATTCTCTGTTGAAAAGCGTCGCCTCTTGTCTCTGTCGAAGCGTTTTCAAATAGTGCAAAAACACTCATCTATTCCACCAGGAACGTCGTTTAGCGACAGTGTATTTGCCTGTGACATTTCGTTCGAATGTCGGGTATCACGTGACTTTTCGCATAGGGGCGGAGCTTGCGATAGGTCAATTGTCAGCTGCGGTTACATAGAGACTGTTTTTCGTTTGCGAGCTGTATTCGCATTAGGTGTTCATTGTCACCCACAGAGCAACAACTTTCGCCTTACCCTAGCTATTGTGTGTGCATGTGCGTGTGTGCATCAGGCCTTTATCCAGGATTTTGAAAATAGGGTGTCCAAAATGGGGTTCCCAATATTCCAGGGCGTCCATGATTCCGACGCGTAACCCCCCACCCGCAGCAATACCCCCAAACACATATTTTTTTACAAAAAGTGCATAGATCAAGGTTTTTACATCTAAGTTTATAAACAGCCTTCTATGGTGAGCATTTTTACTAAAAAAAACTGTGGACCAAGACTTTTACAATGCTGTCAATCAAGTGTCAAAATAGCAACAATGCATATACTTTGTATATGCATTGTATATTTCTTCCTGCTTTGAAAAAGAGCCCCCACTGTGAGCTTTCAGAGGCTTCCTAGTATTCATTACAATGTGTGAGTCCAAACTTGAAAGGTTCCTATTGACAGTGGGCATCCAAATGATACATTGGGCATCCTTGCCAGGGCCTCCAGATCAGTGCTAGGGCATACATTTGGACGCCCAGGACTTACGCTGCATAAAGGCCTGGTGGGCATGCGTGTGTGGACGCTTTACTTAAAGAGTTCCCACCATAACCCTGTGTCTCAAAAAGAATTTTATTAATACATATTAAGAGATTTAATAGCTTGTTGCTAAGAAACCAGCCAAAATTTTTTTTAAAAATATTTTTCTGTTATTGGGGTTGTACGGAATGGGTGGAAGACCGTCTCCGCTGTTTTTACCAGTGCGATAATGAGGAGGTGTGAGGAAAGTCCATGGAGAGCATCCTTTTTCAGACATGAAAAGATGCATTTGTGGAGGCTGTAGTAACAGCAACTTGACTGAGAACGTCTGTGTGTTCAAATTTCCTCCTAAGTACTTGAAAGTTGCAGTTTGTGCGCAACTTGAGAGTGTGGAGTATCACTTTGGAACATGCGATTTAGTCGGGAGCCACTCTTTGTTCAGCACATTTCAAGGAATTGCGTTTCGACAAAATGCCAAAGCGGCATTACGATGAAGGACTCGCCGTCTTGTAAGTAAATTTTGCAAATTAAATAATGAACAAACTGCTTCCATTCTGGGGTGCCGTGATGCCAGGCCTCAACCTCGGCCCAGATTGAGTGCTACGACACGTAGGCTCATGTGTTTACATTGCGTTTAGTCCGTGGCGTGCTCGTTCTATCATGGTGATAGTGAATACAAGTGACCCAGGTGTACTGTGGTCTTTGTCAATGATTATGAAGTGTCAATTTTGTGAATAATGACCACCCCTTGGTTCAGTTTGTTGTGGCTCACATATGTTTGCAGCATTTCTTGTGTAGGTGGATCGAGTTCATATGGCCTCAAAGCCGATGAAAGTTCGTGGGAAAGAGAATTCATTGTCTAATGCTTCATGTACTTGAGTGTGATGCCCGTGTGATGCTCTCCTCTCCGCTCAAAATCACCCTCGTCTTCTGCTGTGTTGCACCATTGCAATTGATTGTCAAGTGACCAAACGTCTTCTACCCATTACATCATTTGGTGGGAAACTTGGAAAAAAACTATCATTTCTTCAAAATTAAAAAATGCGACTATTTGGCATAAAAAGTGCTTATTTACTTCAATTTAGTGGTATTCATTTCACGTAAGATAACTGAAACCTCAAAAACTAGGAAAATGCATGGTGAGAACTCTTTAAAAATGGATTAAGTTGCACCAGTTTAAGTTGTTCTGGGGTTGGCTGTGTGTGGATGGAACTTATGACCAATTAGGAGCCAGAATAAATCGGAGCCATCTAGTCTCTGCTGTGGTACTAATTTAGTAACTACCTGGAGGCCACCATCTTATGACATTAGTTCGCAGTGGGGTCAGAGTTTAGGTTCAAAGGTCAGTGGTTGATGACTTTGGGATTTCACTTGGAACAATGATGACCATAGTTAAAGCTGTAATTCCAGTTCTAAAAAGTGGATAATTAAAAAACTGAAACTTATTTAAAATATCCGAGATGGTTCCCTCGAAAGTGGTGTTATCAAAAGACCAATATGATTGGATATTTTTAAAATCTCTGTTTAAAGTCACTAAAAAGCGCATATCTCAGGAAAAAATAAGACAAGTAACTAAATTTTGTTAGGAAATTTATTCAGCTTTCAGAAAATATGTACTTTGTAGGTGTTACAGCTAACAGAATTTAGAATATTTGCACATGAGTACAACCTGGTAAACGAAGTTCACAGTTAACTTACAATGTCCGGATACAAGTGAATCAAATCCAACAGTCGAACCTGATTTGATTCTTAGTTCAAATTTTCGTCACTAAGTGTTTTGTAAAGGTATGGTCTATCTGTATCTTTTAAAGAGTATTATTGAGATATTGAACAAATAAACAGCTCTGGATCATTTATTAGTTGGAATCTTATCATATTGAACTGTTTTGTTGTTAAAATTGGTACTAGTGGTAAGTTGAGAAAAAAATTAATTGATCTAGAAAGCAAGAATCCAATATAAAGAATCCAAATCCTAAAAAGAATGGAATCGAATTTCTAAAAATGTATATCATCTCATAAATTCTGGCAACTACATAACTGTCAATTCTCAGGATGCAACATTTTTTCAGACTTTCAAAGCACAAATTGTAATTGTTTGTTTTGACAATTTGTGATTTGTGGAATTGCCCAAACTGGTCACAACCTTCAAATTCTGATAGTGCATACTGATGTTGGAAGCACAATCTTTTGTAATTTTTTGTAAAACAATCTGGGACTGATGTCAAAGACCACAGTTTTAAGCTGCATGAGCGTATGAAGTCAGTAGCTAATTATCACATGATATCACTGACAGACGTTTACATCTTACATGTCTGACTTTAGTGTCAATGTTCATGTGTTTCTGAAGTATTATGATTTTCAGTGCATGAAAAGTGAACACACTGTGGCAGGTTGATGATTGTGACAGTTTGGGCAGCAGATACAGTTTGCAGTCTTACTTCATTAAAATTGTTTGTTATATTGAATACCGTATTTGCCCTAATAACCGCCCAGGGCGCTTAGAAAAATTTGTTTCGGGGGAGGGCGCTTATTGTAACCCAATGCGGTTGAAACCCGGTTTCCAAAACGGGTGAAATCGGAAGCTAAGATTCACCATATATATGCTCTGTGACGTATCTGTAACCTATGACAGACTTTCTACAAAATTGTGGTGCAATGTTGTCAAAATTTACTGTTAAATTACAATCATTTTACAAAAAATTGTGCATAAGTCCCGGGGTGAAAACTTGCCGACTGACTGCCTTGCAATCGTCGATATGGCAACTTGAATACTTGAATAAAAATACAGTTTCGACTCAAGCAAATTACCTGAAATCCTCCTTAAGTTTTCCAAATAGCATCCTTTAGATTTTTAAGTTCCCGTGGAGTTGGGATTAAAGGAGGTTAAGTCCAAATCTGAGCTAGATCGTGCCGTCTATGATCGTAGGCCTACCGGGTTGCACGAGAAAAAAATCTCTGGAAATGTTGTTGTCACGGGACGTTTGTTTTGTAGTTCATCTGCCTGTGTGAGTAAGCGAGTGCGTGCGTGTCACCATAGTTCATTTGCCAGAGTAAATGCAATCTAACGAGCTACATGTGCATTGTACACAAGCCGAAAGTAGAGCATGTTTCATTCAGCACCTGCTGGTCTCATCTGCTAAAAAACGTTTGACAATTGTCTTGGTAAGGCCCATATTAGTCGCCGTGTGGCTGGTTGCGTATGTGACTGTGACAGTTATTTTTCGGTGTAAGGGTGTGTAAGCATTCACTGTCAGTAGTCATTTTATCGGATATTTGGCTTTAAAAACACCAATTATGGCTACTCAAACAATCCCTCTGAAAAATAACACAAAATTTTTTATGGTATCAGAAACTGTTGGAAGTTAGTGTCAATATTTATTTCTTGCCGATGCTATACTACCCGTTTCATGAATGGATTGTTCCCGACTTAATGTCTTTGCTGACAGCCAGTACATGTATGTAGTGCGCGCTTCCTGGCCTCGTGCTTTTAACACTGGTCGAGTTTTTTCATTAGTCTTCAATTTGCAGTTTTCTCATGAACGAAGAAATTTGGATTCCTGTTGAGGGCTGGAATATCTACAATACAATCCCGTTGACAAGTATGCTGCGTCTGTTCTGAAATGCCAGACCATAGTACCACACATTCCTCGCAAGATCAGCAAAACTTTTGCGTTCTTTTTGAGGCATAGCAGAAGAAACATTGGCATTTTTCAAGTTATTTAACAATGCTGTCAGCTTCATGTGAAGTTGAGAAAGAGGTTATTGTTAGTTCAAAGCTGCAAAAAACCCCAGCATATTGTGTAGGTGCTTAAAAAACAAAATTTTTAAGAAGTTGGGGTGGGTGTTTACCTGAACGGTCAATCGTGTAATGTTTGGGAAGCTACATCAGCATCAGGCTTCACATGCAATAGGCAATGACCATCGCCTCTGTTGGCCCGAACCAGAGGCGATGCAGAGGCTATAGGCGCTCTGTACGCCGGAAGCTTTTCGGCGAATTATGCCTCGCACCGACTAAACCATCAAAGTCACGTTGTTACAAATACCTTTTGCGCATAGAGGAACACCTTAGGAGGTTGTCGATGTGTTTAATTCCTTCCAACTCGAACAAATACTCCCATTATGAAACTTTTTCTTCGAGCAGTCCCTATTTCAGTTCCCAAAATCGTGAAATCAACATTTTCATTTTTTTAACCAGGCCGAAGGTCAGAAGTTGGGGACCTACCGGCGAACTTTGAAAGCTGAAGTTCCTGCCCTTCGCGTACGTCCTGCCGGAAACCAGCCGTGCATTTGCCGTGTTGTTAAACATTAAAATGTCAAATATGTGCACAAAGACTATTAAATGTCATATCAACAGCATTTATTTTTATCAAATACAAACAATAATTCATTGAAATATAATCAGTTTCAAGTAACGCCAATTAAAGACAAGTATAAGTGGTGGCATTTTGGAAACGAACATTTGACTGACAAGACCGCAATGGCTCACCTTTGGCCTATTTAAAGATTGAGGTCGTGAAGTCACATCACCTAGCGAGCGCGGTAAAAATTGGAGCGTGCGCAGTATAAAAATGGTGAGTTCACGATTTTGGGAACTGAAATAGGGACTGCTCGAAGAAAAAGTTTGATAATGTGAGTATTTGTCCGAGTTGGAAGGAATTAAACACATCGACAACCACCTCAGGTGTTCCTCTATGCGCAAAAGGTATTCATAACAACGTGACTTTGATGGTTAAGTCGGTGCGAGGCATAATTCGCCGAAAAGCTTCCGGCGTACAGAGCGCCTATAGCCTCTGCATCGCCTCTGGTTCGGGCCAACAGAGGCGATGGTCATTGCCTACACATGCAAGAGTCAAGTAAACAATAGAATAGACAATAAATGCGGATGTTTTATTATGGGTGCCAGAGTAAGTTCTACTGAAACTGCCTCAGGGTCATTGGAGAAGAGTTGCATATTTTTTGGTGCTGGAATTTTGATGAAACCGGCATTTACAGACACCGGGCACTTTTTAAGAAAGTCTCAATTGTATAATTTGGAAGTAAGCTGTAAGCAGAACATAGGTGCTTAAAAGTGTGAATTTGGAAATTTTAGGGGTGGCCTGAGTAAGCCGAATGTTAACCTGTGGGGTCCGGTAAGGTTATAAAAGCATATCTGTGTCAAATAAAGGATCAGACAGATGATTTCTTCTTGGTGTGTGGTATTATTGATTGGTGTTTTTTTATTGGGAATTTATTGATCCGATTTACATCCCAATGTAGGCCTGAACTTTTCCATAAATAAACATTTAGCTCCCAAGCAGATGACCCGGATAAGATACATTGGTACTTGATGAAGCTTTATATGCCATGTCTTGCTCTATCATAATGTTTAAATTTTTGTTTCTTTGCAAATGACAAAGGTCTCCTCAGTGTCTTAATGCCTCTTTCTTTGACTGAAATCAGATGCAAGGTGGCACTGTAGTAGCAATTTTTTTATTTTTCTCTTTCCAGTCCCTTGGCAGATCTTTCTGAAACATGGGGTGTAAGGAGATCTCATCAAGATCTATATGGAGTGTGCCGCCTCTTCTTTTGCCATAGCTCAAAACCTTTTGCTTTTGATTGAAATTGAAAGCAAGATGGTGATGTGGTGGCCATTTTTATCTCTTTACAGAGCCATAGCCCAGGCGACAGGTTTTTCAAAACAGGTTTTAACAAAACTACACAGGTGCGTATGGCAGAAGTGCACTGTCACAGGATGGATTCCACTACTTCAGCTGATCCCTGATTTTCTGACAGATTTGACCATTTTAGTACTGGCTAGTGTCCAGTTTATTGTTCAATAATGTCTCTCTTGGTGACTAAACTACTTTTCTGTTCACATCTACGGACAAGTGATTGATGGGTCTTTATGAAACTTCTTACTTGACATGGGATGTGAGGGGGATGCACCAGCTCCAGTCGGATTTCTGGAGGATTCAACTGCCTTAGCACCCCCTAGTGGCCACTTTTCACAAGTTATTCCTTACCAAAATCATTACATGACGATAACTAGAAAACCAATTGACATAATTTCCATGGTTTCTCCACTTCCAAAATTAAAAGAGGGTGGTAATTTGGTGGCGTAAACAGTGACCATGGGTCTTTCAGTTATCCTCTCCCATTTGGTATGCTTCCACTTATAGAGGTGATGAAACCTCCCTGTTTTAGACGGATTTGACGTAGTGTACGCCTTCTAGTGGCCATTTTTATTATTTCTGAGTCTGTTGTTTTTTGTTGTTTTTTTTTTTGACGCCCTTCTCACTTATTGGCCAAACCACTCTAAGTGTCATGAAAATTGGTACATGTGTTCTTACAGGGAAGAGCATGGCTCGCTGCGGATTTTTGGACAATTTTAACCACTGTGGAAACTTTGGTATATTATGCTTTACACACCGTTCTCTAAAACACTTAGGATTTGTTTTTATTTAAAGTTTCCACTTTTGCATGAGGGGCGATCAAAAATAGGATTGATATGATTTTCGTGAAAACATTTTAAAATTGCATAGAACAAAAACAAAACCGTGATTTTTGAGATTTTATCTTGAATATTTATATCGTATAAAATTTAGTCATGTTATTGATCCTGTTATTTTGCTATGAATTTACCTTTTTACTAACTTTTCCTAAAAGAGTAAAGTCACATGACCTAATTCGTGGCAGATTGGTATAAAGTCAAAAATCAAACTCTACAAAATTTCTTCAGGTATCTACTTTTGCTAAATTCTATAATTTTGGAGATATTTGGCTAAATATACAGACTTTTCAATAAGGTCCTGCATAACCTTAAACCATCTTTGTGAAATTTGGCAAGTATATTTCTATGAACGACGATGGATGACAAAGACTTTTGGACGTATCTAAATAAACTGCTGTGTTCCTAGTGCCAGACCGAGTACTTTTTACCTTCGCAGCTGGTGTGATTCTATTGAGGAGAGCATTACTGACTTGCTGTGCACTCCCTAGAGGCTGTTTAAGTTTACTAGTATTGCTCCGTTTAGTGGGAATGTTTGAAATAGTAAACATCCGGTGTATATACCATATATATATATGCTATATGCGGTGCACACATGGGTGCTTATCGAAACTCTGCCTTGCTCCTGTTAATAACAAATTCCCACAGTCCTAATTAGAAAGATTATTATTCATTGTTGAAAGTGTTCCAACACCATTTCAACTTCAGCATTACAAGAGGGCGCTTCAGTGCAAGTGACTGAACAGCTTGAGTTGTGTGAAATTAAATGATTTCACTGGTGTTTTTCTCCTGATTGTTTCATGCTACAGTCATGTTTTGTACAGAGTAATGACATATATACAGGCTAATACATCATTGACTTGACAACAGAATTGCAAATTGACTCCTGAGGTAGCTTCTTTGTTCCTGCAAGAAATACAGTGTTGGCTTATGTACTAGAAAACTGTAGATTTTAACTCAGTAAAAGTATATCTTTTCTGAAAATAGTAAGCTTGTAGAATTTGATTTTAAACTTCTTGCCGATCTACCGTTAAGTCGTAACAATGTACTTGTAATAAAATTAAGCAGAAAATTAAGATTGTATATTGGTAACAAAACGACGGTATCAATAATGTGACCAAATTTCATTTGATATAAATGTTCATCGTGAAGTCTCAAACAGGCTGTTATAGTTTTCCAAATTATTTTGTTTTCGGTTTATGCAACTTTAGTGTTTGTTTTTCATTACAAGTCTTATTTTCTAATTGCTCCTTTTGCAAAAGTGGAACATTTTAAAAACAATTCCAAGCTGCGTTTTAGATAATAGTGCATAAGACACAGAGTGTGAAAGTTGCATATGAATCCGATGAGTTGTTTCTGAAGTATGAAGTTATCCAAATTCGGCCATTCTTGTAGTCTCCTACACACTACCTTACGAGACAAAGCACTTTTCTGCAAGTCTTTATTGGACCTGTTTAACCAAGTATGCTAATTTTTGTACATTTTAGCTGAAAAGCAGATATTTATTTTGTCAATATTCTTGATAAAACTTGATGTATTCTTGGCAAGCAGCTTAGAGAGGCTTTATCTGAGTGTACGTGTCGTGACAACCGGAAGTCACGTTTCACAACACTACTTCCCCTTCCGCGGAACAGGCGCGCTCCCTGGCTTTTAGATCTCAGCAACACCCTAGCGTCCTGGAATTCGACCTCAGCAATGCTCTCTTTTGTGTTCTGAATCCACCAGTACCAGGTCGCACCCTCTCCATCCGCCGCTCTTAATCTCAGGGTTAGTCATGGATTTTTCCTTAGTTGGGCGCCAATGTAGAAAATTTCGTGATGACCGGGACTTGAACCTGGGTTGCACAAGCATCTAAACCATTCGGCCAAGAGGCAATTGCCACTTGGCAAGCGGCTTAGAGAGGCTTATCTGAGTGTACGTGTCGTGATAACCGAAAGTCACACTTCACAACAGCAGCACCAAGGTTTGTTATAAAATTGGGTTTGCTGGCATAAAAATAGTAAAAAAATTTAAGTTCCGAGAATTTGTTGTGACATGTACGCAATACGCAACCTAGGTGCCGGCAGCGAAGAACACTTGATAAAAGAATTGGGGAAAAGAAACTGGTAAGGTCAGGTGACGTAATCGCAAAAAGCCGACTCGAGAGAACGCATCACAATTTTAGCAACGGCTGATTAACGATCACTAACTTTTCCGACACTGGTAAATCACTACTAAGTTAGTTTACTCTAGGAACTTTGCTCCTAGGTTTACTCAAGGATGAGATTAGTTTTTGTGACATTAATTTTGAGTCAGATTTTATTTGTCCATTTTTTATCCATATCGGCGGAAACCTGTAGGCCTATATTTAGTACAGCTTTGGGCCAAGGCTTGGGTAACCTGGCGATGGTATGTGATGATCATCCCTTCAGAAGACACCTTTTTCAAAGAGTTTGAACAACCAGGTGCCATACAAAAAGGCTGGCGAACCTTTTACAGCACTGTTGCAAACAATAAAAAATAAGGACGATTGATACAATGATAAATTACGATGTAAACTCTTCAAAATATGACGTAAGCAATGAATGTGAAAAGCAGTCGATACCCCGCCATTCACATCACTGACACATCAGCCAATCGACGATCGCTTTCAGGATTCAGTGTTTTGACCATGAATACGAATTGGCTTTTGTTTGGCGCGCAAGTCGGGCAAATGTGTTTTATTTGTATGTTGGAACTGATTAACTGCAACATTATTTTGACTACAGTCCCCTTTTAAATTGGTGAGATTTTATTGTACTCATATGGCACTCTAAGCTTACGCAAAAGTTATTCGCCTTACTATGGTTTGGTAGAAGGCACACGCATTTTCGTGGTGACTTTCTGTCCAAGCTCTCTTACTTGAAGAGATCATCACTATGATAAGATGTACTCCCACTTTTATTGGCAGTTTCGATTGTGTTTTAGTTACAAAATCTGATGAACTATGTTATGCCATAGATGCGCCAGAAGTCTTGTCAAGTCTAACCTAATAACATTATGTAGGTTTTTGTTGGTCAGTGTGCAATGTGTTTCATTTTGTTTCATCAGTTTCAGGAGCAAGAACCAGTTGGCCCCCTAAGTTAGAAGGAGTCTATGGTAATTTCAAGGTAAGTTGATGGTTTTCAGCTGTGCACGCTCTAGTCTTCTGCAAATTCTCTTCAAGCCATCTCATTGAAGCCTTTAGTTGTTTTCTGTTATTGAATACTCTAAAAAAATAATTTAAAGGGTACTTTTGTATCTTTTTTGGCATTAAAGAGATTTTCATGGTGTTGGTTTGTGGCCCAATTAGCAGTAGAAAACAAAGATTGCTGATAGCGTATTGTATTTTCATGAATATACAATGTCTGATGTTTTATAGTAAATCAGTCCATCGTCAAGGAAAACAGAACACACAAAAACCCTCAACTAATCAAGTGGTATGCCATGGTTGAAGTGATTGCTAGGGCATCACTGAATGGGCTCTGTTGAGCTCAATCTTTGGGGGGACAGTTTGATCATTTGTGCATTTAATGCTGCTACTGGTGTGAGACTGTTTTCATTTTATCTCGATTAGTTGTGTCCCTTTTGGGGTTTTCGTTTTCCTTGACAATAAACTTATTTACAATTGATGTATTAGACATTGTATGTAAGTAAATACATTATTTTATAAACAATTGTTCTCATTTTTCTTAAGACATTTTTTTCAAAACTGCATGCTCATGAACAGTGTGAAGACCAATCATCTTTGATGTTAACTTTTTACAATGGACTCCAGGGTTGCATCAAAGCAAGTTTTCTAGTGTTGCATGATGTGACAGTTAAATAATGGAAATCTGACCTCTATACTATTAACTAGCATGCATTTTCATACAACTGGTTATAATACACCTATTAAACTATTGATGCTGGCACCCGGTTTTTACAAAACAATGCTATGCTCAGTCAGAAATGTGCTTTTTTGTAAAGAGCCTTGTCTGTTTTTTTATTATGTATTGGTGATGACGCCTAGATACATTGTTTATCTAGCTGTTTCTTACTGAACCCTTGCTGTGTGAATACTTGCCTGAACTGTTGGGGTCATGGGGTCATGTGACACCAATGCACTGAACTGCTTCTTGCCATTTTGAAGTTGACTCAGGCATAGGTGCAATGCATTTCAAAATTCTATTAACCAGAATCTTCACCGCTGTTGCTATAGTGGCATGCTCTTTCACAAACTAAGTTTTTTATGCGTCTACTGCTGTATCTCAAAAACCTTGAGATAGAAGTTCATGAAATTTTGTAGACTCCTATTATGGATTGGACGACACGAAAACACCTTGGATTCCTTTTGCGTTCAAAATAATTTCACGGCAAGGGACATTTCTACAAGAGCCCCTATGGGGTGAAATGAATCTTGAACAATTACTTGAATTACTTCTATAATTTTTATGCATGGTGATGGTGTATTTGGTTTTCATGGTTGGACTGTGATTGTGTGGGATGGGGTAACATAGTTACATGAATACCTAGTTGTTGAGAGAAGTCATGGAGTGGGTTTAATTATGTGAATGTCAAGCTCCACACAGCTCCACACCCATGTGATGAGTAAGCCATTTTACACTCATTAAGTGGGTGCTATAACATATGTTTGACTTTGTAGTAGACAGACTGTAACCAAACATCTGTGGAAAATAAAAATTGTTTTTAGATGTTCTTGAGCAGTGGTCTGGTGCACTTAAGTCAAAGTAGAAAAACAAAAACAAGCAATGGTATCACCAGTCACAACTGTTCACTTGAGACCCATGTTTATGGCTGATCTTGCTATTATGTGACCAGCTGAGCACATTTGTGGTCATGTGACCTGTTGTGTGGCTTCCTGTTGTTATATGTGGTTTTGGTAAACAAACAACATGTTTGTAAATGCTGAATTGTTGCATAATAATGATCTTTGATTCCAGAAGTAAAAATACAAAAAATATGATTCAACTTAATTTTAAGACGAGCAGCAGGTGCACATTCTTCAAAGTGGTTGTTTTGGTTTGATATGAACTTGTTCATTGACAAATGGTGAATGTCGATAATGCTCAAGTTGCATGCATTTGTATATAGAAAACCCTTACTGTTCAGGCGTTTTTAATATCCTAGTGTGAATTAAGTGGTTAGCCAACAGTCTCGTCGTGGAAAAGTGTCACGTCAATCGGACAATATTGGTTTTGAGCTCTGCCTAGTCATACGTAAATGTTAAAAGTTTTTAGCTACATAATGCACCATGTCCAAGACATACTAACCTGACAATTATACAGTTAATGCTCGCTAATTTAAAATAGTCCCTTTAACAATGACAACAGAAAAGGATATTTTTGTAATTTTGTGGCTGAAAGATATGAGTAAGTCTGAAAAACTAGGTCGAAACCAGGAAATCCAGATCAGAGAGTAGTACCTAAAATCGCCATTGGGGGCACTGTTTTCAAATTTTTGTTGTGTTCTCAGTTGAAATTTTGCTCAATATCATGTTGCATATAATTGTGATGATCAAATTGTCTAATCCACTTAAGCTGAAATTTTAGTCTTCAGACTCAGTTTTTATTGATTCTCTTCAAAATATCTTCTATACAACAATTTCATAGAAGAGCAGAATTTATCCCAATACGCATTGAATAAGTTGAGTGCAATACGGCCATGTGATATTGTTTTCCGTATTCACCTCCTGCACTTACTTCAACAGTGCCCTCGGACATGGAATGTTCAAAAGGTAGGTCAATGCGGACTCAAGGTCGTTAGCTGGTTCGATCAGCAGACTTTCCCAAAATAGTTTAAATTAATACAATTGCAACATTAAAAATAATGCTCAACATGCAATCAGGTCCCAAATGTAACATCTGGAACAATACTGTTAATTATATGATACTTCTGTCTCAGTTTTCAATTGCTAAATATTATTTATATCGTCTGCAACTCGGGTGCTGATTCCTCGGTTACTTCAGTATCAGATGTTGTTATTTAACTATTTTCAGGAAATGTTACAAGTTCAATGCACAATAATTGTTTTCATCTTTGTTATCTCTTCTAGTAATAGATCGTCACGTTTAAAACTGTTTCTTTTACTAGAGAAAACTTGCAACCTAACGCGCAAGTACATACATATAGGATGTGATCCGCCACATGAAGTCTGGCGAAGTATTTAAAAAAATCTGCTAATAAAATTAAAGAAACTTAAGAATTCAATGCGTATGGGATAAATACAAAACGTACCTCGATTGGCGTAGATGAAGTAATATCCCACTCGACATTATTCCTTGTGTAGTGTCTTGTATTACTACATCTACACTCTCGGGACGTTTTGTGTATATATTCTATGGTATGTAACATCTACTGCAAAAATTGCAGAATATCATTATTATATGTAGACATAATTATTCTGTACAAAACTTGCTGTGAGCTTTCCATTAACTTTTTTATTGTGAAGAATTTGAGAATAATCAAATAACGTGACAGCTGGATTAAATCGCTTCCTGCTGCTGTCCACGCCATTTTGGTTTTGAAAGCTTTTGAGAAAGTCTTCCTGTTCAATTTGACGCTCTATCGATGCTATTCTGTATCTCATCTTGGAAGAGGTGAATAATTTTGCTGATTATTATTTTGGTCCCAAATTGTTGATATTTTACCGTACTTGTAGCGCAACCATGTTCACAAATTCATTTTCTATTTTACAACAAAGTTCTCCTTTATAAATGTTTCACTTAGTGGACTCTTATTCACTCCATAGTGTTGGATTTGGTTGGCAGTATAGGGGTTAGTCACATGACTCCATATGTTTCTGATGTAGAAAAACAAAGTTGAGGGATTTTGAGTTATGTATGGGATTTTTATGTGCCCACATATGTGGGTGCGTATTGCCGTCATCTCTGTCTGGGCTTCAGGTATACAGCGTCTGCAGCTGTATCTCCTAAACCCGTCACAGGATCTTGATGAGATTTGGCAGATGTGTTCCTATGAAGATGATGGCGGATGGCGACGAATTTCGGACATATCCCACCATCAGTGTGCCCCCGAGTGGCATTATTAGTTTTTTACGTTCACCTCTTTATCTTCGGAGATCAACACAGATTTTCATAAAATTTCAGAGATAGGAACCTATTAGTGAGAAGATGTTATCCTCCCTGTTCAGATGGATTTGATGTATTTTGCGTCTCCTAGTGGCCATTTTTTCTGTTTTCGAGTTTGTTTTTTAGCATACGCCCCTCTATCAACCAAACCACTCTTAGGATAATTATGAAAATTGGCATATATATTCAAATTGTGAAGAGAGCAGCTGACGATGATTTCCTAATGACTTCGAGTGCTGTGGCACATCCTAGTGACAGTTTTGATTGTTTTTGCATCCATGGCTGTATTTTCTATTCTAGACGCTCTGCAGGATCTTTATGTTTGTGTATTTATATGGAGTTGACAATGGACGACGACAACTTTCAGATGGATAGGACTACCGGCATTTCCCCTAGTGGCAATTTTATTTCTTTACGATTACCTCTATCTTCGAAGGTCCTCAACAGATTTTCATAAAATTTGGCAGGTTGACATCTATTATTGAGGTGATGCTATCCTCCTGTTTTCATGTGGATTCGACGTATTTTGCGCCACCTAGTGGCTATTTTTACTGATTCCGAGTTTGTTTTTGGCATCCATCCCTCTAGTGAGCCAAACCACTCTAAAGATGATTATGAAAATTGGAATAACATATATGTTCCTACTATGAAGAGGACTGCTAACGATGATTTTCTGATGACTTCGACTACTGTGGTGCCTCCTAGTGGTAGTTCTTTTTTACGCCCATGGCTGAATATCCTAAACCCTCTGCAGGATCTTTATTAAATTTAGCAAGTGTATTTATATGAAGTTGACAACAGACGACAAGTTTCAAACGGATCGGACGAACACTGTACCCCACAGTGGCAATTTCATTTTTTCCGTCTTCCTATGTTTCTCTGAAGTTCCTTGACGGATTTTTATGAAATTTGGTAAATAGCTTGTTATTAAAGAAACAGTGATATGTTTTTGGTTTCGTATGGATTTGACGTATTTGTGCAATCTAGTGGCCATTTTTATTGTTTTCAAGTCTGTTTTTGGCGTCCGCCCCTCTATCTCTAAGGATGATTTTGAAAATTGACGTTTTGTGAAGAGGATGGCTGGTGAGGTTTTTCTCACGACTCAGACTATTGTGGCTCCTCCTAGTGGCAGTTTTTTTGTCTATGACTGTATCTCCCTATGTTCACCAATTTACATTAGCTTTTTGGGATCTAAATTCTTCCACTTCATCAGTTGCTGCCATTGATTTTGTAGCAGCGGATTCTTCTTTGCACTGGGAAATGTGTGGATCATGATGTCCTTCATCCATGGATATTTCAAGAGGTTTGTCTTTTCCAGTAGCCATTAGTACATCCTACAAGAAACACTGGAAGTTTTCCAGCATTATGATAGCAGGTATTGTGTTAAAATGCTGTTTCTACCATTAGAACCTCCTGCCCGCATTACATGGGATCTGAAGGTGGTGCTGATCGCCCTCTGGTGGATAGTGATTTTCAATATGATACATCTATTTGAAAATCTCATATTACATGTTATTCCTATTAAATCTTTTTGCGAACAAGTGACCACAATTTAACTGTCCTCTACAATCTCTAAAAAATTCGGGTTCAAGGACCACAGAAGAAGGACCAGATTTGGCTAACCTCGGAACAACATATCTCAGAAATGGTCGATCAGATTCATGCGAAACTTTCAAATATTGCGCTTAATACACTGTTCTCTAAAACACCATCAGGAATTGTTCCTCTTTTGCATGACAAGCTATCGAAAATTGGATTTTTGTGATTTTCATGAGAAAGCTCAAATATTGCATATTGGCTAAATATAAAAGTCTGTTGATAAAGTTCTTACACAGACTGAATTTTGAATTAATATTGAAAAAATTATCATACCTTAACCTCAGGCATCACAATCACAGTGTGACCAGCTGTGCTACTGGAGCTCAATAATGCTTAGGGGAAGCCAATCAAAGTTATAAAGCAGCCCAGAAGGAGCTAGTCGTGTATGAAATGTGCAATTAAGCTGATCATAAGAGAAATTGAAAAAACAACATGTTCACTGTCAAAGACCTGCAGTTTGAATTGGCAAATCTCTTCATTGGCCTTTTCTTGTTAATATCTGCAGAGGTCAGTTAACAAGGTCAGTTGGAATCTCACAGCTTTGGTCCCTACCGAAAATTAGATCTCCACTGAATTCCTCTGTCTCATGCTGGATGATTTTCACCCAAGTCAGTTGGCTTACAAGAATGAACATGATGGCTATTGTGAGCAAAACTGAGGTCAATAGATTGTGAATTACTGGAGAAATTGTGTAAACAAAACGTGCTGGACAGTCAACTGTAAACTAAAAGCACTTGGAGAGCAACACTAGGATAAATTTCATAATGATGATGACATCAACCAATGAAGGATCAGTTAATGATGATGACATCAACCAATGAAGGATCAGTTAATGAAGATCAGTCATCGGAAAATTTTGAATCGAATAACTAAGCAAAACAATAAAATGAAAGCGCTCGGAGGAGCGAAGCAACATACTTGGCGAAATTTATTTCGACAAGTAGTAACTGCCACAGTCCATCTTGATTTCATCCAAAAGTAAATAAACCTTGAGACATTGAGGAGGCCCGTGTTGTGTGCAAATTTCACAATGATTGGACAAAAAATGCTATCTCTGTCATGTATTCGAATGAACAAACAGTTAAATGATGCTTTCTGGGCTTGATTTCAATTATTCTGCGTCATATTTTGATAATAAATATATGTCACACTTTGATAAGCAAGGTGTCAATAATGGGATTGATTTTCCAGTTCAACTATCGGACACTGTCATGTTAAATAGACTTATTACATACATGCTCTCCTTTTTGTGGGTCATAAACCTTGAATAGCTTTTGCAATTTTTTATGTAAATCGTTTGAGAATGTCGACTTGGTTCACAATGTCGCTTGGTGTTTCAACTGTTAATGTGTTTTCTCCTTGGGCTCCACCTTGATCACATGAGTGATTGTTGTTGCCTTCACTTCGCTAATTCTGCTCGATTTGTTAGTTTGAACAGGATGCTCATTTGAATGCAGTAACTGAACCTGTTATGTTTCAATGGTATACATTGATGCTTTCCCTCTCCTATCTAGATTGATTACTTTTACCAGTTGAGTTAAAAGTCATTAGTTCCACTGGTGGGGAGCGTAGGCTTATGACCAGCTCTGCAAGGGGTTTCACCCAGTCAGATCTCTGCTGGAATCTGACATCTCGTCACATGTTTCTTGGCTGCATTCAGGAAATTACTCATCCACGGCTGGTTTTGTTGCTTGGCAATTTCATATTAATTTGCATGTGTTAAGTGTGGCACTGTCATTCACTGTTGAACGCCTGTTATCCTGTCGCCTTACTGATCAGTCAAGGTCATTTTATGTTACTGTACCCTTACAGCTACATGATTAAGCTTTGTCATTTCATTCTCAGTTAGAGAATGAGGGCTTGATATTCAAAGCTCTGCACCAAATCTTCACTCAAGGTGAAATCGGAAGCTAGGATTCATCAAATTTACACTCTGTGACGTTTCTGTATCCTATGGCAAACTTTCTACAATTTTGTGGTGCATTGCTATCAAACTTAGTCGTTAAATTATGATCATTTCACGGAAAATTGTGCTGAATTCCCAGGGCAAAAACTCGCCGATGCGTCACTGCCTCGCGATCGTCAATATGGCAGCATGAAAGGAAATACAGTTCAACTCAACAAATTACCTGAAATCCTCACTTAAGTTTTCCAGATAGCTTCCCTAAGATTTTTAAGTTACTGTGGAGTCGGGATTAACAGCCTGTTCAATCCAAACCTGTGCAAGATCATACCCTGCAACACAAGAAAAATCTCTGGACAAACACCCCAGAAAACATCTTGTTGTCACGTGACGTTTGTTTTGAAGTTCAAGGTCTGTTATGAGTGACTGAGGTAGTGCGTGTCATCAGTGTTCATTTGTCGGAGTAAACGCTATGTAATGATCTAGGTGTGCAATGTAACTAAAGAAATTAACACAACGTATTTTATTTAGCAAAGAACACCAGGTGTGTCAACACAAATTAATTAAACATGTACGCAGTTTACATCCTCGCACTTGCATTAGTGTTTATCATTTTCAGTCTCTTGGGTGGCTAAATATTAAAAGTCTACTTATCCAACGCAAGCTCAACTTTATGCATAAAATTGATCATGACAACTCTCCAGATTATCTCATTGATCAGTTCAGCATTCAAACCACACCATTCTCACAGTACTATTTATTTATTTATCTATTTATTTGTCATATATCATGTCACTTCATCCTACAGTCTTTTTCAGGTCTTTTTCACATGCAGCTAGTTTCTATCACATCTCACATCTTCATTCCTCCTGTGTAATTATTTATAATTTATTATTTATTCGTAATATTTATTTCTTTAATTTGTAATTTGTGTATGGACCACCACAGAAATAAGTCTTTAACTTTTTGGTATTATCTAGATAGTGTGCATAATTATTTTTTATATTTCTTATCTTGCACCTTGTATTTATTGTTATTGTTATTGTATTTATTATTGTAATTATATATATCAAATAAACTAATTTAATTTAATAGCACCTCCTGGTCTCATATACTATTAAAACATGCGAGAATTATCTTGGTAAGGCTGATATATATTAATGTCCCATAACGCATACACCCTGCTCTCAGCGGTCGCTTAACCATCGCAAGATCTTCCTCAATATGAGGGAATTTTACTTTTCGACCACTGCCCATTTTACGCTTTTGTGTCACACTTGCCATTTGTGCTGTTGATTTCAACTCATTTTCAACTTTTCGCCATTCCCTAACTCTTTCTATCCATATTGAACATGTTTGCCGCCTGAGTATTGACGTTGATTTTCACAAATTCAACAACTTTAAGTTTGAAGCTTAAATCATACGATTGCTGTTTTTGTCGCTTTGTGAGAAGTTAAACTTTCCGTAATGCAAATTTTACTGGAAAAGGGACTAGAAAACCTTGGGTGGAATAGTGTATGAATAGTGTATGAATAGTGTATGCCGGTCGCTTTAGTGTAAGGAAAGGTTGCGGAGATGTTCACTATCAGTGGGGCATTTTATCAGATATTTCTCTTTAAAAACACCAATTATGTATAAATTAAAAAAGTGATTAATGAAACGATTCCTCTCAAAAATAATGCAAAAATTTTTTACTGTATTAGAATTTTTATTAAATTTTTTTCGGAAATTAGTGCCAATATTTATTTCTTAATGATGCTATGCTACCTGTTGTTTCATTGGTTAGATAGGTCTTAAGGTTATCTTAAACCTTATTCACAAAAATTGAACATTTTTACAATATTTCACATGTGTCTAGCAAAATACCTTATCTTCATTCTGGGGGAACTTCAAATGCAAAATATATACTGTGTAGCGAGAAAAAAGATTTAACAGAACCACCTTGGGTATTTGTTTACTACATATCCGAGGTCAAAGGTTACAGGGATGTCACTCAAATCAAATTTCTCCCCAGGTACAGTGCAGCTTTGTATATACCCTCAGTCCTTTTATTCACCAAGTCGATAAAATCTTGAGTTAACGATGTGTACTTATGATAGAACGGTGCCGGGGAAAACAACGACAAAATGTTTTTAAACCGGACGGTCACCACACAAAATACGGCGATCGTCTGGTTTTTAATCTTACTGTGGCCAAAAACTGATTTAAAAAAACGTTTTGATCCTGAGGGAGGTGAGCGTCTACATGCATACCATCGTTGAGAACGAATGTTTCCAGTCGCCTCACGCCTCTGTGGTCATGAACACAACAAATTGTGACAAGAGATAAATTCTCACCCAATTCCTTAATTCAATAAGTAAATTGACATTTCGCTGTTTCGATCTCATGCTAACGACATGCTTTAACCGATTCAAATTTTGTTATCCATTTCTTACTTGGTTTTGTATCAGTCTACCTGCACTTGATGTATACAGGCTTTATGCATAACAATGAACTGTGACCTACTTAAATGTGGGTCAAACAACAGTAACAGCTGATTCCACCTCGTGGCTGGGAACGGTACGTTTTAATGATAATTAAGTTAATTACGCACTGCAAATTCAGTTGACAGTGCAAGTGAATGTTGAAATAGCTAACATGGTTAAGGCATGTATAGGTTACATTGACCGAAAACAAGTTTTCACCGAATAATTAACCGAAGATTTTGAAATTTTCCCAGTTTAATCGACTTTCAGCAAATGGACTTTATTTAAACTTAGGAACACGAGTTCTCGAAAATGGCTTTGTATATTTCGCTGTATCTTTACAAACTTAATATTTATTCATCAAGCTCAAAAACGCTGATTTTCGATATAAAGGCCTAGTTTTTGCGTAATGTAAGACAGATGAATACGACTTCTATTTTTTACAAAAATACCTTACGTTTTCGAGTTGATTTGTCATAGAAACAAACTGAAAAGACTAATCGAAAATTCCTAACAGCATTTTTGAAGTAACTGGTAAAGTTTTCATTTAAAAAGGTTTCATTAAAATCAAAATGGGTTATTTTGCTTGGAATGTGCCTTTCTTCAAAATGAAATTTTGACTTAAAAAAGTGTTAACCTAATAATAATAATGGTACATAAATACAAAACATATTTTTATATTCCCTGGTCTTTTCTCTTTCAGATTATATATACCTTTACTAGTTGACAAAGCTTAGTTTTTTTGGTATAATCAAGATATATGGGGACCAAGTTGAGGAAGTGGAAGTCCAACTATTCATAGAATCGAAAAAAAATGAAAACGCCAACAAAAAATGCAAGTGACATCGGAACGTTTGAAACCTGGCTTTTCAGTGTGGTTTTGCTACGCGTATTGGTCAAAGAGGAAAAAATTAAGACTCGGCAAAGAAGTGGGTTGTTAGATCTTAAGTACTGTGGTATGAATATGTTAAACTACGCGTTTCTTATTTGGGTGTGTTATTAGCCTCAGTTGCTGCGCCGTGTGGTGTGAGTATTATCACTCGACTATCGGTCTCATAAAAAAACTCGCACAATGCATCTACCCCGGCTAATAACAAACCCATATAAAAACGTGTAGTTTATCAACTGGTACACAGGTACTGTGTGGCTTGACACAGCTCATATTGGTGGTCCACTTCATGTTATTGAATTTTATCTGTTATATCATCCAGTTTAATCAATAATGGATATGTGTAGTTGGGTGTGGTAGTAGTTAGTATCACATTAGTCTATTAACACTTTGTAAGTATGCTGTCAATGCTATATTGTCCTTGTTGCCTTGTCCAGGTTAACTCCCACTATTGCTGCGTTTGTTGGTTCTACAGTAGAAGGGGAGAGGTTCTCGAATGTCTTGTATGCTTTGTTATTCCTTGGTCGTTGTATTTTAATCGTTGAATGTTAAATGTTGAACATTAATGTGATGGTAGAATTAATCGGTTATGGACAATAACAAATACAGCCTTAAAGTTGCATGTTGCCTGGTTTAGCTGGCTAAAGAAAGCAAAATTGAATAGCCAGGATTTACACTTGGGCTTGGTAGTGTTGTAGACGTCTGTCACGCTTGCGTGTCAGAAGAGACCATTCTGGTATCTGGTATTAAGTAAAACAACTGCTACATGGAGTTAATGCGAACTATGAAATTTTCCCATTTCCCAGAGAAGCTGTCATAGACAAAATTTTATATGCAATTACTCATAAGTATATGTAATAAACTTGGGAATATTAGGTATATTTTTGTGACATCTTGTAAATGTATTGTTTGGCTAGTAATAGCAAAATTAATTAGAAAATCGTGTATTTCATCAAGTTCAAGACCAACAAGTTGGGAAGCTGAATGAGACGCTTTTGAAGTAGTTTTCTGAATTCTTTCCAAAAATCTTGTACAGGGCGACATTCCCAAAAAAGGTGTGACAGCATCTGGAGCTTTATTACAAAAGGAACATTAATTAGAATCCCGAACTTGGGTTTCCACTGAAAAGTATTTGTTGCAATAATCCTGTGTAATATTCTAAATTGGAACCATCTAATGTTGTGATCCTTTGTAATTTCATAAGGCAATGTGTTTAATTTCTTCCAATCTAAACTGTCTCCTAACTCTATTTCCCATTTAGGCTATGACTTAGAAGGTTTCTTGATGTCGTTTAAGATAGAACAAATATGTCTACAACCCTTCACATCCTTTTGTAAGTGCGTAATTGCTAAAGGCATGCAAGGAGAATACATATTAAAACTTTCAAACTTACTTAGATATAGACTTTTTTGACACTGTCTTAGAACAGAAAAAACACCATTATATTCTACATTGAATCCATTTATCACATGGTCTAAACTAACGAAATCGCCGGCAGAGATATATATGTCTTTGATAAATCTTAAGCCTTTTACAAACCAAGACTTATAAAAAAACACTTCTGCCTCCAACTCTGCCTCCGATCCCCAAATTACTATTAAACCGCAAAGGTTGATTCAAAAAGTCTTCTTTTCTCGCAGATATTATTTTTTCATAGAAAGTTGTCGTACTCTCAATAGGAATTTTCAATTATAGTCAACTTCGACTTTAAAGTCTTCTCCAAATGAAGCAAAATTCTTTAAAAACAGGTAGTGTGAGTATAGTAACTGACCACTTTTAGATGCGGGGCTTTCAAGATATGTACGAGCCATGGCGAGTTTTAAAGTTTTGCTTAAAGTATGTAACTATATTAACGATTTGAAGTCCCCTTGATCTAGTCCTAAAAAGGCTGTAGTTCGTTTGATTTTTTCAATAAGAGCCTGCCGTACAAATCTAAGGAATATCGTATCCAATTCATCCTAGACCTTTACTGGTGGATTTGGTAATTTTGGCTACAAAGAATTTAAGTTTCGAAATAGGTATTGTTTTGATGACAGTTGCTCTACCAAACGGCGTTTAAAATTTCATCGACTCCAACTTTTTAATAAAGACTTAATTTCAGTCACTCTTGTTGTGAAGTTGTTATGTGTCATACTATCCAATTGAGTGTCATCTATTTTTTGTCCAAGACGGACTTTCTTTCGTAGGAATCACGTCATTACTAACAGGTTTACTTTTGTTTTATCCACATTCACTTGGAGACTGGAGACACCAGCAAATACTAATATAATACATTCAATGTGCTAGTAAGTGACAAATTCGACCCATCCAAAGTAATTGATGTGTCGTCCGCATATTGCGAAATTAAATATTCCTTATTTTCTGCAACTTCAACTACACCTGCAATATTCTTATTATTCTTGATTAAATTCGTCAAAATCTCTGCGCACAGTATAAAAAAGTGGGGAGACTGGGTCACCTTGTCTGCAGCCACGCGAAATGTTGAACCAAGAAGATGGGTGACTATTTACAACAACACACAACTTAATATCACTATAAAACACTTTTACCCATGACAATGAATCAAACGCTTTCTCAAAATCGATTAGTAAGAGCAGTCGTGGTCCGTTAGCTGACTGGGCATAAAACATTAAATCATATAGCATGCTTATATTTTTGTTCATATTTCTTCCAGAAACAAAACTTGTCTGGTCCTTTCTGATTAGTTTCTCAAAACGGATTTTAATCATTCAGCTACAGCTGAAGAAGCCAGTTGATATCTCACATTGTGTAAGGATATGGGTCTCCTGTTTTTCCAATAATGTTTACTTTTATCTGCTCCCTTAGGGATACAGGTAATCACTCCCTGTTTCTGTGTTGGTGATTAAACTAGTCAACAGTAAAACCAGTATTAAGTGAGCGAACAAAGAAATGTCCATTGTCAGCCCAAAAAATTCAGAAATCCCACTGAAAAACCATCGGAGCCAGGGCTCTTTTCATCTTTCATTTTTTTTCATGCACTGTGCGACTTCTTCATATCTAATAAGATCTTCTAATTTTCTTTTTCTGTCTCATGAGAACTCATTTAGACGATCTACTTACAGCTTTTGCCTGTCAAACTCTCTCTGTAAGAACGCAAATGTCCCTCAGTTGACAAGGAAACTGAAGACTGCACTCTGATGGGTAGATATGGTGTTTTTATGTCTTGGTGGGTCACAGTGGTGCAACACAAGGAAGCTAATCCCTAAATGAAGCAAATGGATACTATGTAATATAATGATTCACTTGGTGTGGAACATGCCACTAAAATAAGTCACAGATAAATGTCACATAATGCGCCATCTCTAAGATATAATTAAACATGTAGTATAATATACTTGGAAGATCAGTCCAACACTAATTTTAATCTGTATTAACCCCAGCGTTGGGCTTGTACCTCCCTCACATGAAATTTCCAATGCTCTGTTTACTGTTCACTTCCAGTTTATACGAATGAGACCTTGAACCTGCTCATGTCTTGCTGAATGCCTGTCTGCATTAATTTTATCTTCCAAAATGTACAAAACTTGTTTCTACCACTGGGCCACAAATGACCCCTAGTTTCAGCGGCACCTCTGACCTTGCACCTTTACAAATTTTCATTTACGTAACTTACTATGATAAATAATTGGTCTCAAATTATTCCATGGTCAAATTAGTTTTTCAGAACAAAGCCTTCAATAAGACCTACTTCTAAAATCTGAGGCATGGTTCCCTTGAAATTGTCGTTACTTGCATGTTGACAAAAAACCAATATGACAAGATGTTCAAAGTCAACAATTTTACTAAAAAACACATGTCCATGAAAACATGAAGACAAGTTACGGTAATAAGAATAATAAATTTTGTCACGAAATTTCTTCACCTTTCAGAAAATATATACCGGGGTACTTTGTAAGCGTTAGAACCAAGAGAATTTAAGGTATTCAAGTTTGCTGCATATAAGCACACCCTAGGTTCACAGTTACCTCAAGGTGGACAAGAAATACAAATACCTTAGACCTAATTTGTCATCTCTTTGGTTTCTGTCCTATAGTTGTTCTCGTGTTAATGACGTCAAGAGATTTTACCAAGAGTAATTTCACCTCACAAATAATGCCAACCATCTTTTTCTCTCATGACGATGATTTTGGCAGCTGCCTAATCACATTTTACTATGAAAAACAGCCACGCCACCACTCAGACTTCATTGGTTGGGAAAGAAATGGGCGCAACTGGTCTTAATGCGCTAATTCTGTGAAGCATATTAAGTCATTAACCTGCCCTCTTGATTGACTCAGGTATTTGTGAAGTGTGTAGGTGGGCTTGAGACCATACATGAGAGGTTAAATTGGATCTGGGTTGTCTTGCATACAACTTTCAAACTTATCCGCTGAAATAGTTGGATTGTTGCGTGACCTCAAGTGCATTAGCAACATCACGTCTATGAACGCGACGTCATCGTTGCTATCCAGCATTAGCTTTATGCAATCTGCCCCTGGTGGCTGTTGTGCAACTCTTAAGGTTCGTTCGTGGGCTTTAAGGATGTAGGTTAATTTGAAGTTATATAACTATGGTGTAAAAAATTTTGATATTCTGTGAAATTTTGCAGTCTGCCAACAAGCTTTGCAAATATTGGTAACTGAAGATTGCCTAAAGCTGAGAAATTTTTTTAGAATGCTTATAATTGGATGGGAAACCTAAAAAGGTTTTGCTGAAACATGTATATGTCAGTTTTAAAGATTCTGTGTTGTACAGTTCTCTAGTGGGTTGGTAACAGATTTTTATTTCTGTTTGTCTGAAAATTTTACGGTATGCTAGTTTTAAGCACAAGTCTCTTGTTTGAGCATTGCTAATTATCACTCTGTTGCTTCGAACTTCAGAAGTTCTGATTTTGAATTTTAAGTCCCCAAAAGCTCTGAAGCCACCTGATCGCAATTTATCTATTGTTTACCTAATGGCAATTCTATCTACATAAAAGATTAATATTTAGTAAGTGTATCTTCCATAAGTCATAAGTTTTAGATGACCTGTTCAAGCAATTTTCTTGTCATGTTTTATCTTGCACCTTTCCGAAGGAATTACTTTGAAACTGGGTAATGTCCAGACTAGAAACATACGATTACCTTACCTATCTGTGTCGAGTGTGAGACAACGAACTATGTCATAATAACCCCTTACATTATTCCTGCATGAATATTTACCTGACTTAAAAATTTGTGGCATGAGATGGTGAGTCAGATGCAGGCATTAGTGTCACTGGGACTGGCAACGAGCAGACGTGGTTGACTTCAATCCTCAGGTGTTTTTCAAAGAATCGTTCCTGACCTGTGCGAACCTTATTCTTTTGATCGTTAAATCTTGTTTTTGAAGTCACTGGAGGAAGCTGGTAGTTTGATATCTAAACATTGGGAAATTGCATTGAGGTGGCACAGAATGTGCAGTCCAAAGATCAGGTTGTTTTCAACCCCTGTGCAGGTACGAAATGTTGATTGTCTAATCAGCTGCTGCCTGTATTAATCAATGATGCACCATGCTGTTGTTATGTTGAGTCAAATGTTTTATTTTAAATGCAAGTTGAGGAGTCTAGGTCTTTCTTTCTAAATAACTTTGTTTTTTGGATTCTTGAGGATAGCACCGTATTCTGCTGAGTTAATGCCCAAGGTACTTGTGTTTGTAAATTTCAATAATCGGGGTAGGGGCAGTTAACCTGAGCAAAACGTGCCTTAAAAAGTTTAATTTTTTGACGTGCATGAACGGCTAATTTGCTCACGCAAATGCTTTCACTAATTGCACTTACGTATGGTTACTGTATTAGAATGCGCTTAAAGAACCGTTTTAAGTCTTCTTCAATAAAGAATGGGTATTTTACGTGTCTGAATATGCCACTGAAGTTGACTGTTCTTTATCCAAAGGTAAGTGAGCTGCATATGATTTGGGAGTTAAAATTCTTGTTAGATGTACGTTCACAAAGATACCGACATTTTAAGGGGTAGGCAATTCAAGCTTAACATGAGCGTTTCGAAGTGATAATTTGGAAATTTCTGGAATTCATACATAAGTCTCAAGTGCGAACGTCAGTTTTTGTTCTTTTCAGCTAAATGTTGTTATTTTAAAACCTATTCATAGCTAACTGTGACAGTTGCCAGTCATAAATAGATCATTTGCTAAAAATATAGGTTGGTACTATACTTACATGTATATAGTGTTGTTAATAACATACAAAGTGGCTGATACAGTTGGAGTAATACACAGTATCATGGAATCTTTTTGTCTGTTGTCCTTTCCATTGTTATCTGGCTGTGTAGCCAAGAATCCTATCTGTTTCTGATGTCAAACATGTATTGTGCCACTTTGATCAAGGCTGGGAATCAGACTGGATTACCTCCTGAGACTTGCCATGATTCATTTCATAATGAAGGTATCATTCTACCACACTCATCTGGGTTAGTATCCAGGCAGGGACGCATCAGTAGCAGCCCTCATTCAGAAGGCTAGTTTTAACAAATAACTGCTTGGACAGCATGGCCAAGAGAGAGAAAAAAGTACTTTTTTCTAGACAACCTTTGCAAAAACGACAGCTAAACGAAGAACTTTTACCATATCTGATCATTAAATTTTGTTGAAATCTACAATGTGTTGTTTTAGTTTGATAAGTATTCAGATATAAATCGAGATCTCAGACTATTATCGTCTTAACATTACAAAAAACGTCACACTGATCATTGGCAAATGTTCTTGAACGTGCTCTCAAATGAACAACTTTAACAAACCATCAGTTTCTAGTCATGAATTAAAAGTACTAGAGCCCTAAGCGTAGACCATACTGTTGCATAAATCAAAAAGTTTGATTTTGACAGAATGCAGGTGTGTAGCGCGAGTTTCAGAGAGGAGGCCTACATTTTTTTCTGGCTTGCTGGGAATACTGAGCTGGCTTTATAATGCATTGGAGGGTGTGCGTAAGCGTAAGCGAATCAAAATTCTGCATTCTAGTCAGTGATGTATTATACTGCACTCTAAAAATAGCCTTTGTCAGTTCTCTGAAGCACTAACTTGGAACTTGACATTATGAACAGGATTATAGGGGTAAATTAAAATTGCGCATCTATAAAACCAAGCATTTACATGTAGACTATGAGTGCAATAGAAATTACCATGTATCGTGACTGACAACTGCAAAAACCGTGAAGTTGAACAGACGAAAAGTAATGGTAAGATTTCAACTTAACCATACATCTGCATAAAAAGAACTTGAAGTGATGCTTCTTTGCCTAAAGATTTCATCCACACTCATAGCTTAACTTGGCAAACGTCAGTGAATTGTCCATAAGCTGTACACTGCTTGACTGAGGTGAAAATGCTACCTTTCAGCTATGAATTAGTCTTTAGAACAACACAAATGTTTTGCAAAATATGCGCACTTAAGTTTTTGAAAGTCATCAATTAGTTATATCTTATTCAGCTTTTGATGACTGTCTACATAACGACGTGTAATTTGCGGAAATGCAATGATAAACAATCACAGTCCAAAGCAAAGTAAAGAGACGGGAAGATGGCGACCGAAGTGAGCAATGCTCGTAGCGATCTTAGCTGTGAATATATACATGTAAGTGTACCATTGTGAGGAAACTGTCCATACTTCATGTAATAGTGCAATTGTGGTATTAAATTTTGTTTCCCATATACCAGCGACTTCGATATTTCAATTGTTTTACAAATTGTCCTAAGGGAAATTATAAATAAATGTAATGTGAATTATTACGTTTTTATGTAACAAAATCTACAGAATCGGTGACAAATATGAATCCTAACCTACCTAAGCACAAAGTGTAAGCTACAAAAGAACGCACTTGCATACTAGTTTGAATGTTTCTTCAAATTTAAATAATTCACAGCATTTCTCTTACTTATGCCGTTAAGTCACCAGGTTGCGAGAATCGTCTCATCTAGACCTCCCAGGCAATGTCGTGGAAATCAACAACTTTCCGACAAAGACACTTGGGCCGGGAGACAGTTTAGAGATTATCAGAAATGGTTGCTTCTCATTGCTATGGATGCCAATATAACAAGATTTCATTTTTCCTGGAAATATGGCGTGTGGTTACATATGGAGATAATACATGCTTGTGTTAGCTGTTTACACTACAGACTTTGATGTGGCTTAAGCCCTCTTTTTAGCTTTAGTCAGTTTGCTGAGCATGTGTAAAGGTACCTACAGGATTAGCTGTAATCGCCTCAAGCCAAACCCCCTTGAGGAGGTGGATTGAGCTGAAATAAGATTTAGTCGGTATGTATCTCATAAGTGGCCAATTGAGTTGTATCAACTGTAATGGGGGAGGTGGTGTAGTGGCGTACATTTGTGCGTGCGCAAAAATTTGTTCCTATGCTCACAATATTCCGTGCTGGTAACATATTTTCTTCAGTTCAGCACATAGTTACTAGTATGGAAAAACAACTGAAACTGTAATTGAAGGGACACAGAAACCATGTTTTTTGGGGGTCTTGAGGGACATCAGTCTCACATGCAAGGGTGGTAGGATTCCCCAGTGGAACATTAATTAAAATGTTTCAGTATTGATATTAGCTGGTGAATAGCATACTGTAAACGTTCGGGTTAACGCTCTGGGCGGTTAAATTGGCAAACCCAAAAAATCGGGGATGGGCGGTTAACCAGACATGGGCGCTTAAACGTGGGAACATGGGCGCTTATTACAACAGGCAGCCGCTCTGGGCGGTTAATCTTACCTCGTGATTTAAGTCCCACAGCACACGCGTACTCGGAACGCGTAGCACTTTTCAAAGAGCTTTAACGTCACGTCGCCACATGACGGGAAAAATGTCATAACAGCAGATGATCCCAGCAAAGGTTCTATCGCCCTCAGATTAGTTATTCACAATGAAATTTACAGAATTACTGAGTAAGCCCCGTGCCGTCCTGTGGTCTTGCTACTTTGCCCTGTAGAGCGCAGACGACCAGTGACCACACAGCCTTTACTTGGATTGCCACTATTTCAAGATGTGACCTTGCTTAAGTGTGCGCGTGCAAGCTTCACGTGTTGCAGAGGTCACCTCGTACTAGCTGCCAAGTTCATAGTCAGAGAGCAGTTGTAATAAAAGTTTGAAAAACTTAATTCAGATGTTTTTTTGTGTTTGGGATGTTTATAGTCGACACTCCGTGACTCAATGACATTTTCAGAATATGGTTCTGTGGCTAGCTGTTTTATCTCTACCGCCCGGCATTGCTCACTTGCCGTTGCACCAAACATGCTCGGCAAAAAAGTAAGACAAGAATTGGGGTTAAGCGGCCGTGAGCCACTCGTCAATCAAGAATAAAATTTCAAGCCACGTGTTAGCATAAATATGTGATAAAACGTCACAAAACAGCAATGTTTCAATTCATTTTTAAACAGTCACCTTACCAAACTTCGTGGTGGAAAAACATTTATTTTTCATGCAGGATGTCCAGATTATCCTATTTCATTATCACCTACAAATCGCACTGCGGCACTGTTCAGTCCCGCTGTTAGCGCATAATGTCTCAGTCGGCTGACAATTGTGATTTGGAAATGCCGTCAAGTAATATAACGGCCTCTTTCAATATGCATCTCGTTTTTTATGGCCAAAGATAGCGGTGGGATTCAGCACGCACGTGTGAGTCACCTGTCAATCACATGTTGGTATCAAGGTAACACGCACCCCAAAGTGTGGGAAATTGCGCACGTGCACTACTACAAAAATCACACATCAAAAGGGAATAGCGACAGTCCTGAGTAACAGAAACGGGCGTGACTAAGTACTTGTAAGCTGTTATTACGAAAGACACAGTTCTTTACGATATTCCTCCATTGCCACTGTTCCCCAAAACTGCGATGTCAAGTCTATTCTGATATTTCCCGGCTCGATGCTCCTTAAGCCCATCCCTGTAACTAGCTGCGTGATTCTCCTACCCACTATCGTCAAGCAGTCTACGTCGTAGATATTTCAAACTCGAATGGTAAGAATTTTTGTTCAGGCTGAAAATGGCCAATGTATAACCAAAATTATTCTGGATGGCTAAAAAGGGGATGTGGAAACGATAATTCACACAGTCACGCTTACGTGGGGGCTGACGCAAGAAATAGTAAAGAACAGCCAGCGACATTAGTTAAATCTGCTAACCAGTTTGACTGAGATGCAATAAGCGAAAAACAAAATTTGACTAGCCGTTTTTTATTACTTCAAGATCATACACAAACATACATTATTACCAACGTTTGAATTCAGAAATCGACAGGCAGCAACGAAATCGGTAACCCAGTAAGGCACTTGTACTGTCCCTTTGGTCGCCACACATGCTCTATAACCCGGCAGTTACAGTCATCAAAATATTGAGAATTTGACATCTTTCCGTGAGTTGTGAGATTGCTTCGAAATACGAGAGCTTTCAACCTTAAGAGAATTTGGAAGGTTGGCAAAACCATTGTCACATTTCTTTGGCCTAATTTTTTCGAATATATATTTTATCTAGTGCACTGCAGACGGAAACTCAGCGCGGCAGACAAAGTCGCTGAAAGCGGAGGTTTTGACGCCGGCGGCGTCTTTAAACTTTGCAAACATGGGAAGAAAATAAAGTGACAAAAATGTTAAAGTTTATATTTTGAAGTGAGTCCATGACCCAAGTCTAACTCCTTACTTGTATTGTAATGCACATTGCTGAACCACCGTCTCGGAGGCCCGGCGTCGTTGCGCTCTTTGTGATCATCGATCTTTTTCTAAAAGACGGGGAATCGCACGTTTCCTTACCACTGGGCGCTAAATCTTCATTCTTTAAAAGTCGGGGATGGGCGCTTAACCGAGAGGTGGTTCCTTAACTGGAAATATTCAAAAATCGCAAGGGGCGCTTAACCGAGCAGTGGACGGTTAAATCGAAAATCCACCTAAAGTAGGAGGTGGGCAGTTAACTGAGCATGGGCGTTAACCAGAACGTTTACGGTAAATTTGACATTGATTAATTGTTAAGTAATCGCCTGGTCATTTTCATTAACCTAAAATTGTAGAAACTGAAAAGAAAATGTCCCTACAGCAAGCATTTTTGTACTATTTTGACTAAAGATCTAATTTTTTTTTTAATGTTTTAAGTTCAAGAATTAATGTCATACTAAAGTAAGGTTATGCAGGACCTTATCAACAAGTGAGTGTATTTAGCCAAGTATCCACAAGACTACTACTCATGTTGATCCAACTTATTACCATTGGTTAAATGTGCATAGCCAATACAGAATAGTGGCGTTCCCACGTGGAAATTGATGGGAAATTTTTACTATAAAGTAATTGCATTGAGTCACGAATTTGCCGGGCTTCAGAGTTCTACCAAATTTAGCTGGATTACTACCAGGGAAAAATTATAACCTGGTGCTTTGTTGATTCAATTAAAATTCCAATCGGTATGTGTATCATATAACTACAGGTACTGCATGGTGAAGTACAGCACTGAATGTGTAGTGTCTGTGTCTGCCAATAGGGGCCACATATTTTTCCAGTACTTGTGGGTTATTTGTAGCATTAATCCTGTATTGTTTTCCTAAAATATTGATGGGATTTCATAAAACAAGGAAATGGTTCTAATGTGAGGTTTGACAAGTTTGTAGCTATCTTTTGTGAAATCTTTACCTTGCTTAACATTGAGTGTTCCAGTGTAGATGATGAAAGTGTATCATGGACTGGTTTTGACCTATTCTGGGGTGTTTAAAACATCTGGGTAAAGTGAATACAAACATCCTCTTACTCAGATAAGAAGTAATTTGTGGTCTTTGAAAAAACTGTTCCCCTATATTAGACCTATGCTCACGCTAAAATGACCTTCCAGGTCAAGCCAACTTGTTGGTAGTTCTTCCTGTCACACAAATTACGATCATCTTGTATGTTTCGAGCATTAATAATTTGGCATAAGACCATTATTTAGTTTTTCTCTGAATTCAATTCCATTATTATATCCGGGTAAATTAAGGTTCATGCTAGTCATTTGATTATCAAGGTCGACTGTTATTGTCAGGTCACTGTTATAAAAAACATTGATCAGGGTTCTTTGTGTGCTTTTTATGAATGTTATAGTACTGTTATGTAGAAACGTTTATCAAAACTTTTTTGACTTGAGCATCATACTTAAGGTTGCTGACAAAAATATTCCAAAATTTTTGTTGAAAAACCATTTTAACTCTCCAGGGACAAATTGGGAACTTTAAAAATTTGTGTGTAATAGCGTGGAGTTCGACATGGGTGCTCGAAGGCAAAATTATTGAGACATTGGAATGGGTTTTTACTTCAATGGTCAGTTCCCTTATGCTAATCGTTTCAAATCTCCTTTAGTAAAAAGCAGGTATTATGTCCCCTGAACATGCATAGTTTTGCTGATTTTGACTGTTGGGTTACCTAATCAAAGATATGGTAATTCTACACTTCTTTCACACAAAATAATTGCCAAAATTTCCTTTTATCTAAAACTGAAACTACAAATGGAAATTTTGATAACTGCTTTTTATGACATCTACACAGTGCGAACCATGCTTATATTTGACGAAACGTTTCTTAATCTATGTGTTTGTGGAGAAATTTGAGAAAATAGAATTTCACTCATAAACCATATTTTAAGTAGTACCGTATACAAATTGCATATGGTGCAGGAGCTAAAATTCTTGTGAAGCAGGCGTTGCCAAAGACATTGGCATATGCTAGTCTCGATCCTGCATGCATGGAAAGTGGTGGGTGCTGAACTGAGTATTTTAAAGTAAAAATTAATAAATCCGGGGTTTCTGTTAAGCCGAACATAGGCGTAAACACACATGACTTCATTATAGGAGCTTACAATTGCCGTGTTGGATTTGACCAGTGCATGTGATTCAGTTATTCTGTCATGTGGTATTCATTTATTCTGTCATCTGGTATTCAGTTATTCTGTCATCTGGTATTCAGTTATTCTGTCATCTGGTATTCAGTTATTCTGTCGTCTGGTATTTAGTTATTCTGTCATCTGGTATTTCTGGTTGAGAAGAAATAGCTGTTGATGAAAGGATACTGATCATTGCAGAAACTTGTCTCCCTGAATGCTGTAGGTTTTTGGGTTAAATGTATTATTTAATGTTGGGGAAAATCAGTTGGTATACAGCTGTTTTTAAAAACCAATCAAGATTTTAATTTTGAACCAGCTGCCAGCTTTGACAGTGTGTTGCCACCCAATATTGGGTCACCTTATGTATCATTGACCTTGTTTCCAAATACTAGTGACAGAATTAGGTGAGTGATTCACACGATCATCAGGCAGGAGTTTCGTAGTTGTTGAAAACTTAAACTGTGACTGCTCTGGGCTGCATTCCATTGATGCAAAAATCTTACGAAAATTTGTGATCATGCAATCTTTGTGAGATATCACCATGCATTACAAGCACGTGACCACACTAGTCTTTGTGGGATATCACTATGCATTACAAGAACACGATCACACTTAAATCTGTGAGATATCACCATTCATTACAAGAACATGATCACACTGGTCTTTATGAGATATCACTATGCATTACAAGAACATGATCACACTTAAATCTGTGAGATATCACCATGCATTACAATTAAGCACGTGATCACACTAGTCTTTGTGAGGTATCACCATGCATTACAAACACATGATCACTCTAGCTTTTCCCACAAGTTTCTTGGGTCTGCGTGGAGCCTTGCACTTGAGAACTCACCAAAAGTGGAACAAATTCAATGATGGCATTTTAACTCCATGAATCACCCATGTTAAGGAGAAAACAGCACTGTATGGACCTTCCCATATCAGTATTTGTAACACTTTTCTACATCATTGTTTTACTCTGTTACCCTTTCCATCTTTCAATACATGACCACGCATTATATGGATCCAGGATTTTGTCCAGGCGGTCCAACATTAAGGGGCAACTATTGGCTGCTAATGAGATTACTCCATATGGTTCTCTTTGTGCTCTAGCCTGTCATTTAGATGGGGTTTTACAACCACCTTGAACAACCGATCTTCTGGTTTGTCTTCTCAGTTTCTATTTTAGCCTTAAAATTAGTCTCAGTGGATACTGATAATCAGCAAAGAGTGTTCTTGATTTAGAGTGGCTGTGCATGATTTGAAACCATGAAGGATTGCCTAGTGTAATTCTGACTCAAGGCACTGAACACAGGTGTCAGGGTCATTGAACTCGGGCCACGCCAGCCACTTTGTAATGTCTTCGTTGGCGCTTTTTTGAGTTTAGAAAAAGTTTTACTTCCCTTCGCGACACGCTTAGTTGTAATGGTCTAACTTTAGACTTTCATACTGAAAATTTTAAGAATTGAGCTATCCTTTTGGTTTTTCAAATTTGTTACATAATTGGCCATCCAGTTGTATTGAGTTATCAACAGCTAGACCGTGGTAAAACTAAGATCATCCACGGTAGGGCCTTGCTCACCTGAGGGGGGTGGAGCCTGTGTCTACTGACATGAATTTTTTTTGTTGAGAGGCAAACTACCTCCCCGTGGTCAGCAGCAATTTCACCCTTTGAGGAGGGGAATTTTTAATCATTGCAAGGTATATTTTTGGCCTTTTGAGGGTAAATTTGGAGGAATGGGGCCCGAGATTCAGCCCTAAGTCAAGGCATCAATGGCCCTGTCATCAAAGTTGCTTTTTAATCTTGTTATAAGGTGTCAAATACCTCAGGACCCGCTCTATCCAGTTGGAGGCTGAATTTTTTCTGGCACTGAAACATTTACAGGTGTTATAGTGTCAGCAGTGTTTGTTGTACTTCAAGCAGATATTTCTGGTATCTGTTGATTGTATGGGTGTTATGCAACATTTGCAGAATTCCTGGAAAATTTTGTTTTTAGCCAAGTTTGTTTATGTTGGCTTATGTAAGATTCAGTTTAAAACATAAACTTTTATCAGTAAACTTGTTCAGTTGTTGTTCAGAATTGACAAATATTCCCAATCAGCTGGTGACTTCAGAAGAAACTTGCTTCTTGTTTGTCAACAGAGAGGTGATCCTCTACACTTTGGATGAACTGAAATCATGTGACTTCAGGCAACAGCCACTCAGCTGATTGACAGGTCGTATCTAGGTCAGTGACCTGGAAGTGAGGATGACCTCGTTGACTATCAGTGCACTGAATGTATATGTGGGTGTTTAACTTGGCTGGTATTTAGATGTTGTGTGTCAAGGCAAGCATGAACACCCAACTGACTGACTGCTCCTGTTTCTGCGTTGTTGTAAGTGAGTGGACCTACTGTCTGCCTGAGACAGGTAGGATGTCTTATGTATTAAGATGATTGGATTTTATACTGTTTGTTGATTTGGTATGAATGCCATGTGATTGGACAGTGGTCTGTTTCATTTCGGTTGGGTTAGTTATGAATTTGTTGTTGATGGAAAGGCCTACATTAAGCATTTGTCAGTGAATTTGTTTAACTGTGTGGTGGCTGTCTGCGGTTTACGTTTTCTGCTGGGATCAGATTTTGTGTAAATGTTTTCTTTGGATATCTTACTAAAGCACGTGTGGGTGTGTGCCATTGAAAGTCTCTTGTGTGTGTGTGTGTGTGTGTGTGTGTGTGTGTATGTGTGTGTGTGGTGGGGGAGGTGTCAAGGTCATTGTTGGATAGAGTGAAGGATTTTAAAACATTACTATCGACCAATGAGAGAGTGTTACCAGATAAGGAATTAGTGTGGGGGATGGGTACATTGGTAAGGGATTAAGAATGTTCATCAACCAAATTTATGTCTTGTTGAGGTGATAGAATTGATTTTGTCGTGATTTTTGTTGCTTAAGATTTGCTATCTTTTGTCACTAATATAGGGTAGCGTTGTGACAGATCATTCTTAATAAAGAACTCGTGAATTATAATTTTTCTCTGAAACGAGGCTTGTTTGTATTCCAGTCCTAAGCATACAATGCACAGTTCAAATTAGCTGATCCAAAATAATTTCCAATGTGTAAATCTTTGGTATCATTAAATTAGCATCTGAAGCCACACTTTGCAGATGTATTTCCTCAATAAACTTAGAAAGACAACACTAAATTCCCTACAAAGTAATGACATCTGTCAATGAAAGTTGTTACTGTGATCTGTCTTTCAGTTTCCTGATTTCTTGTCCCTCCCTTGTTGAACCCTTTACAAAGTCGAATAATAAATAAATTAGCCAACCAACTAACTGTATTGGGGAACTGTATTAGCTTGGAGTCGCTTTGCTTAAAAAAAACTGATGAATTGAGCGAAGCGCGCTTTCTCACTTCACTAAAACTTTTAGTTGCAGTTAACTCAACATGAAGATTATACCACTGTAGAACGCCTGATCCAAAATTTTTTTAACTCTTGCATTGAACTACTCTTAACGGCTTGTTTATAGAAAGACAAGTCAATCTAATAATAATCATTTACTGGCATTACTCTGCCACTTTCTCAACAAAGAAAAGTAATCCCTGGAAGTGTGTGTAACAAATACCCATCTCACCCGCTCCTTGTGTTTCAATAACTGACCACAGGCATGAGTCAATCACTAATTAAGTATATCTAGCAGTTTATTTGGCACCATAGGTACATGGCACCATGGGTACCATGGGTATATGGCACCATGGGTACATGGCACCGTAGGTACATGGCACGATGGGTACATGGCACCATAGGTACGTGCACGCTCCAAGAATTCTTTGAACTGTTACCAGTTAGGTACAGCAAACTTTATTATATCTAAAGGAGTGGCTCAAGTAGCCAGGCAAGGTCTGTATTATACTCCTGTTAAATCTTTGTTTTGTCATAGGAATGGTAATCATGCATAAATTCTGAGCAGGGTCAAAATCCATTGAAGATATATAGAGACACCAAAATGGAATTACTCACGGAATTAGAGAGGCTTTGGACAGGATTCGCGTACTTTAGTTGTAGAATTAAATTTTTGGCTGTTAATTTTTTGAAAGTTAAAACTATAATCTATCAAATGCATTACCCGAGACCTATTTTGGTCACATTGTGTTGACGTTTGTAGAAAATCGGTAGGGAACATGTTCAAATAGCTACACATTCTTTCTGAAGGGGGTGCTATCATTTTCGGTTTCTGCTAGTTGAGAAAATGGTGTGCAACAAACTACCGTAAAACAGAGCAACAGAACAAGTACAGCAGGAAGATTGAGGAAATTCCCAGAACATCTTTATGCCAATGATATATTATTGATTATGGTAAGAATTCTACAGACTGCAACCAGTCTCTAAATTTTGGGACACCAAAAGTCAAGCTGAAATTCAATTTTCATGATTCTGAAGATTGGGACAAGAGCAGTTTCGACGCTCGTTTCTCAAATTTTCGGACGCTGCGTTCTGCATCAACAGTCTTGTCAATTCTTACAATCGTTGAAAATATCTACTGGTGCAACATTTTTATGCCTCCCCATAGTGTGTTAGATCAAGGTGAAGGATATTGTGTCAGTGATAGTTATTCTTGAATTTCGGACAGCCAGTATTGTCAGCTTCTAAAATTTGGTACAAGCTCTGACATTGAGCAAAATAATTATTTTTTTTCACTGTCTCACTTTAGATTTTTTATCATACATTGAATAGTAAAGTACAATTTGCTGTATACAAAACGGGTTATCAAACTCCACGTTTTACACCCGTTCTTATTTGTCAGGCGACTTCATTGTTTTCAAGGCTTATTGTGTTGAATTTGGTTGCTGTGTGGCGTTGCCAGGTCAACACGCCCTAGAAAACATTTACTTCAGGAAATTGTACCTAAGCAAGCTAAACACTGCCCTTATACTGTTTTGTCCTGAGTTAAACCATGTCTGATTGTACTTTATTGATTGGCCTACTACTGATGTATTCCTTGCTACATAGCTGTTACAGAATATATCTATGTCTGTGAGCACACACAGCTCTATGTAGTGTACACGCTCATATAATCACTGCAGGCGAAAATTCGATTCTTTTAGTTGACCATAACTCTTATTGCTGAGAAAAAATGTGTTGGTAGAATCAATACGCTACCCTTGCCTAAAAGTTGTACATAAAACACTCCCTCAGTTTCTCATGGCACTGTACTTTAAGTCTGTGGTATACAACCATATCACTAGTTTTTGTGAGATGCCTTCATAAAAACCATTTTGTGTTCATGAAAAGGGGAGCAAGAGATGGTGCGTTAATTCCCACTGATCATGTCGCTAAAAAGGTAAATATATATTCATAATAGTCTAGTTACAAACAGCCGTGTGCATATTCAACAAAATTCGGCCTATGGATTGCAAATGTGATAATTCAGTTACTTTATCTTGTTGAGGAAATGAGTTTGTAGCACCGCTCGATACGTGGGGATATTTTCAATATGTCTTAGTACGGACGCTCGTCATTTTAGTTTTACTAGTTTTACTATTTTATACTGATTCTCAGGATACTCATCTCCATCTAGGTTAGGTCACCCCCTTTTAGCTCATGTTTACAACAGGACAAGATATCAGTAAGAATACATGAATTCAATGGTGAATAGACCTAATGTAACACAGTTAAACAGGTGTGTATTATTAGGATTAGCATTAGGACCTTGTCTTCACTTATTCCAGATGCAAAACTGACCGTGTGCGAATAAGGTGGGCGAGAATTTATTTTTTTGTGGAAATGCTAATTGATCTAGTAGTGCGAAATAACTAAACTTTCTGTTCAAATCTTGTCAAGTGCACAAAGTGCCCTAAGGAAGCACATATAGGAACAGTTGTCTCCATGACATGTCCACTCTTAACATTGCTCACTATACTGTGTGGTGAAACAAATGCGCTCACTTTGGCTGAAGAAAACTTATGGTATTTCTCTCAGTACATCTGAATTCCTCGTGATTCATTCCTGGTTGCCTGTCGTGAAACTACCAAAGGAGCAGTCAAACAGTCCTTTACTCAGTACATAGATATAGGGGCCATTTGTCCTTGATTCAGCATACGGATATATGGGCCATCAGTGCACGAGGCAAGCTTGCAACTGTGTGCAATTGCAGGTCGTCGTGTGTTGCGGTCAAGGTCACCTGTACCCAAGCGCACTGAATATGTAAACTGCTACTAGCGACGATTTGTCAATTTTGCGTTTACGAGGCTGTACCAGAGACCAGCAAGCAGAACACTATTTCCTTGTACTAACTCTAGGTCTAAATCTACTAATTTCCCAAGTGGGGTCGTCGCGGGAAGACAGCGGTGTTGGCTCCAATATTTATCAAATACTACTCTGAGGAGAATAGAATCGTTGTTGTTTGGAAAATCTGTTGTTTTAAAGGGCATTTTTATCGCCATTCAGCGGCATGCTGGATTGTGACGTAATTTCCATGTTTGTTGTAGCCAATTGGACTTTTCAAACACTAGCACAACTGCCGCAACACTCCCCCGCCCGTAAGTCGATTTTCATAAATAACACAGACCAGAACCAACTATGCTTGTTTTGGGTCTAGTAGCAATATTCCCACTCAAGGACATACACTCGTGCACGCGCACACCCGTCATTTAAATTCACCCGCTGTAGGGTACTTGGCACTCGCTGGTAATTTTTTTCAATTAAGTAAGGAAGAACTTAATCAAAAAACATTGTTGAACTTAGAGCTGCTAATTTGGATGCCTTTGCGGTTGCTCTTTTGGTGTGTTGGTTGTGCTAATTTGGAGATTGATTTTCTTTTTCTTTTCGCCAAAAAGTTTTAATGAAAGGCAATGTTGTAGTGGGTGTCATGAACTCAGAAAAAAGTCATCAATGAAGCGTATGTGTTGTTGTGAGGTAGAAAATGTTGGAATTCCTTTGATGCACTGAAATAAACATTTTATGTTTTTGTATTAAATTGGACAGAGTTATGTTTTGTGTATTAAGTAAGAACTAAAATGTGCTGGTTATAGTAATTAATACAGGTTCAGAAGATTAAACATTTAGAGTTATGTAATAAACTGAGTTGAGTTCCTGTAGGTAATGTGGTCGTGCTTGAATTACATGGCGATATCGATCTATATGATATCGATATGATATCTTGGCAAATCATGCATTATTGTACATTTTCAAATGTATGTACAGTTTAAGCAAAAAATATGCTGTCAAAATGACCGGGAATTCCCCTGTAATGGTGGCTGGGCTGAAGCCAAATTCATTGTCAAAACAGTCTTCCCTCATGACTGAGAATGAAGGGAAATTCACAGGAAAGTAAGTAAGATGGCTAAGTGATTTGTAATTAGAATTTGTCTCCCTTGTAGTTATTATCGGTCAGTTTTGCTGTTAACAGAATTAAGTGCCGTCCACATACAGACTTACCCTAGAACAAGTTACTCCTGGACGCTGTTTAAACACGTGTGACAACTTACTCCACCTTATTGTGTTCTAGGGCAGTAAATTGTGCCACTCCAAATTCCTGCATAACCTGGGGCAAGGCGGAAGTAAGTATCGGCTGCGATTACATGTAGATGGGTCTTCTTTTGCATTCCATATTCGCATTAGCTGTTCATTTTCATGCACAGAGCGACAACTTCCGCCAAACCCTAGTTGTCAGATATGTGTGTGTGGGCGCTGCGCTTAAAAGTGGGGCAAGTTCGGTTGCACTAGTGCAAGTTGTTCTAGGGTAGGCTGCGTGTGGATGGGACTAGAACTGTCATGACAAGAAAAAAATTTTTTCTGATTACTTTTGTCTTGTACTGTGTGTTGATTTGTCAGGTTATTGCCCTGATGGTATCATGACTTGAACTGCTTGGTCTGTGAACCCAGGTGGTCAATGTAGTTACTGTGTCCTTGAAATCTACAGCCAAGTGCATTCTAAAGTGGGGTTAACCTCACTTGTGTTTGTTGTCTTCTTGGCATGTTGTCAATTTTTTGGATAATTGTATTATTGTCCAAAAGCACTTCATTTGCAAAAATGTATTTTCAGTTCAAACCTGGTTATAGTAATGCTTCTAATTGAAACTTCAGTAAAGATTATCCAATATGTGACTATGATAATTGCTAACATTCCAAGCTTTAATGTTCTTCATAGGCTCACATGGTTACTACAAACACTCAAAATTTACCAAATGTTATATGACAACCACATTACCTTATGAGTCGTGCCACAACCAAGTAAAAAGTTTCTGAAAGTTACTTTTGTGAAGGTCTTTGATGGAATGGAATTCTACTTTTCTGCCATAGTTGCTCCTAATTTGAAGTATTCCGACGAAGTTGGAATTCAAACCGAGCTATTTGAATCTTTGTGTTACTTAGTGTCGGCATGTTTAAATCCCTGACTTCTGTTAGCACTGATTTTCGTATACCTTAGGGATCTGACATTATCGGCACCAGAAGTCAAATCTAAATATACACTTGGGTGTATCTGTTCATATAATGAGGCGCATGTCAGTAAATGCGTGCTGTCATTTGAAATATAGAGGGTATTTTGTGACATTTCCTTGTCACTCATGTAGCAAATGTATTTGCAGTTTCATTAAACTTTTGGTTTCAATGACCTGTGGTAAGGGGGAAAAGTATGAAGTCCTAATTGCAAAGTATTCGCTGTTTATGAGCTTGAAGTCAATGTAAATAATAAAGGTGATAAAATAAAGTGAAACTATATCAATGCTCGTTTTGGTGACCTGCAGCTCACCAATGCGACCTGAGAAAAATCCCAAATCTCCACGAAGTTGCAACAGCGAGTAGCAAAGTCCGAAAATAATTCACCGGAAATTCCCTTCAAAATTTGTGGTGACTTCTGAAGTATAAATTAATATTTTTCCTGGATTTAATACCTTTGGCTCACAATTATACCACCTAATCCCTGAAATCAGTGTATTTGCCACCTTGACCAGTCAGCACATACCAAACGCGCTCAAATTAGGAAGTAAACAGATGGAATTCGGAATTGTTCGACAAAAACCAGGCACCGTCGGACCACGCAACCCACGTCTCCATTTTTTCTGATCGCCTATGTCCTGTATTCTACCACAATACCCAGCGAATGGTTGTATAATTAGGGGACAGGTACACATAATTTTAAATAATGGTGACAGCAATGTGGCCTTTTTGGTTTTTGACTTCTATACTCAGTTTTCATTTGGCGACCTGGGATTTTTTTTTTGCCCAGTCATATATGGTGAGTTGGCGTTCAGCTAAAGGTCGAGCACTGTATGTCTAGCAATATCAAGTGAAACAACATCACAATTAACCCGTTGATTTTTAATAATTGTTCTACTTACACAGTGTTAGACTTTAAAACTAAATGGGACCTAACTCCCCCTCTTGTCTACGATGACTCCGCTGATTGTGTGTCATGAGGTGACATGTCACAAATCAAGAGTGGGAGCATTTTGGATCGGTATGCACGCTGTGTGGATAAAACAACGTTACTGGAAGATTCCAACACAAAGTGGTTGGATCTTCTATTCAAGTACCCTTTGTTACAGTCACCTTACCAACTGACTTGACATTGTTGGCTAATTTGTCATGTACTAGGTGATTGCGTGGCAAATTTCCTGTACTTCTGTAAATTTGATAGTTATGATAAAGTCTCACTAATTTTCAACAAAAATAAGTCCAAATTTCGTCTTCTCGTTTTTAGTGGCTCCTAACATTGTTGTGAAAGCCCATAATTTCTCAGAATCATTTTCCAACTTTAGCTGTGTTATAGATCTTTAAAATTGAAACAATTTTCATTTGGTCTTTTATCTTTTATAAAAAAATATGAACTATAAATTTTAGTGTGTCTCACAGTGTAGTTATTTGACTGTTTACTAGTGAGAATAACTGTAATGAAGTCTGAATTTCAACATTTTTGACATCAGAGTGACATGGGTGGGCACGCATTTAAGTACTTGGAAGTTCAGTCATTTCCATTGATAGAAAAATTACCTTGGAAACACTCAAGGGGTGTATGCGGTTTTGGCTTGTGTTGAATGAAAGTTACCGTGGTATCCGTTCTGTCAGGGCACACCAGTATGGAAATTTTAAAACTCCAGTTAACTTGTGGGCATGTTTTTGATTTTTCTTCTTCAGCGTTAAAGACGACCAATTATTGTAAGATATACTCAATAGAAATCGTTGAAATATTGGCTTCCTGCTATACCAGTCTTGGCAGTCTAGTAACTGAAACTTGATTTTGTGTCGTACAGTTATCTAAAATCATGGAGAGTCCTTAGAATACCAAGGAGTGGTCATGGCAGATGCGATGTGCCTTCAAGGAAGTGTTTGTCATTTTTCTAAGTAACTATGCTGATAGTGTAGTTGATGGGGTGAGGTGAGGTCAGTCTGAATGTGTGTATGTCTTCTCTCTAACTAGTCTGGATTTCCCATTAATCTTGAATAATAGTTTGTTGCTTGCAATGCTGTTACATAATGTCTTTTGAACATTGATTCATTTTTGTTACAGTACTGGCAATGTACAAAGTATAAACATTTGTGACACACCTTTGTCTCTATTAATTTTTCTTTTGTGGACATGCCCGGAATAGCATATCCTTTATATTTTTATTTTAAAATTCCGCATGTAAGTGAACAAATTAGGTCTTCGTTTGACTTTACACTGCTCTATATTAATCAAATTGTCCTTGGAAGTTCTATCAGAATCGTTGATTGCTGACACTGTCACAGGTTGGTGAGTTTAGTGAAAGGCTGGTCATGGGCTGGTCACAGGCTGATGGCTGCTTCTTGTAAAGACATAGTTTTTTGTATCTACAGTAAGGCATACTCATCCTTTGTGTCACCTAGGGTGCTTAAATTAGGAAATTAAAAAATCGGGAGGTGGGGTTTAAGCCGAGCATTGGCATTCACTATCAAAATTTTTCGAGTTGTGGAATTTAGGTGTTTTATCCGAATGCTTGATTCTCTAAACGCGAATGCCTTTCACTATCTTTTGTACAAAAATGCACATGAGCTAAAAGAGTCACTTCATGGCTGGTTTACAGTGAAAGTTTTCTCTCTCAAAGATAGCACTAAGTGTGCCTCTGAAGGTAACTGTCATCTAAAGGTGAGGGAGTTTTAGGAGCTAAAATTACTGAGAGACTAGCATTAGAAAGACACAAGTACACTTTTAGTGAAGTCTGTCGTATAACTGGTGGAGTTGTCGCTTCCTGTTACCGATATACGTAGGCATTCAAGGCAAGTACACAATGTTGGTGTTGGCCTGTGACACTTTTGCTAGTGTCAAGGTAATGATGTTTTAACACTTATTAAAATATGTGGTACATATGTATGATCTATCGATATTTCCCAGGCTGTGTTATCTCAGGGTGTTACTCTAAAACCTGTAGTCGCTGAAACAATTTCCTTGTAAGTACTCGTACTAATAGATTGAAGTCTACTCTATCATTTGAATTTTTTGATTTTGTAGTATCTGTAATTTTGCAGGTTTATGATTGACGACTTAGTGTGGAGTTGCAAGCATTGAGCATTAGTAGAGAAGTGTGTTCTACAATTCAATGTCATTTCTAAAATAAATAGAACATTAGATTTTAGAAAATATGTCACAACCTGAACACCTCAAAGCAGTTCTAGGAAGTCACTCTCCAATATTAGGTACTTTGTCACCTATTAGTGCACAATGTGGCCAACAAGTGAAATTTTATTTTGAAAACTTCTCCACAAAAGTATAGATTTAAACACTTTGTAGATCACTAGTATGAGTACTGTATAGGTGTAAAACAATGTAATGTCCCAGCAGTGAGCAAGGTAATCGACCTTTGAAAAATGGGAAAATATCAGTTTTGGTGATTATTTTTGTACAAAATGAGGGGAGAATTGTCGTAGTTACATTGTCTTGCTTGTCTCTAGTTATTTTATCTCTAGTGGCTACAGGGGCAGAAACAGTTTCCTATCGCACATAGTGTCATCGACTTGCAGTATTGACTTGAGCACCACCTACTGGCTGTACCCGGCTCTTCCCTTTGTTCATGGTTGATGCTCTTCTATTGGATGCAGGTGGTTGGATTAACTGTTTAATACCCCGTTCACATATGGCTTAAAACACTAGCTCTTTTGCTAGTAGCAAAAACCCCAATTACTTAGTGTCACTTTTGCTGGTGGTTTTAGTTACCCCAAAAATTTTTGGTTTGAATGTTAAGTCAGACAGCTTACTTCAATGGACTCACATCAGCATGGGTAAGAGGTCTTTGTTTTCGTCGCATTAATCAATTTATAGTAGAGAATGGATGTGTTTTGACATCACTTTTCGCTTGAAAGAACTCTGGTGGTGTGGAAACATACTTACTGCTGGCGAGAATAACCCCTTCGCAGACACTGCTTGCCTGTCTGACTAAAGTGCCGTTTTCACTTCAAAAGTTGACGCGGATCAGCTGACAAGGAACGAGTTGTTCCAGTGTGTAAACGGGACTGCCCTGGAGCAAATTTACACCGCGGTGACAAATTTTGCCACCCGTTCGTGAGGTAGAGCAATTTGCGCCCGAGCATCTTGCTCCGTGTCAATTATGTGTCTAAACGCGAAACTGGGGCAAGGCGGAAAGGATGATCTCTACTACGCTTGCCTAATGACCTACGTACGGGGCTTTGTCTCTGCAACTCTCGTCACTTGTAAACCTGCGCCTGTGCGATCCAGTCTCTCCAGCCTGCAGTTTCCATCTTACCACAGTTAATGAGTTGTGTGTGTAAACGGCCACTGGACACGTCAGTTGCACCGTGCCAAAAGTTGATGTCTAAACAGTACTTAAAACCTCTGGCTAAAACACTAGCATATTGACTACCTGTGTGATTCTTGTACATGTGCATTCTGGTATCTACACGTAGTTGAGTCTTCCTATCTCCCATGTTCACTTAACTGTTATTGTTGTTGTTTACAGTTTCTTAACTGTAGTACTAGTAAGCCCTGTTCAGTGACACAGAGGAATTCCCCTCTTAACACCCTTGTTTTGCTTTGAGGCTGATAGTCTGTGACCTCAGTATAAACTCTACTCTAGCATGCACTATTTGCATGATGTTGTGGGGGTATCTATTTTAAGCCCTTGATTATTTCTTTTTTTTGGTGATTCTGTGTCACATCTGGTTAAGTGAAGATACAGTATCTTGACACTGGGAGGTGTAGGAGTTGGATTGTGTTATCATTTAGCTAATGTAATGGACTGGCTGTCCTTACTGTGACAGATGAAAACATAATGACATTGCGTTATTGAAGGCATATTGAACACTGTGGGATGGAAGTTGTCATAATTGAGCCAACAATTATGTTGAATGCTGGGACAATTTCTGTTCACTTTCCTCTTAATGTGCGTCTGTTTGCATCTGAGGGTTAATGTTGGTACTGGGAAAATCTCACCATTTCAGGACAGGGGAGCTAGAAGTAAAATTTAGCTTTTTCATTTTTTAATGCGAAATCAGTGGCACGAAGTAAAGGTTTTATGAGTTTGAAGGCCTTCACCATAGCTAGCGCCAGAGGATGTTTTGAGAAACTGGGAATTCAGAACGTTCACAACAATGTAAGAAACCTTTGAAAAATGGAAAAGGGTCACGTTTGGGAATTATTTTGTTTGAATTATGTGAGAATTTACAATGTGCAACTTGAACTATTGACACATTTTATATTTGTACTCTTTAAAGACATTTGAGGCATTGGTGGTAACCAGGGGCAACTGTAGACGACTAGCGGGAGTTGGTGGTGATGATGTGGGGGATTGGTCGCGACGTGGAGGATATGGTCACTATGTAGGGTGGAATTGATGGCTACGGGAATTGGAGACTGGTAGAGCTGGAATTTGTGGCATTTGTAGGAGGAAATTTCCCCTTGTTGGAAAGAGTTCCTCTATTTGAATGAAGATGTTTCCCCTGAGGAGAGTGAGACGCCTGGTTTTATAGTGTGCTATTACTAGCGCTAACTCATCTCATAAAAACAAAAGATAACACCACAAAAGGTGAACCAAAATTTTTTTTTCAGAGATAGTGCTGAATGGGGCTTTGACGTACATTGGCTTTTTTATCTTTTTTGTGTTCTTAAGATGTTTGAAATTGGCTGAAAGTGTCCAAGTCTAGAACTGTTAGAGCCGAGTTGCTTCCTCAAGTATTTTTTTTTCTAGGAGTGTGTGTGTGGGAACTTGTAATCCCTGTTAAGTCAAACTGGTGATCTTTATCTGCGTAAAAGTTCATAGATACTTAGTCTACCTGTAGTTGTTTTGAATTTTGTTTCCTAGAATTCCCTTACCAGCAGGAGGTCAACCTCCTGTAATTGTATTACCGTATTCGCCCTAATAAGCGCCCATGCCCCTATAAGATCCCAACCCCCCAGCCGTTTTCAGACTTTGCTAAAATAAGCACCCACCCCATGAAGGTGTACATGCGAAAAATGCCTTACCTACTGTTCTAAACTTCTACAGTAACGTCTTCAATTTATCAATAAGATCCGACAGTCCTGAAAATATTATTGTGCGCGGAATATGTAGACTACAAGCCTTGCCGTTATGTTGGTATTTAGTCGTGACTTACACTATACACTTCAGACTTCCGCCATGCTTCAAAAAGAATGCAAAAGTTTTACAGATATTGCGAGAAGCGTGTCCTATTATGGTCTGGCCTTTCAGAACAGACGCAGCGTACTTGTATCTTTACAGTACAGATCTTCTCTCTCAACAGGAATCCAAATTTCTTTGTACAATTGAAAACCACGAATCGAAGACTAATAAAAACTTGACCGGTGTTAAAAGCACATGGCCAGGAAGCATGCGCTACATACAAGTACCCAATGAGCTATATTTATCTCATTGCAAGTACCTGTCTTCGGGAATTGTCCATTCTTAAAACGTGTAGCATAGCATCGGCCCTAGGATTTCAGCATGGTTTTCTGAAAAATGATTGTAATTTAACGACGAAGTTTGATAGCAATGCACCGCAATTTTGTAGAAAGTCTGTCATAGGTTACAGATGCGTCACAGAGCGTAAATTTGATGAATCCTAGCTTACGATTTCGCCTGTTTCGGAGACCGGGTTTTAACCACTTTGGGCCATAATAGCGCCCCCATCCTTGAAGCGAATTTTGCTAAGCGCCCTGTGCCCGGTTGCATGAAGCAGTCCCTAATAAGGATTCAACTACGTTCCCTGAAACCTAAGCCATATTTTTGGACTTGTGAAAACATCGATTGCCCTTTCTTCTATTGTTTTAGTTTCATTACTAAGTCAACTTTTGACTTTGATACATATCGCGAGTGAACTCTATGTTGAATTGTCAATATTATCGAAAATAATTAGGGATCTTTTCATGCAACACACCCAATTTAAGGACTGAGTCCCTAATTATTTTCCATGAACTCTGGGTTCGGGATTTAGTTATATTATTGGAAAATGTCATTAATCAAAGAGGAGCTCATAATAAAGATGAAATGATAGAAAAATATTTAATCTCTGAGTCCATAAGACACAAATACTCTGAAAGACTTAGGGACCTTAGTTGAGTCCCTCTTTGGGATTGTTTCTTGCAACCGGCTTCTAGGCGCTTATTAGGGTGAATAGTCGGTATGAATAAATAAAATCATTATATACTTATATTTATGTATGTAGCTGTGCTGTATAAGCTGTATGCAATGAGCATTTTTTTTCTATTCTTACAATAATAGAAGTATTGTCAATGTGGAAACTCAGATCTTCCTTTGTAAGGGGTTTGTGTGAAAACATCTGAAACAAAAAATGTCCAGATGAGGTCATTCAGTTTGGTTGTGCCCCTATTTGTGTTTTTTCCTACTTCCTAGAATAATACTAGAAATACTGTGGACCTCGTTATGGCTGCGAAAACTGAGGCACCAGGTACACGGTGATTTGAAGTTGCTTAGGTTGGTGTGCATCTTTTCTGTTGGCAGTTATAATTTCTAAAGTTATGAAAGTGGACCCTTTGATGTGTTGGATGCTTCTCCGTATCATGAGCACGGTGGCCAGAACTTGGTATAAGCATTCATAAACTGTTTGACATCATTCAATCTGCGCTAGATAAAAGGTGGGAAGAAATACAGAGAATGGAGTTGGCCTCCAGCTTGGGACAGTTTATGGTGAATGGGTGAAATTTCATTTTGTCAAATTTCTCATCAAAATTGTGGGTTGTTTCTGGACGTTGCGGTGATTAATGTAACTATTACCATGTTTGTGATATTGGAAAGTGTGATCACGTGACGCCCCAAGAAATCATTTTTATGCGCCCACATATTTATATGTGGACGCATTATGCCGTCATCTCTGTCCGTCCGGGCGGCGTCCGTCCGGCGTCTGGCGTCCGGCGTCCGCTGCTCTATCTCCAAAACCCTTTGACATACGTTCATGAAATTTGGCACATATGTTCCATTCATGAATGGGACGGCATGTGCGAACTTTCGGACGGATCCGACTACCGGTGTGCCCCCTAGTGGCAATTTTAGTTTTTTACGCTTACCTTTGTATCTTCAAAAGTCCTGAACGGATTTTCATGAAATTTGGTATGTAGGCACCTATTAGTGAGATGACGCTATCCTGCCGTTTTCAGATGGATTCGACATAGTTTGCGCCACCTAGTGGCCATTTTTAGTGTTTTCGAGTCTGTTTTTGTGCGTCCACCCCTCTATCAACCAAACCGCTCAAAGGATGATTGTGAAAATTGGCATGTATATGCTTACTATGTAGAGGACGGTTGACGATGATTTTCCGACGATTTCGACTACTGTGGCGCCTCCTAGTGGCAGTTTTGTTTTTTTGCGCCTATGGCTGTATCTCCTAAACCGTTCGCAGGATCTTTACGAAATTGTGTAAGTATATTTATATGATGTTAACAACGGAAGATGACGACTTTTGGACGGATCCGACTACCGGTGTGCCCCCTAGTGGCAATTTTAATTTTTTTACGCTTACCTTTGTATCTTCACAAGTCCTTATTGGATTTTCATGAAATTTGGTATGTAGGCACCTATTAGTGAGATGACGCTATCCTCCCGTTTTCAGATGGATTCGACATAGTTTGCGCCACCTAGTGGCCATTTTTAGTGTTTTCGAGTCTGTTTTTGTGCGTCCACCCCTCTATCAACCAAACCGCTCAAAGGATGATTGTGAAAATTGGCATGTATATGCTTACTATGTAGAGGACGGTTGACGATGATTTTCCGACGATTTCGACTACTGTGGCGCCTCCTAGTGGCAGTTTTGTTTTTTTGCGCCTATGGCTGTATCTCCTAAACCGTTCGCAGGATCTTTACAAATTGTGTAAGTATATTTATATGATGTTAACAACGGAAGATGACGACTTTTGGTCGGATCCGACTACCGGTGTGCCCCCTAGTGGCAATTTTAGTTTTTTACGCTTACCTTTGTATCTTCAAAAGTATTGAACGGATTTTCATGAAATTTGGTATGTAGGCACCTATTAGTGAGATGACGCTATCCTACTGTTTTCAGATGGATTCGACGTAGTTTGCGCCACCTAGTGGCCATTTTTACTGTTTTCGAGTCTGTATTTTTGCGTCCACCCCTCTATCAACCAAACCGCTCAAAGGATGATTGTGAAAATTGGCGTGTATGTGCTTACTATAAGGAAGACAGCTGACAATGATTTTCAGACGATTTGGACTACTGTGGCGCCTCCTAGTGGCAGTTTTGTTTTTTTGCGCCCATGGCTGTATCTCCCAAACCGTTTGCAGGATCTTTACTAAATTTAGCAAGTGTATTTATGTGATGTTGACAACGGACGATGACGACTTTAGGATGATTCTGATTACCGGTATGCCTCTAGTGGCAATTTTAGTATTTGCCTCTAGTGGCAATTTTAGTATTTTACATTGACCTCTGTATTTTCATAGGTCTTCAGGTGTATACTTTGTGTTACTTCGTGACTGTGAAGGAAAAGTTCCAAGTAGAAATTTGTTTCTGGCATTCTAATGCTGTGCTAATCTCGTATGTTGGTAAATTTGTTTTTAATTCTATGTTTCTGTGGTGCTTTAAGCAACTGGTGTATAGGATGTGCTTGTATTATGAAGATTACTCACATTTTGCCCCTAGCCTATTGAGGAGACAATGACCATGCCTTTCCATTTTGCAAAGTATGCCCTCTACTGGCCACTTTATGGTACCAATAAACAACCCTAGAAGGATACCGTATGCGGTGCAATTGTGGGCGCATTTCAACGCTCCGCGTTGCTCTTGTTCTTATATCCATACATTAGTTCTCTTATGATAGATCTGCTGTCAAAGTTGGCAAGATTTGTATGGTGAGAAGCATTTTGTTGCTTACTGCAAGCCAAGACTTGAACTACGGTATCCCTCATGAAAGTCCAAAATCCCACATCTGCGGAGGTGCTGTTGCATCCATTTCTTAAAAAAAATCCGACTTCAGTCACCGTCAATTAAGTTCATCACCCCCACAGTAGCGTAATCAGGTTCTAGTCTGAGCTATTTTTGAGATATCGGCATGACGTCATTGCGGAGGTTGGAATATATCTGTTTATTGATTAGAAGCGATTCTTGGCTTGGGTTTGCCTCATTCTGTTCAATAGAACTCATATTGGCGTGTAAATTAACTGGTGGGCCGTATGATATCCTGATTGGGTCTGGTTGCAATTAGGGATGACAGCCAGCAGCAGCTAAGGATGTCCACGCCAACCTTCTGGGAATGTGAAAGGAAACCAAGTCGGGTTTTGCTGACGCTTTTGTTTGGCTTTGGCGGTGAGATGTTTATTTTTTACCCTCACAGATAGTATTGTTTGTTCCAAGTTTCAGTTCACATTTGTTAGCTCAGTTCATCTTGGCTCTAATAGGTGTACAGAAACAAGCGGGGATTTTCGAATAAGCCCCCTATCAAGAAATTGCCCACATCATGGCTTTTTCGGAAGCGAGATTTGAAAAAACTGCCATTAGAGGGCTCTTGCGGAACTGTTTTGCCCCAGACATGTAGATATGGAAAAATGTACAAGATATCGTTAATTTCTCTTAAAATGGTCTCGTTGATATTTCAAGTTTGTCACGTGAAAAACTAAAATTTTAACCTCAGTTGAAGTCAATAATAAGGTTAATACAAACCTCTAGTGCAGTGCTGCTTTTGTTTTTTTGTCACCTATTTAGGTGCGGTTTTTAACAGTGCCATACAACACACACCAAGGTCAAGATTACACACCCTGACCTTGACCTTCAACTGGTGCCTCCTCACCCTGTAGGTACACTCCACGGGGGGGGGGTTGGGAGGCTTCAAGTGGTGCTATTGCTGTGGTCACACATTGTAGTGCTAATTTTCTAGAAAATAATTGGTTATCTGTGATGTTGTGCATGTGTGTATTGACACTTGTAAACAATCACAGATATTGACTTCTTTGTTTATGAATGCAAAGATGGTGATTTATGCAATAGCCATTAGACGAAATTGATGTTGTGAAATGAATGCTGATTGTAGTTCTAATGTGGTACACATATACAGTAAAACTTGCGTCAGTATTTTCGCTTAACTCATCTCTTGCTTTACTAAAAATTTTTGATCCATTTGGATCCAACTTCAAGGTTTTATTACATAGTTGTGTCCAGGCTATCAGTTACCCAAGTACAGCTTGCTCTAGAGCAATGTGCCCCTGTTCAGCTGAACATCCACACTACATGAAGTAGACAAATATGGTGCAAAAATGGGAATAGCCACTTGCATGTTCCCGAATTATGACAACCAGTTTTCTCCAATGAATAACAAGCAGCAAAGTCTCGATTTTCAAAAATCTGGGACCCCTTTAAGTGACTATTGCCCAAAAGTGATTATGGTAGACATTCCTATGGGTGTAACTATAGCAAGTGCACAGCTAGTAATATTACTTTCATCCTGTGTGTTTGTATCCACCCTACAGCTTGCGCTTGGGCAAGTTGCACTTGAAGAAGTTCTCCTACCCTTGATGAGGTGTAACGTATTCTTTGGTAACTCATACTTTGGATAGCACATATACTGCAAATAAACTATGAACGAAATGAAACAAAAAATTTGGTGAGAAAAGAAATGTTTGCAAAAAGAAAATTCCTTGTTTGGTCAATGAAATCCTTGCGTGGTGATTGCCAAATTCACGCAAGGACAATTCTCACTTGCCGTTTGTGAGAATCAGGTAGTCAAGTTGTTTTTAAGTTCATTATTTGCTTGAAAGATATTGTCAAATTTCTTTTTCATATTTGGGGTAACTTGCTTGTTATATTTAGTGTTGGTCAAGTACATCTAATATATTCCATGAAACATTTTTCCTGAACCAAATACGTATTTAGTATGTTTCCAATTTAAATTTATTTGATATACATAAATTTGTTTCTAACTTAAAGATCTGATTTAGGTTTTCTTGTAGATTCAAATGAGTTGTGGAAACCTGGGGAAGATGTTGAAAAAGTGGGGCTGTCGCTCCTGAGGGAATGGTGCCTGTGGCTTCTGAGATGGGATTTTTTTTGGTTACGGGTAAAATACGCCTCAACTCCCCCTCCCCTGGGGTGCCACTCCTCACTGACAATGCTCCAAGTGGCTATAAATAACATTTTGCTGAAGTGATTCTAACCTTGAGGGACAGTTTCAAGACTGATGAGAGGAATGAACAGTGATTTTCAAATATTTTTCATAGGAAACATTTTTATAGGGAGAGTGGGACATTGAGGGCTCTGAAAGGAAATGTACAGCTAGTGTAGATGGTGGAATTAATTTGGGATCCTGAAAACTAGGCTCTTGTTGTTCTGCTTCAGTATACTTTAACAGATATTTACTGCTAACTGACAACAACCTAACTGTACTTTCATTGTCTGGTGTCACTGTTGTTTCAAGGGCTTCACTCTTATGACCTGCTTGAGGTTATAAAATTGACTGATATAAGAACCAGCTCTATTAACCAGTGTTGACCACACCTAAGGTAGTTGCTCATTCATTACATCCTGGTTAGACTAGCTCTAAAGGTTAACCTTTCCATACTGACACTTTGCTCACTGCCTGAGGTTACAGTTTTTGTTGTTTTTCTTTTCATAAAAAATACTGGGTTTTTTAAGTTAATCAGTAGCTTCACTTCAGTTGGTGTCAAGTTGGTCATTGTCCTTGAGGTCATTGTCCTTGAGGTCATTATGGAACTCGTTCATCTGCAAGGTGCCACTTGAATGCATTTTTAAGAGTTTTCTTCAATTCAGCTCAGTTGCTGGTTGGCGGGTAACACGTGTGTCTTGTATCTGCCTATGACGAGCTAAACAGTTAAAGCATTGATCAATAGAGGTCATTAGGAAGTAAATTATGATGGTAACTTTCGTTGCAATCACTATCTGTTAAATGGAACATGTTTCTATTTAGATTGGAATCTAAGGTCAATGCTTGCCATTAATATAGACCTCAGTTTTCTTGTCGAAGGGGATGTCCTGGCACATTGGTAAACTATGTCACTTACTGGTTTGTGACCTTCGTTATGTATTAGCAAAATGACCTCTTTATGTTCTAATTATCTTGTCAATGAATTAAAGTCAGAACTCCACTCACGAAGTAAACTGAATTCTTTTTCAGAACGCCTAAGAGTTTGGATTCTCTAAGCACTAGTTTTACACGTTTCATTTAAGGTAAGTCGTTCTTTTATCAAGTCCTTTTTAGTACTCTTGTAGTGCTTATGAGTCTAAGCAGTAGTTAACTGTCATGTTGCTAATTGTGTTTACTTCTAACACACCACTACTTAAAGCTGACAGCTGCAATTTAGTGCTTGATGACTCACTAATATTCAATTCACTTGTTTTTTGGATAAATATAATTCTATTTTGGTTGATTATGAAGGAGCATTACCTGGTGACTGTTACAAATCATTTTAGTCTTAAAATCAAATTGCTCGGTATTTTGCAAGCAACTTAATGCTCAGTTGCCATATATTGATTAATGTTCTAACTGTCTCCCCTCACACACGCCTTCCCACCCACCACCCTCCTTCGCACCCTCCTTTCCCCACCTCGCACGAGTTTTTTGGGTGGGTAAGCCATGCTTTGAAAGTCTGGTATCATGAATGGTGGTTTAAGTGAAGGGAGTTCATTGGGTCTGTGACATGTGTTTATAAGTGATGGAGCTATGTTTGCAACAGGGGTGGCTGTTTAAGAATGTATTGATTGATATCTTACAAGGAACTTGTACTTTGGAAACTTATTTTATATAGCCTCATTTAAATTTGGGGACAAGTTGATAGGATACAGGAAGCCTATAGAAAAGGGGTACGTAAAGATGGGGGAGCGAGGATAGGAGAACAATGTGTACTCAGACACAGAGTGTCAGCATAGACTATAGTACATGGACCGCCAACTCCGTATACTTTCAATGGACGAAATCTGTGATCTTACGCATAAGTCCTTAATTGTCATTATTCACTGGCGACACCTGGCTAAATTTTCTGGTGCAATTTCCGGCAAGTACGTCGTCTGCTAATCATGGTCGGCTTCTGTGTGGCCTGTTGTTCGGCCACACAGGCTAAATGCAAAGGAATTAGCTTCCGAAGACCCCATAATCGGCTGTGGGAAGAAAAGCTTATTTCTTGTGTCAACGTGAATGGCAGTTGTTTCAGCAATAAGACTTTATACATTTGTTCAAGGCACTTTGAAGATGAACGTTTTTTAGGAGGCTCTGGTAGGCCTACTACTTAATCCTGTCTTCACAAATCCATTTTTGTTTTCTCCGTTTTGATGAAAACTATCTGGTAAACTTTTTGACGAAAATTGTCCGCTAAATTTCTTCCAAAGGTAGTGACTCATGAAATCCTGTCCTGACGAGGAATTTCAGTCATAGTCTAGTGAGCGAATTAACCAAATTACTCTTCTCTGGCCCTGATCAGACGGTTGGTCTCAGCAGAATGCGCACATTTGACCAGGATTTGGATCAGCGATTTCAACAAATTCACATCCGTGTACAAATAAATAGAACGCTGGTAAAACCTTTAACATAAATAAAGATTACATTAATACTTCAGAAATAACCATCTGGACAAGTCAAAATCTATCTCGCAATTCAACTGCAGGTTACATACTCATTTCATGTCGAATATATGCCGCACAAAATCTCCACTGCAGTCTATCACTGCAGTCCATGAAAAGTCAATCAACTTCTTTGAAAACATGGAACAGGAACACCAGAGGGGTGTGAAGGTTGTTTTTATTCTTCAATATTAAATTTTTGTAAGCGGACAACTGGTTTTTAAATTTCCGGCTTAAGTCCTAAAATTTCCAAACTTAAAGGCGAAGGCAACCTTTTTTCATGTCATTTTGAGCTAAAATAAGGTTGGTTGGTTATCCTAGACATATTTTCCACTTAATTACAGCTTTTCGTAATTTTGTTAATTACTCGTCCGCTACTCCGGAAGTGACGTTTTAGGAGGCAAGCATTTTGCGCCAATTTCTTTTCATATAGTCTGACTGTGAGAGCTGCCAAGTCAGTCATTGTTCTACCTCGGTTGTGTTAAGTTACGTCGTCGTTTGCTTTAATTTACTAGTCAGTCAACATGCCACACTGTTGCTGCGTACCGGGATGTACTCATTATCGTCTCACAAGCGCTTTGGGAGTACCTTAGCATCGCTTTCCGATGGATGACAAACTTCGCCGTACTTGGCTCGTTCGTGTAAAGAACGCAGCGTTACCCGTCCACGCAACGTACAAAGCAGGCTAGGATTTCCGTGTGTGTGGCAAGCACTTTCTGCCGTCCGATTACGAAAGGGATTTGTACGCTGAACTGATGAAGGTCCCTGCGAAACAACGCCTGAAGAAGGATGCCATTCCGTCTGTGTTGATTCCCGACAGTGCCCCGTCGCCACCCTCGAGAAGTGCGTTTTTGAAGAGAGAGAAGCCTCGCGAGCTGTGGCCAGTACAGTGACTGGAGCCAGTGGAGGCACTTCATCCACTGTCACCTGTGCCTCCGAACGTACCCCCAGAGCGTGCCATTCCTGGAACCAGTAGTGATTCGCCCTGTGCTGTTTTCTCCAGCCCAGAGCCTCTAAGCAGCCCTGCAGCAATATTGAGTAGGGGGAGTGAATACAGGCCCCGTTCGACACCCAGTGAAGAGGACAGTTCGTCGTCCAGTGAACAGATCGGTGAGCCAAACTTTGATAAGTTTATTGTGGACTTGTCTAAAGTGTTGGAGCTATTTAGAAGGTGCCAGGTGTGTGGCGAGGGAGTCACACGACACGATGTAAGCAGTTTGGGTGCTCAGGTCACCATCCAGTGGGAGTGTGTCGCGGGACACTCTGGCAAGTGGAACAGTTGTTCCTCTGTCCGTGGTATGCCGGAGGTCCACTTAACCGTGTCCAGTAGTGGCTTGGCCTCGTCGAACTCTGAACAGCACAAGCATTCCATTGAGGTAGGCATAACAACGCACACAGTGCATTTGCACCAAGATGTGTCACCACATCTGTCCTCAGTAGCCGCCTCGTTTCTCTCAACAGCTTCCTGTGCCTGTGCGTACTCTGCCTCGTTATACTCGGGCTCAAACATGTACCCACCCACTGAATGTCCGTGAAAAAATTCCTCGTCACCACTGCTGTGAACGAGGTCTCCGTCACTCACACTACTGTCCCCGTGATACGGGTCACCGACTCCAGCCATTTTCAGCTTACAACACACTAAACAATCCCTAAATCCAACGTAGTTGAGTTCTCTACTAAACTATACTCGCCGATGGAAAGTGGTGGCGACAATTGTTGAAAAACAGCACAAAACAAAAGTAGAATAGAACAGATTCGCACGGTAAACTCAACGCAAAACCAAATGGCGGGAAACGCTTGCCTCCTAAAACGTCACTTCCGGAGTAGAGGACGAGTAATTAATAAAATTACGAAAAGCTGTAATTAAGTGAAAAATATGTCTAGGATAACCAACCAACCTTATTTTAGCTCAAAATGACATGAAAAAGGGTTGCCTTCGCCTTTAAGCCTTTCAAACGAACGTTTATGACGAAAACAAAATTCTTTAACCAGTTTTGTGAAGTCCAATGTCACCTGTAGGGTACACAATGAGCCAATCCCACTCCTAATGTAACAAAAGGGTCCTCCTGCATTAAGGATACTAAATATTGCCCTTCTGAAATATTCCCATATTCGCCCTAATAAGCGTCCAGGGCGCTTAGAAAAATCCGCTTCAGGAAGGGGCGCTTATTATAGCCCAAAAGTGGTTGAATCCCGGTCTCCGAAACAGGTGAAATTGTAAGCTAGAATTTATCAAATTTACGCTCTGTGACGCATCTATAACCTATGACAGAGTTTCTACAAAACTGCAGTGCATTGCTATCAAACTTTGTTGTTAACTTACGAGCATTTTTCAGGAAATCCCACTGTCAAAAATTGCCGTGAATCAGGTTTCAAGCTCCTCGGCTTGGTTTAATTATATATTAATAAATCATAAAAATGGTTCCAAGTGATCAGTGCAATGGGCCCACATGTGCTGCCTGCGCAGGTCTGGTAAAACGTGCTTCTGATTTAAACAAAGGTCTCGTTTTTTAATTTTGGTTCGGTATAAATAACGCCACAGACCTGGAAATCCAGCGAAACACTTCTACCTTACAAATCTGACAATCCCTAGTCAGAAAATTTGAGCACCCGGCAAAAGATAGCCTACTAGTGATGAAATTCCGGTGATGATAATCACCCACTTTGTTTATTTACTTCACCTACACAATTTGAAATACTTGGTAAAATGAAGCCCATTCGAGTGGGTCCCAATGCCAACCCAATATATGATAGAACCCAACAAGCTCAAGTTGCAGTCAAATCAGGATAGGCATAAAGAAGGAAATTTGCTGTATCAACAGATTGGCCAAATAAGAATAAGATACAAAGTGTTGCTACAGTGCACACGTGCACGATACTTGGTCTATTATTTTCCCGCCGTAAATGCATGAACCAATCAGATCACCAATGGCGCAAATTTTTTGAAAACAGCTCGATTCTTAGGGAGTCCTGTTTACTGCTCTATTTATTTTCAAAACTTTATTGTGTTACATTTAATTTATTTTCTGTTCAACTCAATGAAACCACTTAATATCAATGCATTCAACACAATTAATGCATTGTAAAAACCAAAAGTTATGCTCTATCAACATTAGAAAAAAATTAAATTATTAAAAAATGGGTTAAAAGTTAGAAACAAAGGACACAAGTTTCCATCACTTGTAACGTCGATTTTCTACATTGATGTTGGGGAGGAACATCAGTCTGGCGACAGCAACACGGAATCGTACGAAGGCGATGACTTTCAAAATGTGATTCGTTTTTGTTGTTGTATGTCTTTTTTTCCCACGGTTCAGGGTTACTTCTGAATCCAGGAACAAGAACTGTCATCGATATTGCCATCTTCTCTGTTTTCATCCAACCTTCCCTGATGAAAACTTGAATGAAGAGGATCTTCAGTACTTGAAAGAGCATAGGATACTGTGTGATTTATGTTGAATTATTCATCGATTCTTTTAAGAACCATTTTTTCACGCTATACCTAAGGCTCATCCACAGTACAACCAACGGCCTTTTTAAGGGCCACTCAACACTTCCCAGAAGAACTGCTCACTTGAGAATATTGAATTATAAACATGCAAAGGTTAAACTAGTCAAATCGTTGCAGAGGCGCATTTTTAATTCGAACAAAATTAATATTTTTCTAAACCAAAAACGTTACATAAGTATCTTTGCATTCACAGGTACTCCTAAGTTGGAATTTGTGCACAAACATGCTTTCGTAGTTTTCTCAGTAGGCGTATGTGAACCATAAATCACAAACTGTCCGATAACTATGCTGCTATATTGGACAAGCAGACGACATAATCAGTCGGCACCGAAGTTTGAATTTTATAATTAATTACCAGTAGCATTGCCAAAAGTACTCACAATACCAACACTTCTACTATTGGAAGACTTTGAACAGCGTTTCAATGCCTAAATTGATATTTTTTTCGTTGTTTTGGACAGTAAAGTAGATGCAAATATTTCTCGTCAAAATACACTAACCGGAAACTGCACCAGAAAATTTAGGATAGTGGCGGCACCTCTTGGCTAGCACGGAAGAAAATGTCATAGTTGCGAATCTGTTGTCTCTAATCTATGGTGTCAGTGAATGATTCCAAACACGGTTTGGTTGCATAAGCCGCTAGTTTATTGGGCTAGTGAACCAGTGAACTGTCAGTTTATTGAGCCAGTGAACTGTCAGTTTATTGAGCCAGTGAACTGTCAGTTTATTGAGCCAGTGAACTGTCACTTTATTGAGCCAGTGAACTGTCACTTTATTGAGCCAGTGAACTGTCACTTTATTGAGCCAGTGAACTGTCACTTTATTGAGCCAGTGAACTGTCACTTTATTGAGCCAGTGAACTGTGTAAATATAAGTGATGGAAGTACATTTATGTGAACGCATTGATTGTTTTAGAATAAATGTGGGTACGGGTGAATTGCCCAACACTGCGCTTCAAGTCTTTGGGTCAATTTGGAGAACCTATGGGCCATGTTAGCTTTTTGTCCTTTTTCGCTTCCAATTTTAGTGGGCCTGTTGACACGAATTAACCAATCGCTGTGTGTCAATGAAATTATTTTATACCAATTAGGCAGGGAGTGTTACGAAAATTACCTATGTGTGTGGTAGCCATTTTGTTCAGGTAGCCTGCTAAGGTAAGGTAAAAATAATATGTACCACGACATACAGCTGCCCTAATGAGAGGATTTCATCAGTGCGTTGCTGTCACTTTTCAAATGCATTGTGGAACCCTTGTTTTTTTTATACCCATCTGATGACTCAGCTTAGATAACCTGGGAGACCTGTGCTGGGTTGCATGAAACAGTCCTAAATAGGGACTCAACTAAGTTCTCTAAATCTTTTGCCTTTCTGTGTCTTTGTTTACTCTCAGATCGAATCTTTTTCTATATTTCATCTTTATTATGACAATTTCTAATAAAATAACTTAAAACTGAGCCCTGAATTCAGTGGCAACAAATAGGGACTTAGTCCTTAAGTTAGGAGCATTGCATGAAAAGATCCTAAATATTTTCAATATTGCCAATTCAATGTTGAGTTCACTCTCGATTTTTTATCAAAGCCAAAAGTTGACTACATAATGAAACTAAAGTAAGTCCACATATACTCAGTAGATTTAGGGTACTTAGTTGAGTCCCTGTTTGGGACTGTCTCATGCAACCGGGCTCGGTAACCTGATTTGTAATTTCTGTTTCAGCCTGATGGGATAGGGGTTGCCTCTAGAATCTTTTGCGCTAACTATTTGCAAATTAATGTTTTAATTTGAAATATTTGAGGCTCAATTGCAATTCTTTATTTTTGTATGATGGTTGCTTAGTCATATGTGCATGTTGCAGTGGACCATTGATTTCAATGTTAGTACACTCAAGTCACGTTTTCTGTCATAATGTTTGCACATCAGCACTTGTGATGTCACCCTATATTTACATTCTATAACCTTACCACAGTGCATTTAAGAAATGACTTCAGTGCTCTGGCTGGAATTCCACGAATTGTCTTTAGAAAGACATCATCTTACATAATGGAATATAAATAGGATGAGTCATTAGTTGATCCATTCTTGTTGTTTTATTTACCTATTTATATTCTACATTTCGTGAAACAATAGTATCCTTGGAGGATCTGGATCGCCTTATTTAGTTTCAGATTTATTTTCTTTGAAGTAATGTGAAATCTGAATTCTGCAATTAAGAGTTGCAAAATCTAAGTGGAACGAAATTTGTTTTTGTCAACCTAACATGCGATGACACTGTTCAATTTTGGGCAAAAAGTATTGATCTGATTGATGCTTTACTATTTTGCAAAGGCTTGCTGTCCTGGAACTGCTAAAAAATGTGTCAAAACCTTGCTTGAAGACAACTGTACAGACTAAACCTGCTAAAAAGAAAGTGATACTTGGGTAATGTTTCTTTTTATTAAGAACTATGCAAACAAAATTTTTCCTTTCCACCATGTAGTGTCCTGAAGTGAACATGTATTTCTTTGCACAGTGTTATGGCTAGTCTGTGTTTCTCCAGGATGAGTCATAAGTTGATGCTGGCGTCAACAGGCGATGTGGTGGCTCTGTTATAGAATGGATGTCATCATGCTTTACCTGAACGGGTAGACCCCACTGGAGCTCATTACAACAGGTAAGGTACCTGTCTCAACGTATTACATGGGCCTTCTTCCTTACAGCCTAAAATGTAATCAAAATGGCTTATTGCCACCATCAAACTGGTCTCATTGTTTCGTTGCCATGGAAGCAGTTGGTTTCCAACATGAATGGGAAAAGGGAAATCACATGTAATCGGTATGAAATTTATTGAATTTGGAACGATCGGTCAGTGCTGTTAAACATTTTTTGGATCTCTCTCTGTGACTTGCTGTTGTACTTAATGAACTGATTGCTAAGACAGCAAGACTGATTCGTCACTCGAAATTTTAAGGTTGACTAAGTTTCGTTCGAATTAAAAATGGTTTCCAACTAACATAACTGTTGTATTGATGTAATGCACTTGTTTGTACGTTCTAAAAGTATATAAGATCTTGAAGCAATATAGTGAGTCTTGATCACCATCATGTATTTAAAGAAGCTATTTTAAAAACAAGTGCTCCCTACGAAAGATTTGTAAATGTGTTGCCAAATCAACTGGTAACGTAGTCAATTTGGTAGCATCTTTTTGCAACTTAACATAAAATGTTTGGAGTGATAGTTCCAAGTTACACCACCAGGTGGCACTCATAACTTCAGAAGGTCATTAAATTTGCATTTTATTGTGAAAAATAAAGATGCGTCTTTTTAAGGTTTGATTTAACCAACCCATGGAAATATTATTTGCACTATTGCTCCCTCTGGACATCAGTTTTCATAGTTTTTAAATGAATTTAGCTCATATCCGATTTGCAGAATTAGCCAAATTTAGAAGCCAATTTTCATGGAAATGTGGTTTGAACATGGGGACTTCGCATCTGTAAAATGCATTTGCTTGTGACATGAAAAGCATTACCCTCACTTGGGAGAAATAGCAATTGTCTGCCATTAAAATCAATTGAAGATTGCTTTAATTCGCAATATCCTCACTCAGCCTTCCCTCAAGGTAGAGAAAGAAGTGGAGTTTAGGTGGCTAAGATATTCTGTTATTAAAATGTTGATACTATGTTATTCATTACCAAAAATTTTTGTTGTAAACAAAATTAGCCATAATGACTGGGGAAACTATATTTTGTCTGATTTCTTTTGTCTTGTACTGTACATTGAAAACCACAACCTTTGTAGGATGGAAATCACACATCCTATTGACGCGGACAGTACTTTAATTAAGAAGGGCGTAGTTAGGGGCGTATTTTTCAGTTGTCATTAGTAAGGAGTGGGCATTAGCTGTCCAAGGCAATTAGTGTTTAACAGAAAATATTTTTGTTATTAGTGAAAATAGGCACTGTAATTTCCTTTGTTGTTGTGAATAATTAGAATTTGATAATTTTGGTTGTTACACGTGATCATGTTTGAAGGCTGTTGGTTTTTAAATTAGTATATTTGTATTGGTATATTTCTATTTAGTAACATTGTAATCGGTATATTTATATTTGTATCATTGAGTGTATGTGCTTTTTCACATCTCCCAATTCTTAATCAATTCGTATTTTCTCTGTTGCATTTGGGAAGTGGGTGTTCATTTCCTCTCAGTGTTGAAGGCGTTTGGCATTATCAATTGACAATAGGCGCTAACTGCTTCTGAATTAAGCCACACTTAATTTGATTTGTTCAAGTCTTTGGGCATGATACCAGTTTGCAAGCGTCATCATCTAGTGATTAAAAAAATGGAAAACTGCGTCAGTAGAGTGCGCATGCTTTCTGGCTTTTTAATAAATACACGCGACTGTCTCAGTTAATCAAGTAGTTGTCATCTGATTATACAGGTGATGCTTCTTGTAGGACTGTGTGCTGGGACTGGGTAAGCGTTTTAATCCTAGCAAGTCATTTGCTGATGTTATCTCTTGTGAGACTTAAAAGTACATAGTTGAAAGTATGATGTTATGCAATAATCCGTTCATTTACGTTTAAAGCACCACATGTTTTAAAAATAGTTTTGTATTGGAAATTCTAAATTTTTAACCAAAATATACACGTTTAAGAGTTGTTACCTAATCTAGTATCAGCTGATACTGCAATTGTTTCAACCTCTTGGACTGTTTTCTGTTTCTGAACCACTTACAGTGAGCTATTGTTTTTCAAAATGCACAGTAATTCGCCACTAAATTAGCACACTCGCCTTATTTCGCGCACCCAATTTTTTGGAAAATAATATTTTGTCCCTCATTTATTTTGCATGAAAGAACATGGCCAATTTCCTCGCCTAATTCGCACTTGGTCTCTTTTGCAGGCAAAGTGCTACTGTTGATTGTAGTTATGTACGCCTTTTTTGTTGTGTTAACAAGGTGTGTGCACTATATTCACCACTTGACGTATGATATCTCGTACTGTTGGAAACTTGAGGTGAAAGGGGTAACCACGATGAGTGTTTGCTGAATAGATCATTTCCCCCAACAATGGGGTGAATTACTTTTACATTGGAACAGGTTAATGTAAGTTAATAACTGTGAAGTGAATTAGGTTGGCAACCTATTGGTCACACTTGATTACATTGGCACAAGGCCAGTTGACCGTGCTTGGTTGCTCAATTAATTTCTCCCACCCATCATGCACCAAGACTGTATATTTCAGCGTCCAACTATCGAAAAAATATTTAATTTATTTGTATTTTGTGTGAGATAAGTGGAGGATTACCATACATTATGAAATTGAAAACAGTTTCGTGCTCAACCTTCCATGGTTGATTTTTGTGTTTATGGATAATTTGCAACAAAAGCTGCCCTAGTTTTCCCCATCCTACTTTTTGAGAAAGATTTAGAACTCATTAGTTATGTTGTACCCTATGAACAAATTTGTGCCTTCAGCCAAATATGTACAAAACTATAAAATTGAACTCCGTAAAATTATATGTTTTGTGAAATTAGAAAACCTGTAGAATTAGATTTTGACTGCCATTGATTGGGTTACATGGCCATATTTTTAGTAAAATTTATCAGAAAAAGGTACATTCATAATAAAACTATGGCTTCAATAACAAGACCAAATTTCTTTTGATATTAATGCGCAAAAGTGCTGTAACATTTTTCATCCAACTTTTCGTGTTTTTTCATAAAAGTCTAGTTTTTATACCCTTTCTTGCAAAAAGGGATCAGTTTAAAAACTAATGTTTTGGAGAACAGTGCATACAGCAATAGTATCTGTGAAAGTTTATGAATCCAATCGTCCATTTCTAAAATATGTTTTGAAATTAGTCAACTTTGGACAGTTTCCTTACACAAACTTAAGCATTTTCTATTTACAAACTGCTCTTGCTGGGGTACTTGGACAGACCGAAGAAATCAAGCTTATTTTTTGTTAGATTCCCTGGAGCTTGCTGCTAGAAAACCTTGATGATGTCATGACATCTGAAGTGCCTGTAATATTCTATATACTACTGTTGCATAGTTTATGACTATGGACTTCACTTTGTTTTAAATTCAGGTTAAAAACTGATATTGAGGAGCTAAATATACAATGGTGAAGCATACCCAATTTTGAAATAAAGTTTAACGATTTTTCCTTTTTCCAACAGGGCGTACATTAACTTGACCTGTTGTCTGATGACTAATTTAGAAACTGTAGACCCTGTTTGCCTGGTTGCGAAGTAACATCTTCTAGATGTCAGACTTACACTTTTCTGCCATGAAGTGTTCTAAATTGACCACATTTTTCATTATCTGAAGTTTTAAAATTTTAATATGCCTCTGTTGTTGCATGATTCTCACCGTTGTGCCACCTGGTGGAAGGAGATTTACAAACAGTAAGAAATTTGGATCACAGATATGAGTCATAAAAGCTGGGATGCAACAGTTTAGCTGTGGCTTGGGGAATGACCTTTCATAAAACAAGCCCTTGATCATATTTAGTGAGATCTAATCAACAAATTATGCAATAAATGAATAATATTCTTATGGGCTCTACATATTTAACAAGGATCTAGTTGATACAACACAAGGCAGAAATTAGGAAAGGGATTCCTTAAACACCTGAACATGTTGAAAGTTGTAAAATTTTCACAATTTGTTAATGAAGGGTCATTTGATTTTGTCGGTTATGGGAAATGCACTGTAGAATCCCCAGCATTTTTATCTTGAAAATTATTTCCAGTATCGTATCCTCCGTATATTAGTCATATAAAGCTACAGAATTTCCTCAGGTACTTAGGAAAATAATTATCTAATCTGTGGAATTTTGAAGAGGCTTATCACAATGTTGTTTGGCTTTCAGCATTTGATTTTTTCGTCCCAAGTTCACATCAATAAATTTACAATTACTCCTGGTGTGATACTTTTGTGACAGAAGCAGTAGTGTAGAAGGACTGGTGATGGTCACTTAGGGGCCCCAAATTTTGGGAACATTTTTTGCACTGAATAATAGGCATAAAACTGGTTCTCAAAATCCAGGACCCCCGTAACTGACTATAGTAAATAGAGCAGCAGTCGCGAGGGGTAGGATGTTTTTTGGAAGTGCACAAAGCTCGTCGTGGAATGCCATTCTACACTTATGTCATCTGCCAAACACTTTCAGACACTTTCCTTAGGAGAATGATTTTGGTCAGTTTGAAAGTTCATTTTTTGATTCTTCTAGAAAGCATCATCTGAAAAGGTATCAAATATGATTTGAATTTGAATAATTCCGTCCTATATGAAGTTGATAGAACAAGTTTGAAAAATGGTGACAAATAAGCAGTGTGCTGCAATGTCACTGCTTGACATCTGTTGTTTAGACTGGGTAAACTCTTAGTGTAAAGTGGGCTGTCTTCAACTTTGGATAAAAAGAATTGATAAAATTTTCATTTTTTCGAGGGCTGATTACTGGTTAAAATTCTGAGAATTTTACTTCTTAAGTTTTTTAATGATAATTGTGCCCTATTTGGTTGAGAAATAGAAGAGTGTTCTGTACTGTAATTGTAATGCTACCTGTATTGTCCATTTCAGTTAGACACCAACAATTCATCCTCTGAGGACATGGAGGTTGAGTAGCGCCAAAGTCATGGAACAAGATTGTAAACATGAGAAGACCAGTGTTATAGTGTGGAACACTAATGCCCTCAACCAGTCACGTTCGCCTGCTACCATGGCATTAGTAACAGGTGACCGAGACAACAAACAGGAGGCTGTTGACTCACGCGACTCATCAGAGGATGCTGAACTTGATGAAGGCGACAGCAGAAAGACTAATGTAATTGGGTCGCCAGACTGGCAGCAGCGAAAAATGCGGCTGCTGAAGCCCTGGCCTGTACCCAAACTTCACATAGAACCATATAGTGAGGAGAGCCTTCAGGGCAATAATAGTGATGTTATGGAGGACCGCAACTCATTGTCTCCTGTCATTCCTCACTTACTGGATAAGGCACGCTCATGCTCAACAAGCAGCTGCAGCACGGATAGTACCGATCTTGGCTCACAGGAGTCGCCCATGCCGCAGGAGGCCGAGGAGTCGAGGCGGGACGGCAAGGATGTTTTTTACAAAAAGAAGTTGCGCGCTCGCTATCTGTCTAGTCAGAGTAGTGAAGATAGTGAGGCAGACACAAACCGGCAGCCAACAGCAACTTGTGTGTCTGCTGCTGTGCAAAGGGAGGAATTTAAATTAAGGTCGAAAAGTGCGGACTACTATGAGTCGCCGGTAAAATCGCGACCTATCCTCCAACGGCAGAGCCAGAGTCTGAGTACAATAAGCGAAGGAGGCTGCAATAATCTGTTGCAGTGGTGGACTAATCACGGCTCGGTGGCCGCAGAGAAACAACTTTCAGATGGCGTTCATATTAAGCAGGAGCCATATTCACCACGTCATTCTCCCATGTTGTTAAGTCGCCATTCGCTAGAATCACTGTCAGATGCACCAGATGTGTTCTCGCCACTCACGCCACAGTCATTCTCACTGCCTCTGCAGTTTGATGGAGACGGTGGTGTCTTCCGCTTTCCCGGGGATGGGGCACGGCAGTTCACACCACCACGCTCGCCGAGGTCCCCTCGTTACATTCCAGATTCAAGGCTTGAGTGTTTGTCGGAGCAGCTCCCTCTGCAGGCCAACAGCACCAACACTCTGTCCATACCAAGTCCGGCATCGCCCAATAAATCACCATCTAACATGAAGGAGTATCATCCACAAAACGTATTCACATTTAGCCCGCTGGTCATACCGCCTGGAGAGGGCAGTCACAAAACCCTCCCGAGGACTCCCACATCAGGGTTCCCGCTGGGCCTGCAAGACAATCCGTCCACATACCCTCCTAAGTATCTCTTCTCTCCTCAGTTATACAATGATCTGGCAGAGGCCCAACGCCATCGTCATAACAACAACAACAATAACAACAGCAATGGCACAGGAGGCAAGATGGACAACACGTTCATCTGTCCCATTTGTGGCCAGATCTTCTCCTCATTCGATAATCTGGCAAAGCATATGGCGAAACACCTGCCTACGGAGACGGTCCGCTCAGGCAACAACAACAAGATTCATTACTGTAAGGTGTGTAACCGGGCGTTCGCTCGCAGTGACATGCTGACACGGCATATGCGACTTCACACAGGACTGAAGCCATACGAGTGCCAGGTCTGTGGCCAGGTATTTAGCCGTAGTGACCACCTCAACACTCACCAGCGCACGCACACAGGTGAGAAGCCCTACAAGTGTCCACAATGTCCGTATGCGGCATGCCGGCGCGACATGATCACTAGACACATGCGGATACACTCCAAGCAGTGGCCACGACGAGGTGGGCTAAAAAATGTGTCCAAGGACGACATACGCAAGTGTTCTCTATCCAGTGTGGACTCAATGGAGTCGGCAGATACAGGTCATGGCAATATGAGTGTGTCAAGTTTGGACAGTGTCGACTTGGAAAAGGATTCGCGTATGGGCTCCTACGGCAGCTCGGATAGCTTAGAATCAGACCTCAGCGGGCGATCCCTCAGTGGGGACGGCTCTGTGGACCTGGCTGGTGCATCACACAACTGGCCAGTAGACGGTAGACTACAGCAGGGAGAACGTAGTCCAAAGAGGAGCCGTGAGGATAGGGTGACTTCTGGCGACAACAAGTCCAACATCTTTCTACAAATCCCTGGTAGATCAACATCTTCTTCAACAGTGGATTCGGACGATGTTCCAAGTCCGCGCCCAAGTATTTGGTCACCAGCTGGCAGTCTAGATGAACAGTTACTGCTGGGGCTGCCCAAATCCCCAGTGCCACGGAGAGCCAACTCTGAGGAGAGCCAAACGCATGAGGGTGTGTCTCCTATCCTCACAGCGAGGGGCGGGTCTGAGAATGTATCTGCACCTCCGTCTGGAGACGAGGGTCGGGAGGCGTTCTTGCAACACCGAAACAACCGGACTATTTCCCTCGAGAGTGACTATCTCGGAGACCCCACCATAAGCCGCAATTTCAGCATGCGGCGTAGTGGTTTGAAAAAACAAAGGAACATTTCCTGTACGAGCATAGACAGTGTGGATTCCTCTTTTATGGATGAAGGGAGTGTCAAGTCTGAAAACAGTGTCTCGTTTGACGAAACTGCTTTTCTCAAATGCACCGTCTCACCATCAGCAAAGGAAAATGATGTTGGTTGGCCATCTTGATAAGTTTGAGCAGAGGTCATAATTTGGAGATGGAAGAACTTAATTGACTAGATCTCATAAAAACAGAAATTTTAGTGCTTGTTGAAGATGAGGAAGAAAGTGTCTGTGGACTGTACCAAGTGTTGTGATCACCAAGAGATGATGTCAACCATTGTTCTATAGTTGCCTGAGTGTTTTTCTGTTCAAAATAGCTTAAACGTTCTTAAGCCATGTTGCGTTAACCATATGATTTGCATTCCCAATTGTTTCGACTCATTTTTACCGCCTTTCATACCAATGCATTGATGTTTTGGGAAGTGTTGATCTGTATGAACGGAAAGCTTTGGTCCTGGACCAGTTAACCATGCAAGTTAATTTTGCCTTAAACTGATGGATTTAATAGCAGAGCATCCAGGCTTCAAAGCAATACGAATAGTAAACTTGAGTTTCATTGGAGTTATCCAAAGGTGTCACTGTCGTATTGTGGTATTAATTGGTTTTCTTTCAAATATTCTCCATTCTCTAACATCTCATTTCGTGTCCACCAGGTATAGCATACTTCACATTTAAACAAATTACGCCTGCTAAAAATTTCAGAGCACCCTGTTGGAGAGCATCAATGACTCCCAAGTGGAACTGCTGTAGTTTCAGTGTCCATTAACTACGAAGCCCATCTGAAAGGTTCAACTAACTTTGCAGTTTACATCAATGCTGCTCTGGTATCTGTGGGAACTTGGTATGAAGAGGTCTTGTGTTTCATTTGCCTTCAATTGTTTAAGTTTACTCACTGCAGTGCATCCCATTCAGTTAAAGTTGCATTTTGCCCTATTTAATTGTCACTGTAAATCTATTTTGAGTTCTTAACTCAAGAGCCAAGACCAGACCTTAGCTGTGATGTACTCAAGAGAAATGGTCATTCTTGTGTCCCCTATTATTTTTCAATGAAATATCCTGCAGGCCATTTCTGAACTTCCGGGTTGGCCAACCCCAATAAAATCAATGATTTTTTTACCTGTTGAAGGTATGTTCTTGGTAAAAGAAAACAATTCCTGTCATGGTAAGGAATTTTTAATCCTGGTTTTATTAGAGTAAAACTAGGGTCCTTTTCGATTTTCTTTTATCTGTTGGTTAAACAGGACGAAATGCAGCTTTAATGATTCAGGTTCATGGCAACATGGAGCAAATGTGTGTGACGATTTCCATGGGTGAGCCAGAATGTTTAGACATGTTTTTCACAATCCCGGTCTCTGACCAACTGATTTCCTTCCCTGACACGGCAGTGTATGCTGGTCATGATCTGGAATATGAAGACCGGAATTTTTCGCATGTAGGTTATTGCTGGTCAGTTTTGTTAGCAGTTGAAGACTCCCTGATGTTATAAAAATGAATGGTAGCACTTTTCATGTATGGGGTTTTGGAATAACTAAGCAGCTTGGCAGTATCTTAGAAGGTGGTACTTTGCCCCAAGTTTTCCCTTAGTCAGAATTGTTGCCAAGTTACCATGTTTCCCAGCTTTTCACACCCCAATTGTCGACTGGCAGTCGCGGCCTTCACCATCAACACCCCTATTCCTGTTGCCAACAACTTCCTACGCCCGCGCTGGTGGTTAAAAGCCATACTCGTCTTGCTCAACGTTTCCAACTTGATGATTTACTGTTGTGTGACTTTTCAGCCTCCATTAATTTTCGCCTGGGATTCGGGTAACATTTGTTTTTGTCATGTATGGTTCTGTAAATACTATGTCATACAAAACTCGTTCTCCGAAGTCCCCAGTCATAGACTTTGCCTTGAGTGCGACATCGTCATTCATGGGCATCTTTTGCATTGTAAAACGTGTCTACTAGTTATTTGGTTGGTTTCTTCTCAGTTTTCCATTTCTGTCAACTTTTCGAGTGCATTCTGAGAAGTACTGCTGAGTGGCAGGGTTGTGTAGTAGCCTTGTGCACCACTGAGTACAGGGTAGTTTCACAGATGCAAGAATCTCTCTAAGGAAGCTTGTGAGGTCACGTGCGTCGCTTGTAATACTTGGCGATATCTTGCGTATTCTTGCATTTTCTCGAGATTCTCGCTTCTATGGAACGCCCTTCTGTTCTGGTAGACAATTGAAAATGTTCCGAAACCACTTGCTAGGGAGGCTTCGATGACATTATCTTGCTGGTGAGTTGGCAGACCGTTGGAGCTAGGCGTTAGTGTACCTAGTCATGGAACGTAGGCACAGAACGGATGGCGGCATTTTGATTGGAGTGCAGTGTGTGTCGAAGTTTTGTCAGATGAAGCTGAACAAATTGTAAACAGGATCAGAATATTATGTCAGTTCAGGAATTAGCTGTTGCGATCAGGTGTTGAAATTGCACAATTTCTGTTTAAGTTCATGTCGAAAGTGTTCGAATTGAACTTTAAGTAAAGTATTATCTATTGCAAGCAATAATGGAATAATGGGCGGTTATTGCTTGAAAAATTAAGGATCTCTCTGTACATAGCAGTGTTTAAGTGATAACAAGGTTAGCAGGATCAAAAATGCGGTGTTTGTGTTTAGGACAGCTGAGTGCTGGAGGCTGGTATTCGTTTTAGAGTACTGATTGCTTGACCAATTATTTTTCCAGCTTGATATCATTTTAGAGTTAGATAGTTGTCAACAATTCTGTTTAATTGAATGGTTTGTATTTTGTCCCTGACAAACTTTCTTTCTGAAGTCCTTGGATCTTAAACGGTTTTGAAATCACCAGTTAAACTGAGTTATCTACACTGTATACTCTGTACACATATAATGTGTTGTTATTTTCATTTGGTATGTATTTTGTATATTTCGGTTGCTGCTGTTAAGTGCTTAGGTAAAATTTGCAGTCTTTCGTGATGTGGTCATTTGCGATTTCGCAAATAACCTTTGAACTCTGTGAAGCCTTCACTGCTGGCCAGTGCGCAGAATGTCGCCTTTTGGGCGAATGGACAGTTGCTTTCGAGACTCTGTTGTTTGTCTAATTTGGGGTCCACGCATAATTTGTGTGGATTTTGCTAGGTTTTTGTCGTTTGCTGTTTTAAAACTTAACATTTGTGTCGGAAATTATAAAAGCGAACTAGCAAACAGAGAACAACCAGTACTAGTGGTGTATGGTTTTTTAATTTGATTTAAGAGCTTTATGAATTAGTATCATCTTAAGGCCCATCTGTGGTGTCCTCTCTTGTTGCTTGGTGACGAAATGTCTTGGAAACGCGTGGAAAATACTTTGCACACGTATGCGGTTACTGAAGGTTTAATATAATTGATTTTTTAAAAGTGCTAGATAGAGGTGAATATTAGAAACCGAAATTATTACTTTGTGTGTTACTGTTTTCAGTAAATTTGACATACAAATGTGAGCCAATACAGGTGTAACGCCCTCTTGGTTAAAGTTACGTAGGACCCTTGGAGAATGTCCAAATGTGGCTAACTGCGGCGTATCATATCGAAAGTGTCTGATCAGATTCATGTGAAACTTTAACGTTCTATGCTTTATGTCATGTTCTCCAAAACGTTATTAGGAATTGTTTTAAAACGTTCCAGTTTTGCACGAGATGCTAACACAATGAAGGACTTTTGTGATCTTCGTGAAAAAAATGAAAAGTCACGTGATTAATGAAAACCAAATAACTTGCAAAACTGTAACAACTTCTTGTGAGATTTCATTTGGAACATTTATATCGATCGAAATTTGACCATGTTATCGGTAGTGTTGTTATGCTTTGAATGTACCTTTTTGCTACATTTTTAAAAAGACATGACCACGTGACATATTTATTTGTTAAGAGTTAAAAATCAAATTTTACTGGCTTTCTACTTTCAGAAAATATTCACGTTTACCAGGTTGAATTAAGCGGTTTTGTAAATATTTGGCTAAATCGATAACGTTCTACGTCATCTTAATCAATGAAATTGTTTGTTTTAGAGATGGTTTTATCATCTTTATATTCATTGCAACTCTTCCCAACAAGTGAGTTATGCTTTCTAAGTCAAAAACCCGGGGTGACTTTGTTACCGATTGCTTCAGAGTCTTGATTTTATTGTTTTGGGAAGCTAACGGTTTTACAACGAGGTTAGTGCCTCCCGAATCTCCCGTTTGGCGACCTCTGGTGGTTGGTCAGAAAGCAGTGAAAGGTTGATTGGTAGGTGAAGTGTTTTGCGTTGGTTGTTCGTTGACTATCGAAAATTGTATTTTGATAACAATCAAATACTAAGGTATATCCTTAGGGGAAAGTATCTGACAAGGAAGGTAAATCGTGACTTTCCTAAATGTGTACATTGTCTCAATCGCGCACACCGTGTGGAAATTCAATGATACAACCTCGGATATACACTATCTGGATTTAAGAATGCTGTGAGCAGCTGAGAACGATGGCCGGATGTCCCAGTCTGTGCCTGAACCCGCTGGCTCTTACAGCTGATTGGCTGTTTATTGTATCAAATTTGATGTTGGTTCGAAACTTATGCCAAATTTTAAAGTATTTATTCGTATGTTGGGAAAATCTATCTCGGTTGTTTGAAGTGCTATTGACTAATGTTCTTTATTAAGTTAGAGATCACTTTTATGGTGCCTGTGTAGGCTTTGTATGTTTACATGTGAATAATTATGAGAGGAACGAGACTGTTATTGGACCGATTTGTCAAAATGTTTCCCTCGCATTTTGTGATTGAATTTGGCGTTTTGGCGCAGTTTTGTCAATTGGCTATTTTGTATTGTATCGACGCTGTGATATTAAACATTTCGTTCTGTAGCATCGCGTTTTTTATTTTAAGTTCGCCCAATTTGTTTATTCCGTTTAGATGCATATGGTTTACAGATCCATTCAGAACAACATTGTAAGCGACTGACTGGGCCACGTTTCTTATTTGTGGTGTAAAGACAGAAGGTACATTTTGGGAACAAATAGATTGTAACGTAAGTTTACACTATAAAGTGTTCGTGACACTCAGTTTACTGTTTTCATTTTTGTTTTGCGGTTCGGAAGTGGGTTGATGAATCTATTCGCTTTGGTCAAACGTGCTAGTTCGTTTTGACAAAAGTTAAATGGCCATGTTGGTTTTATTATTTGGTGCTTGAAATTCGCTGTTAACCTGTGTTTCATCGAAAAAATAACCCTTGGTTTAAAACAATTAGTCTCAACTTGTTCCACATTTAGACGAGAGATGATTTGTGGTCTTGCATAGAACTGACAGTTTGTTATTGCTTCGAACCATGCTCGATGAATAAAATGCCTTGTCGTGACCAGACTTGAAGAGCCTTCATTATCTCATGTAATGGTGAGCTGTCGGTTCCTTCCAAGTACAGATGTCGCACCTATTGTGACTAAGGAACAATTTGAGACAAATTTCACAGCGTTCAGTAGTTTAAATTAAAGGTTCTTTTAAGAAACGAACGAGCTTCGGTCGCTTTCTGCACCATCTATCATGATTCAGGAAAACCTACTTTTGCAAAAGCGCCCTGAGGGAGATAGAGACATTGCCCTCTTTTAGCGTAGGGCCGGACCTATGTCTCTAGGCTATCAAAACATTTTACATCGAACAAGCCAAACTGAAGGCACTTACGCAAATAATCCGAGAAATTCCTCCTAACTCGGACCATATAAGTTTTTTTTGCCACACCGTACTTTGATATTCCTAACAGTCACAAAACCTTCTTAAGAATTTGCTTCACGACATCGGTTTTTTCAAGCGAGGCACCAAACGAGTGAGTGGAGGTTTCCGAAATGTCAATCGATCTGATGATTCATGGCAATCAGAGTGTGAGAACATGTGAACACAAAGCTATAGACCGGGATCCCAGAGCTTTTTTGGGCATGAAAAGGTAACCAATTTTCTTTGGTGCCACAGTGGTCTATGGTATCCTGATGCTTGGAAATGGCCGTCTGGCAGGTTCGTTCTGGTGGGTGTGGTCAGGGGAGCCAAGAGAATGGCACTCAAAAATTGAGCTAGATCAACTTTTCTGGTAACCACTTCAAACTGCCTTCGAAACCTACTACGTAATAGACTGTATCGAAATTGGTCAGTGCCAGACAATTTCCGTGGTGGGGAGTATCAGCCAGACGCTTATAAACAAGGTAAAAAATTGAGCTAGATCAATCCAAGTGGTAACCGCATGAAACCATTTGCAAAATATTCGCCGTGAGCCCAGGTATCAGTAATGAACACTGCCAGACAAATCTAGTGGTGGGTTAGCCCCGCCAGACACTTCTGAGTTGAGCTAGATCAACCCACCAGGTAACCGCTTGAAACCAATTGCACGATGTTCAGCATCACTAAATGGCACAACAGTAGGGGCCAGAAAATTTCAGTGGTGGGGTGCCCCTGCCAGACGATTATCAAAAAGGTTTAAAAATTGAGCTATATCAACCCGTGAGGTAACAGCTTAAAACCAGTTGAAAAATATTCACCGTGAGCCCAGACAGACAAATCTAGTGGTAGGTTAGCCCAGACACGCCCAAATACCTGAGTTGAGCTAAATCAACCCAAGAGGTAACCGCGTGAAACCAGTTGCAAAATATTCGACGTAAGCCCAGGTATCAAGAATAAATACTGCCAGACAAATCTAGTGGTGGGTTGTCCCCGCCAGACACGCCCAAGTACCTGAGTTGAATTGCACGACGTTCAGCATCACTGCACGTGGCACAAAAGTAAGATGCCAAACAGAGTCAGCGGTGTGGTGCCCCGTCAGACAAATTATAAAGAGTCGAAACAAAATTGATTACTTAAGCCCATTCACGCTGAATAAGCATCACGTTGAGCAACCAGGCACTTTTTAATAAAGCCAGTGAGTCCGTACGACATAAGTCATCGCCCAAGGTGAGAGATTTTTTGTCCGCAAGTTTACGTCAGGGCATGAAAACCAGAAACATTGCGCCTGATGTTGGAGCGACCTCACAAGTCTATGCGACAACAGCGGAATACTCTACATGATTCATTATTAAAAACAAAATCTGAAATCCGTCCGTAAGGGATTGCACATTGTGTTTGCACGAATTTCAATTTTCATTGTCATATTTTACCAGTCTAAACAGCGTCCCTCTGTCTTCCGACGAGTCATTTCATGCAACTGTTAAATCGAGAAATAATCGAAATGCCGTCTTTTGCGGTCGTCTGCGTTGTGTATGCGCGTCGAATTCTTTCATTTCACACAGTAATTAATGGCAGATTTGGGAAAACTGGTCAGTTTTGGACAATCTACATCTTTCTCATAAACGGAGCCCACAGAGAACTCCATAGATGCGTCAAGACCAATGACGTCAGTAGCTATATCAACATTTTCCCCGACCATGCTAGACGTATTTTTTTGCCCTGAATCGCACAAACTACGCCAGATGGGGAACATTGTGGGAATAACGAGTTCTGATGGTTTTTCAGTTTAGTTGGATCGACAATCATTTTATTTGCACGACACAGACATGCGGGCAATGGAACTGTTCGCTTTTTGTCATAGTGAATATAACACACGTTCAAATTCATAACTTATAGATGGTTCTCAGATATGGTGGCGACAGCCCCGGGTATCCACATTGGGGGAGGGGGTATCGAACTACTATGTATCATCTTTTTGGAATCCGTAACTGATTTGCAGTTGAATCAAATAATGATTGTAGTTTGTTTCACCTTTTTACTTTTATTATTAATAGTTACAGCCAGGGGGTTCGGAGGGTTCGATCGAACCCCTCCACCGCTGAAAAGGTCCAGCCCCAGCATATTCGTTAAAGATATGATATAAATGAACAACAACAAGAAAATTGTTGCAGCTACTAGTGCTACTAAGTACGATGACAACTAAGTTAGTAATAAATTTGTAAATTTGAATTTGCTTCTGATTGAAAGCATGGCATCGGGCCGTACTCGGACAAATTCGCCCTAGTGCCGCTGTTTGTGTATATGACAGGATCGCGCATACCATAAAGAGGAGGCTTTATGTTATTCATAAACCACGCGCGTGGTGGCTACACCAAAGGGTAACAATGGGGTCTAGAAATGAATACCTATACTTAAGCATAAAAGTCTGGCACTACGATATTAGTAAGCTACATGTACATAGCAACGAGAGAGTTCCCAAAAAATAGTGTGGCGTGAATGCCTTAGGCTCGGCCAAGAAACCAAACAGCAGAAAACTGAAATTTGTTATTCTGCTACTTTGGTTTAATTGCAAGCACAGTACGGTGGAAGTGTTGGCGTTTTTAAATTTTGAATTGAAAGTGATCGTCCAATATGCAAATATGTTGTTCATCCAGTGTCCGCTTTGATTGTGGATTGGTGAATTGACGTCAATGCGCGTACACGTGTGTGCGTTTCCTTTCTTTTAAATTCAGTGAGATCATTACAGGCAGTCCTCTGTCGTGCTCAAAAACCAAACATTCAGCCACCGTGTTTTCTTGCACTGAGAATACCCCGCCGAGCATTTTCACGTTATGATGGAAAAGTAGGCCTAGACCTCAACTTTGGTCAATGAAAATCTTCTCTAGTCTATCAATGTCAATGGTGCACAACCCTGCAGACTTCATACGAGCGACAAACGTAATGAAAAAGATTTTCAATGTTCCATGTCACTATGAAAGGTTCAATACTCCGAAGGTCCTGTTCTCCGAATGTCCACTACTCCGAAGGTTGTTACCTTCTAAAATTCACTACTTCGAATTTCCACTATTCTAAAACCAGTTCTATGTTTCTAATCTTTGTATTCGAAACGAACTCGAAATTATTTTTGGCAATTCCTGTGCTTCTTTTGTGCAAACTCAAGATAAATGGTTATCAGACTGTGGTCAAATAATTATAGTTTATGCATATGAGTTTCTATAGTTTGCACTTGAAGACCCTTACATTCGTGCTACAAAGTCGAGTAAAAACTCGAAATATCGAGTTCAAATTCGAACTTTTAGCTTTAATGTTGGGCTTATGATTGGCTTACTAGGATTAATAAATTATCCAGGTAAGTCATTATGTACTCGAACATAAAATAATAGACACTTATCTTGAATTCTCACAAAAGTAGAGTAAAACATGCCAAACATAATTTTGAGTTCCATTCTCGAGTAGGCCTACAAAGATTCGAGACTGGGTCCAGAACTCCGACAGTTCACTACTCTTGATTGTGTGATCACGACTTATTCTCAAGCAGAGACAACATCTGGGGCACACGTCAAGGCTGCGGCGACCAACGATGGTTTCAAATTTAAGAAGACTGAATGGAACTCCCTGACTTCGTGAGGACTGGCAGGGACAGGGTGGCCTACTAGCTTTATTTACTTTTGATCCGGTTCTGTGCGTCGCACTGCAATGCGATCTTGACATGGATTTGATGAATGTGTCATGGTTGACAATTCATCAGTATTCTACTTCATAACATTTAAAAATGCAAATGTGTACTCATTTTAAGACATGCGGGCAACTTCTCATGCACAGGGACATCTGATCACCGTTTCCTAAGTTTTGCTTGTCAGCTGGAGACGTGGTCACCGTCTACACGAAATCCAAACAAAGTGTTTTAGTGCCCGGTCGTTGTTGTCAGTATAGGTCCATCTAATAACCAAAATATCGTTTACTTCTGCATGTTAAAGGTTAAAAATCACATCTGAGTTTGACGGTTTGGATATTTTTGGAGCAGCGAATCTTCGGAGTAGGGAATCTTCGAAGTAGTGAACATTCGAAATAGTAGTCTGTTCCCATTTCCAGCGATGTAAGTAACTTAAGTAACACGCTAAAATACAACCAGGAAAACAATTTTGTCAATTAAGCCATTCGCCGACTAAACTTCATATTTCCGTGTGAGTATGCAATGAGGTGTAATCACGTATTTAAGCATGGATGATTTGAAACTTTGGAAGGAGATAATGCTAGAACGTTCTCTTTCTGGACCACATTACATCCGAATTTGTGACCCGTTCTTTGCGAGCAACCGTCACAACATCCTCATTTCTGGTATTACAAATTCCGTCTCATCTCATGAACATAGCTGAGAGTCATCGTTAATTTGTGTATACAGATTTCCCTTCTCCCTAATTCAGCTGCGTCAAAGGTCTAGCAGAAAACTCTACAGTGTCGACGTTTGCAAAATATCAAAGGTGCCACCGTTCTTGAAATTCGAACCACCCCCCGCTCAAAGCCGGCTACGGACCTGAATAGGATATATGCATTTGAGTTGAGAGAGAAAGAGAGGCGTCTAATAAAAAATCGTCCCTGCATCGACAAAACCTCTGAACGCTGCTGCCCCTCGGCTGAAAATGTCTGTAAGGTACCCTATGCTGCATGCAGAATGTTGCTCGACATTATGCAAATGGTTTCAAACGGTTACCTGGCGGATAAATCTGGCCCAACTCAAATATTTAGTCCTGTGTGGCGGGGCTACTGCCTGTTGACAGTACTGGTGATTAGTATTCCGCCGAAACAAGTAGGCCTCCAGTGGCGGATTTAGGGGGAGGGGGCAAGAAGCGTATTAACCTGGGCTGGGTTGCATAAAACCAAATTATCCGCTGGATAAGTTCGATTGTTGCATGACGTCAGGTGCATTGTTCAACAATAATAACGTGACGCGTGATAATGAGACGTCATTGTTGCTATACGGCGTATAACTTTTATGCACCTGGGCCCTAATGTGCATCTCGTCGTTTCAATGCGCAAAGTGATGGAAGTTGAACTTGCGACATGTACATTAAGTACTCAGTGTACGTAGCGTTGTCTCTTGTGTTTTCTTTCTTGACAATAATGTATTGAAAACTAATCGCGTCGCTCATTGGTTCCCAAAAAATAAAAGGAACACAGTCGACGCCGATTTTTGTGAAATATCATCAAAAGGGCCAATGTTTTAGAAATTCGAACTACCCCCTGCATAGTCGTGGCTAGGGGCCTGCTCTGGTAAGTGAACTGGTAAACAAGCACAAAGGGAAATAAATTGGTCTTGATGAGGTTTCACAAACATCAATTATTTTTAAATCAAATAGATGTTGGAATGCCGTGCAGTTACCGAAGGATAAAAATATATTTTAGTACCGACGCTCGTCATTTTAGTATTACTAGTTTTACTATTTTATTAATTATTTTAATTAAACATTTGGAACCTGTGTAGTTAACAGTACATGTAACCTTTCGTCTACAATCAAGGCACTCTCATAGTTCTTAAATGTAGACCACAAGTTGACAGGAAAAAAATTCAAACGCAGTCAAATTGCACGGAGCAGTTTTCCCAACCATCACTTATCCTTAAAATATGTTACCGGGCCATCTAGTCTTATCAACGAACATAAAAATACAATGCGAAACTACTACTGTTTGAATCGACCATGCATCTGTGAATGAAATTTGACTTGTCAATGGGCTGCCGTTACCTGTGAATAGGCTCAAAGGCTTCTATCTCGTTGGGACATTCCCAGATGAAATGAATTTTCGATAGGATATGGCAGTATAATGTCCTTATGTATGTGTGGTAACCTATATCTATATTACTGTTGAATACGCGAGAATAACTCTACGAGCCAAGCGAATACATGTAAAGCATCATTTATTTCAATTTCAATTCCATTAACCACCAAGTCAAGTAAACACTTAAATGTTGATCAGTTTCAAAAACCGAAGTGTCTAGTGTTTGGCCAGCCGCTGTCGAAGCAATGCTAGCTTGGGTGTCGGAAAGAGAGTAGTGCCAATCAGTTTACAATTAGCCACGCCCTCACTCATCGACATCGGATGACTTCTAGTGCGCCCCTAGATACATGTAGCATATTCATGACTATGCCTATATCCTAAATAATGCGCTTTTTAAAAGCAAAGTGTCGTACCTACGCATAAGTTTCACCTTGAGACGCAACTGGTTTTCCTTTGGACTCATGACTTAAGCTAGCTGTTTTGTACATCTTTTTGCCAAGTCAAGCTTCATACAAGTTCCTGTCTGCTCCTTTGTTTAGCCAGTATTTTGCATAGATGCATGCGTGCAAAATTGTTTCCCTCGCCCTCGCCCTCGGTCCATATGTCATGACCAGGATCCTGAGTCTAGTCCCTTTAATCGAGACCCACTAAATTATCTTTGGCATTCCCTATTCTACCTTTGTGCGAACTCAAGATGAGTGTGTATTATTCTACTCTGGAGTAGATGGCCGCTTACGTGCGTAATTGCTGAATCCTAGTTTGCACTTAATGACCCCATAATTGAGGCTAAAAGTCTGAGCTCGAAATTCCGAATTTTTACTCGAAATCTCGAGTTTTGAGCTCGAATCTAGTATTATCAAATGTAAACTTGGGATATATAAATCAGAATGCACTGGCTAGTACAGAATAACAGACACTGCTTATCTTGAGTTTAGGCAAAAGTAGAACGGAAAATGCCAAAAAGAACTTCGAATTCGGTTTCGAGTAGAATGATTAGATCCCGGCTCGTGATATCGGCCGAGGATATCTGTATAACGTCATCGGCCTAGTGTATCTGAATAACGTCATCGGCCTAGAGTATCTGTATAATGGATTTCACTTTTAATTGCCATGGCTCTGTGTAGGGCTTACTTGCAACTACACAGGACTTCGCATTGGATTGTCTGGATTCTGGGTGGCACATGACGTTGGCTTCGGACAAAAGACTCACACTCTTAGATTTAGCGAGTGATAACTAAGTCGTGAAAGCGCGAATTTCCAACTTCATTTGGTAATGTCCAAACATTCTTTAATGCGTTTCCATAGTGAGTGATTGTGAGAAAATTTTTCTGGCCGTCTTGCGCTCTTTAACCAAGCGACGTCGTTCTCAAAACTGTATCCTGAAAATGGTACAAAACAGTCTGATTTCACAAGTGGTCCCGTATAAGCCTAGGTAAAAATTGTGATAAATATTGACTGGTCAAGCTAAACACAGCAATTGTATTTGGAATGAAAATGGTAATTAGACAAACTTCGGAAATGCCTGATTTAAAATCATTGCGCAACAGTCACCCAAATTTGCCGAATAAACCAGGGCTGTGTTCCACAGAGGCAAGAATTTAGCAAAACGCAGGCGGGCACCCAGCATAAAATATAGGGGGGGGGTTCGAATTTTCCAGTATGTAAACCTTTTACTGAAAATAAAAGCGGGGTCTAAAAAACGAGGACTAAAAAAAAAACAAAAAAAGCGGGGTACTACTTTCAGACCTATGAATTGTGCATTCGCGCGGCCTTCCTGTGGAGTTTTTGTCTCGTTTTCACGGACTTTTTGTTTCTCTGAGACGGACCTTTTTAACCACTTCGCTCGTTCGAGCCACCCCCCCCCCTTGGTGCGCGCATGAAACGCAAGATCATGCAAGCATTCCGAGATATCGACATGCATTGTAAGCGAAACACGTGACCACAGTAGCTCTACTGGCGATATTCTTGCGTCTACGGAATGCAGTCCAGACCGTCTAAAGGACATGACAGAGAAGGTGTCGACTCTTTCAGAAATGTTACAGAGGAGTATAAGATTTGTCACACGCCGAGGTTTCTGATACAAAAGTTTCAAGAAGTAGTTATTTTTTTTTGTAACGAACCTGTGTCTATCAACTCTTTAATCACGTCGACGTCGTCAAGATACGGTGATTTGATGGCTATAAACAACGCTGAACTTCCTTCGTGATCCACTGCTTGTAAATTTAGACCACACTTCGTAGAATTACGCAGGAATAATCTACACACCGCGCAACTTCCGTCATCAAGCGCTGTCAAAAACGGCGTGCGGCCATCGTCTGACCTTACGTTAGGTGAAGCTCCTGGAAATCAAAATCAAATTTGCTGAAATTATCACTGGATAATATTCGTCATCATACCAATGTTGTTGAGCAAGACATCTTGCCTATGCAACGCCAACACTTAATTAAATGAAGACCATATAAGCACAAGAAGGTTTTCCTTCAGTAGTAGAGGGTAAAGAAAATACTAAGGCCATCCTCAAATGTTTTTCCAGTCAACAATAACGTCTGTCAGAAATTCCCAATTGTTCACCCCTGTCGCCACCAGTTTCGTGTTCCTTTCCGCCATCCTGCGCCCAGCTCTTCATATGGCGTTGGGAAGAAAAAAGTTGTTGTTGCATAACTGTATTGTGGCTAGATATTGAAATACCGTTGTTCTGAGTTCGTAGTAGGCGCTTTGAACTGGGTTTGGGAAATTTTCATTCAAGACAGAGCAGCAGAACTGGAGACGACATGGATCTGAGAAGCAGACCGACGTGCTTCGTCAAATGAAAGAGGTTGGCTTCTCAGAATAGCTAGCAATGAACACTCTTCTGAAGGTATATTGTCTGCTCATTACTAGGTTCAATGGTTTACTATCTGAACAGTTGATGAATATGACAAATAATTTGACGAATTTTTCAGCGAAGAGAAAATTCATGTAACTTCGATGACTTAAAACCACCCACAGTGTACAGAAGCAATACAAAATCGGGGTTATGTTGATCAAAGAGGCAATACTGTTACCTTTCAGAAAGTGAAGTCGACTAGATGAGCTTAAAGTGGAAATGTAGAACAGTAAAAAATGCACCGATGGCAAAACAGAGCCTACATGGGCGCTTTTCCGGAAACAAGGTTTGAAAAAGCCTCCTGGGGGCCTTCTGGATGTAAACCTACTTCGGCAAAATGTACGTTTCCGAAGGAGCTCCTTGGTTGATACAAAACTTTTGCTCTTAATCAAACTTCTCGGTGAATGACTAATTTCCAGACGCGGGCCGGGTTTCATATTACTCAGATGCATGGACACGTGTTAAGTTTTCTCGAGGAAAGATATGTTCTAAAATTGCTTCTCTTGTTATTACAGAAACATTCTGTAAAAAAACATAACAATAGCACGGACAACGTTAAAGGCGAAGGCAACCTTTTTCATGTCACTTTTAGCAAAAATAAGTTTCGTTGATTATCCCAGACACATTTTTCACTTAATTACAGCTTTTCGGAATTTGATTAATTTCTAGTCCTCTACTCCGGAAGTGACGTTTTGGGAGGCAAGAGTTTCGCGCCAATTTCTTTTCATTATAGTCTGACTGTGAGGGCTGTCGAGTCACACATTGTCCTACCTCGGTTGTGATAAGTTCGGTAGTCATTTGCTTTGTTTACAAGTCAGTCAACATGCCATGCTGTTGCTGCGTGCCGGGATGTACTTATTATCGTCTCACACGCGCTTTGGGTACCTTGCGTCGCTTTCCGAAGGACGACACACTTCGCCGTACTTGGCTTGCTCGTTCACGTGAAGAACGCAGCGCTACCCGACCGACCGAGTGTGTGGCAAGCATTTTCTGCCGTCAGATTACGACAGAGATATGTACGCTGAATTGATGAAGGTCCCTGCGAAACAACGTCTGAAGAAGGATACCATACCGTGGCTGTTGATTCCCGGCAGTGCTCCGTCGCCAACCCCGAGAAGTACGTTTTTGAAGCGAAGCCTCGCGAGCTGTGGCCACTATATATACAGTGACTGGAGGCACTTCATCTGCTGTCATTCTTGCCTCCGAACGCACCCCATTGCGTGCAATTCCGGGAACTAGCAGTGATTCGCCCTGTGCTGTTGTCTCTAGCCCAGAGCCTGTAAGCAGCCTTGCAGCGATGTTGGGTGTGAATACAGGCCCAGTTCGACACCCAGTGAAGAGGACAGTTCGTCATCCAATGAACAGATCGGTGAGCCTAAGTTTGATAAGTTTATTGTGGACTTGTATTGGAGCTATTTAGAAGGTGCCAGGTGTGTGGCGAGGGAGTCACACGGCGGGATCTAAGCAGTTTGGGTGCTCAGATCACCCTCCAGTGGGAGTGTGTCGCGGGACACTCGGGCAAGTGGGACAGTTCTTCCTCTGTACGTGAGACGATAATGAGTACACCCCAGTACGAAGCAACAGCGTGGCATGTTGACTGACTCGTAAGCAAAAGCAAACGACGACCGAACTTACCACAACCGAGGTAGAACAATGACTGACTCGACTGCTCTCACAGTCAGACTATACGAAAAGAAATTGGCGCGAAATTCTTGCCTCCCAAAACGTCACTTCCGGAGTAGACAACGAGTAATTGATTAAATTACGAAAAGTAGTAAATAAGTGAAAAATATGTCTGGGATAATCAACGAACCTCATTTTTGCTAAAAATGACATGAAAAAAGGTTGCCTTCGCCTTTAAATGTGCATTCAAAGTTGTTACGCCAATACAGTGGTTTTTATAACCCTTGTAAACATTACTGAATCCCATGTGGCGTCCTGGGAAACATAAATTTGAAACGGAAGATTTGACCTGTATGTGTGTCAGAGGATCGAAACGTATAAACGTGCAAGGAAATCCTTCATGTGGACACCTTTTAACCACACACTCCCATTTCACTTAAAGCCGATTTTCTTAACCTCTCATAAACGCTTCAGAACAATTCGCAGAAATCCTGCGTTTAACAACTCAATAATTGTTTTTTCTTAGTTGCAACCTTGGTAATTCTAGAAATACGCAGTTTGTCAAGTTACCTAAGTTTTTGTCCATTTTAAATATTGTGCAATTTACTAGCAATTTTTTCAGTTCCAAGCGATAAAACCTGCCTTGATAATCGTATGAGCATTGCGTCTCCACAGAGCCCCCCATGATTAAAGGCCGGGTGCAATAAACCTACATTCTGCCAAAAACTACAAACCAGAAGTACGCCTAGACTTGAAAAGAACTTGATTCCTTATTGCTCAAAACCATACCCTCAATAAGTTAGCTTGTCAGGCAGGTCAGCATGTCACGCGCCCAGCATGTCACGCGCCCAGCATGTAACGCGCCAAGCATGTCACGCGCACAGCATGTCACGCGCCCAGCATGGCAGCCTCGGGCAATAATGAAGAGTCAGTTCTTCCCAAGCCCGAAAATTGTTTCTCGTCTGATCGAGTAAGGAAGATTAAGCTAAAACAAGTTTTACAACAGTAAGAAGTCGAAATAAAAATTACTCTTACATAGTATGTTCAAACCATATACATGTTTTTGAAGAACTAAAGACACCTTTTGTGTTCGCATTCCATGTACTCACCAGCGCGCAGTAATTTCTTGGCAATTTCAACGTAATCATGTTGGGCGGCAATATGAAGAGCAGTTTCACCACGGCAATTTTTGGCATTCAGATTCGTATTGCCACCTACAACAAAAAGGATTCGAAGCCTCAGTTTCTATTATTAGTCTTCATATACATTTAAAACGTCTTTCAAATTCTTGATTTCAATTTATCTATCATGAGAAAATGAACAGGCGCGTACAAACATTTCTTCACTTTTTGCAGCCATTTTCTGGATATTTCGGCATTTGCATGTCTGTCTGATTGCGTGATTGTACCCCAACAACGGCCACATATCAACAGGTAGCCATAGTAACACACGATTAAAATTTTATTGAAGGACATTACTTTTTAACGTTTTCAATCTCCCTTTCATGAGCGTGACTGTTATAATGAGATGGCGTTTTAATCATTTGACAACGGTAATGACCCGATGCGAACAATGTCCCGAAATTAACGACGCAGTAAAAATATTGACGTGTCTCCTATCCAGACCTATGTTAAACGAAAAATCTAGAACACGACAGAACCGCTTTGAAATAATTTTTATCTGGAAAGCAAACAAGATAAAATTATTTTCGAGTTAATTCCAAGAATAAGTGGCATGGTTGTTTTCCATCTTTGGTCTGACAACGTTCTCAATAAGAATGATATGAGTTTACAGCTTCCTACGTTACGACATTACATTTCACAAGGAAAGATAGCCTCATTATGCTCATAAAGGGAAGGTCTAGTTAGAGGACGGTTGTTTAACCCTAGTTCGTCACGGGCAATCCGACAAGAGACTATCGCCATCGTTAAATTGACAACGGTAGAAATATTAATTTAGTAAACTCTTTGATAAATTAAGAAAGCTGTATGTACCCTGAACTAAATGTATTATAGGGCTAAACTTCAACCAGTTACAAGAATAATCAGGCGTTTTACACATTATATATGTATAATGTGTAAAACTTATTACTTGCTTTAAAAAAACATAATCAACAAAGTACTCAAAACCCGTCTTGTTATGTACGAAATATGAACGTGATGTAAATGAGCGTTACAAATTGTTTGAAAAGGGAAACAAAATTCTATTACTTTCAATGTGAAATTTCAGCTTAGAAGTAACTAGTGATAATCGAGAATTGGCAACCACTTACACGTAGATAATCTGTGTGATGGGAAGCGGGTTCCTATCCGCTTTTTATCAATCTTCAATTGAATTTTTGTTAACATCTATTGTAACGGACAATGCAGCCCTCAATCAAATCATGGTTTTAAATTTGCTCCTTGATATCAATCATATCGACGGGGTCAGGTAAATCTAATAGGCACATCTTTACAAAACAGACACGAGATCATAAATTGGTAGATTTGAATGGTACAGCTAAATAACAGTTATACAGTAAACAGATGACCCTTGACCAACCTTCCTCTAACAGCAACAATGCCATGTCAGCGTCGGCTAATTCTGCAGCTTCGTGCAGTGGAGTATTGCCTTGGTCATCGGGGATATTCACGTCAGCATCTCGCCCAAGCATATCTCTGGCTATTTCAAGTCGGCCATAGCAGACGGCTAAGAACAACCCCGTCTCTCCGCAGGAATTTGACAAATTTATGTCCACGTTTTCTGTTTCATATATCCGATTCACCTCTCTGATATCGTTCTTGTGTATTGCCGCCAAAATACAGTCGGCGATTTCATCGCTACTAAGCTCGGCATAATTTTCACCTTGCTCGTAACTTTGCAGGAGGTCTTGCACACGCCTAGCATTGACCGCGGTTAGGGAGCTCGAGGAGTCGTTTCTAGCTTGCATGGGTGGCGAATTGCTAGGTGGAGGAGTGTCCCTAGCGTCAAGACGTATTGGGAGATCGTCAAAGGATACTGATTTGAGTCTGTTGCGGTTGAAGCGTCTACTTACATCGCCAGAAAGTTTTAAAATACCGCCACTAAGTTTCCTTTCGCCTTTGCCCACACTGGTTTCCTCTGCAAGTCGTCCGTCACTCTTGCTAATAAATGACTTCTGTGACGCTGCGATTGGCATTTTGTATTGCGTTCACCGCTCCCTCTGCTGTCGTCGAACACTGCTATTAATTGAGAATACAAAGAAGTCTAAGACCACTGATAGCCCGGGTGTCGATAAAAACCTTAATAAATCGTTGTCGAGCCAAAGCTGAATGCATTTATGTGTATTAATAATTTAAGTTCTCGATAAAATTAGGAATTATTGACAATTGCCTATTATCCAGTTCCGCGTCAGAACACAATGCACAGCTTGATTTTAATTCTACAACGTTAAATTAATGAAATTAATATAAAATGTAATGACTGCTTCCATACTTGAATACTTGTGCTACACATACGTAAGTGACGATTGAAGCCTGGGCAACAAAGACAAACATGGAATTGCTATTTTAAGAAGTCATCAAGTCCGGCTAATTTTATTCCTTCCCAGAATTCCCCAAGTGCTACCATGTAGTTTAACTGAAGGTTGTACAGTTACACGTATTGACTTTGGGACTTCCTTTCAGTACCAAGTAATTTACACAGTGTCTCTAAACATCGGTTGTATTCCATCCACGTAAATTACCAACAGGCAGGTATATTTGGAAATTCAGCGTGCAAATGTCAGTTGTACTTGGAGCAGTGCGTGAGTTCCAGATAAAAACGTTGCCTGGCCAATATTTTCTGAAGTTGCTAAACCTCATGCAGTGCCATTAATTTCGGATTCAAAATACAAAACGGAATAGAATGGCTTTGCAATGGCAAACATTGTGTACAATGCCGACTGCTTTACTTGTCTCACTAAAAAAATAGCCAACAAAAAACTGTTTTCGCTCTTCAAAGTTGTGCCGAAACATTGTTTTGTTAGAATATTTTATTCTGTTAAATATTGCCCAAGACATAGATAGCCGGCTATACAAACAATTATGTCAACAAACACAAAAAGCTACAAAGATGATGCAAACAATTTTCAAATTTTCATAAATGATGTATCCGATCGATATACGTTTTTCGGTATTTCAAAAAATATGTCGCCACCCTTTGCTCAGTCTCTGTGGTCAGTATTTCCATTTCTAACGGTCCCAAAATAACACTTTTCTGCCGCCTTTGCTGTTTCCAAAAGTTCAGTGCGTCCATGTCCCCCCCCTGTGGACGAAGGCGGGTGGTCCATAGAAAAAAAACAACGGAACAGAAACACCGCGCTACTTTGTGACACTAGCACATTGAGTATTACTACAGACTGCACTTGACGTATCCATGGAAGGATACCACTGCTGACACGATGATCATTGGTCGAGGCAACTTTCATTATAAGACATTATAAAGATTTGAGTAAATATGAAAAATACCTTCATTAAGTAATAAGAGCGGATCGACTCGACTCTAATGTAACTTTTGTTTTGCTTAGACCAATCATCGTTGAACATTTGCTGACCACTCAAAAAGCTAAGTAATGCGAGTAACTGCTTTTTAGGAGCTCGAAAAGTATTTTTGTAAAATCTACGGAAATTGTAATTACGAATGTATGAAGAACTTACCTACGTCCTATTGGTGTCACGGAAACAGGTTTCTGGTTTAGTCGGTTAACAACCACGACTATAAACGTACCGCGATGTCACCATTATCGTGATATGATTACGTTTTATGGCGTAACGGATGGCTGGCTCAACTGAAGGAGTCGGACGTGACATTATTGGTAAGAAAAGTTATTGTCTTAAATCGGTTTCAGCACGAAATCGAACCTGGAACCTCCGTATTCGCAGTCTAAAGCCCCATTTATACGATTTGTATTTTTGCCATATAAGCCGAAACAATGAGCTATATACATAGAGCTGTATTTATCTCACTGAACGCAAATACACCCGGGTGTAAAGCTATACTCGGTTGAATAATTACACCACCTCCAGAGGTCGTGTAAATGTAAATTTACACCTGGCGCGTGTGAACACGACTTAAATTTGGGCATGGGTGTGAAATCAAGATCCGACTCCGCCAAAAGTGCCATTACGAAAATATTTCTGTGATCTCATCTTTCCTTAAAGCAACACCACTTCCTTTTAGGCGTCCAAAAGATCTTCTGTTGTTATGTGTGGTTTGTTATGGTCTTTTATTGAAATGCTGCTGCTTCTACTGTCGCTACTGCTAATCACACAACAAAAAATAATCGAATTCTTGAACCATGCTGTTGCAACAAATGAAACGATATTTTGGTGGCGATCATGGAACGGGTCCAACCAGCTGTGTCATCTACAAGTACTGACAACATTGTTTTTATGCATCCGCGGCTGAGTCTCATTAACCCCTCGCAGCAATTTTGTATCTTAAGTACTTTCAGGCAATTAATTAAACTCATGTATTCCATCACTGCTAGCCTGTGTAAACGATTGTCAGGTAGTACAGATCGCAAAGTTTCCAGCGCCATTGTGACCACATAGGTTGTTAAAAAAATTTTGCAAGATGCAGGCAAGTTTTTGAAAAAGTGAGAACGCCCCTTAATTAAACGCCAGTTTTGAACAAAAGCCTCAGAAAGGCAAATAGGGCAGTACCACCGACTCTTCCCGTCATTATTCCTGTAATCGATCTATTAGTTTAGTTAACTGCCGATAGATGTCGTATGGATACCAGCCATTAGTGAAATTACGTCATTCATTAATTTTTATTAGTGTTTATTGCTAGATGTGAGACGTGGGCGTTTCGTTAGTTGCCCTGTGCTTAAAATGACAGCTTTGGTCAGCCACGCTTCGTACCCATCAGGTTTGACGAGCGATATATCATGCAGATTGGAAGGACTTTAAACAAATGCATGAAGGCCAAGCATAAATTCTCAGCATTCATGATTCAGGAACTTTAGTAAACAAAGACTCCTAATTTTCGATGTATTTACTTGGGATACTAAAATAAATCCTATTTGAAGTTGTCATTTTGTCAATACCAAAAAATATAATTAGGTTGCTTAAAAATGCCATCGTAATGGTTGATGTCTGACTAAATAAAGTTCTTTGTTTGTGCAGATGAATCTAACCCAACAAAAGTTTGAGAATGGCTGTTGATGAGAAGCGGAAAACGATGAAGTTCAGTGCAAAAAAGAACTGTATTCAATCAATGTGGTTAACTTATTAGATTGCCATCAAAATTTCAGTGGGTGACAACAAATAATTTAGTGAAAAAATTAATATTCCATACAGTCTAACTTAGTCAGTGGACTTTAGTGGTTTATTTTAATAGCACCCTCAAGCACAGTCTATACTGCCAGAACAAGTTCCATCTTCTGCACTGTTAAGCTGAGAACCTATCACAAGGTTCAGATACGCACCCTATCACCTACCACCAGTAACTATACAAAACTGACACACACTTGGTGTGTCTCTATTAGACAAAACACAATCCATGGTCCCACAACCTCCCGTCATCCACAGCCTCCTGGAATGTTATCCAACTTTACCTCCAACTTACAATAGGGTCGGTCCAGTTTTCCACTTTTCAGTTACCTTGTATCTCTAAAAAAGCCTCATAAACATTCCACAGACAACTTTGGATGGTTACAGATTAGTGTTAACAGTTACAAGTGAAACAACAAACAAAACACTGTCAAGGTTTATCTCCCAGCTGAAACCTTTGATCTACATTCAGTTTCAGACATCACTGATGACCCTGTGTCTGCTCAGCAATAATAATTTATGGTACAAATTTTCAACTTCTTACACAAAAAAAGATTATTCTTGGGATCAAGCCTGGGACTTTGAAACATTGTGCCCTTAAAGAAAGGATTGTTTAGTGTCTATAGCTGTCATAATACTTAAAATAATAAGTAAACTGCCCCTCTTCTAAGTACAGAAGTGGTGAAACGTCACATTTAAATCTAGTTTCACATTGAAAAACATGAAAATATGCACAAATGGAGACTAATTGAGAGTTGATTTATACAGAAAGAAGAAATTCATCAGTTCACATCAAAAAGGTCATCCAGTGGCCTTCGTCTTTGTTGAAATTGATTGAATAATAATACCCTGAGGGTCAGGAACAAAAAAATGTCGCCCACTTATGATATATCGAGTAATAATGGGGAACTCAACATTCACCAGGTAATGCCAGTGAAACAAGCATCCTACCTGTATTAAAATGCAAACATCAAGGCACTCAAAAGGGGACACTTTTCCCCACGAACACCCCTTTTGCTTTCTCCCCATTGTCAATTCAATGAATATAGTCACTTGTTCACCACTATTTAAAAAGACCAGAAAGGTTGACATTAAGTTCAGAATGAGCCAAAAGGAGCTCGGTGTACCTCCACTGCCTCGCAGTATGGGCCATGTGAAATACAATGCACAGTTCAATCTATTATGGTGGCCAGCACAGCAAACTATAGTGAGGTGTACCCCCACTGCTCCACAGCATGGGCCATGTGAAATACAATGCGCACTTCAATCTATTATGGTGGCCAGCACAGCAAACTCTAGTGAAGTGTGCTAAGATTTGTTGATGTTTTCAGTCTGTATGAAGTTTAGACTTATTAACACAATATAAGCTTAAGTGGTACCATCAACGCCATACCATGTATCTGTCCTTAACAAGAAAATGCTTAAGTCAAAGCAAAACATTTGACTACAACATCCATTAATACAGAGTTGATACAAAATCCCTCCTTTACAACACATATCCAGATCTCAGTGCTTGTGTTTGGCCTTGCCAAACTTACTGTCCAAGCCCAACCCAATAAAGACAAGCAGGGTGCCAATCCACTGCCTCTGTGACATTGAATTGCCGAAGAAGATGACGGAGGCAAGAATTGTGAAGAACTTGCGTGTGGTTGTGATGATGGAGCACGTCAGAGGGCCGAACGAGGTGACTGTGATGAAGATGAAGTTCTGAAAGACATGACAAGAAAGTTTCTCACGGAAAGCCAACGTTTTTCTTGTTACTCTTAATATGTTGTCTGTATTCAATCTGTAATGTGAACAGGAGGCCTGCTTATACTCTAATCAAAATACATCACTTTTATTTATGAAATATTTACAAATACAAGGGAGACATATTTAAAGATATCTCAAACCTTATTCAGAAAAATTGGCCATTTTTGCAATATTTCATATAAGTCTAACAAAACATCTTATCTTCATTCTTGTGGAACTTCGAATACGAAATATTTACTGTGTAGCAAGAAAAAAGAATTAGCAGAACCACCTTGGAATCACACAACTGTGAGGAAATTTGTTTACTACTTAACCGAGGTCAAAGGTTACAGGGCTGTCACTCAAATGGAATCTCCGCCAAGTACAGAGCAGCTTCGTATGTGGCTCAGTCCTTTCATTCACCGAGTCACCATAATATTGAGTCAACGAGTTGTATCAGGTATCCCAAAAAAGTGAGCCACTTTTTGACAAGTAATTTCTCAGCAATGGAAAAAAGATTTTTCAAATTTCTTTCAGATGAACCTTAGGATATCGTCAACAAATTTACAAAATATCAAAGAGCTCAGTGTCCAATTGTGCAAGTGCTGTCAAATTAAAAATATCAGGTCAAAAAATGAAAAATCAAAGAGAAGCTCGCTTATTTCAGTCCATGCTCAATGTGACCTCCGTCTTCCCCTACGACTAAACGGAGCCGTTTCTTCCAACCAGAAATGCTTTTCCATGTTTCTTCCATTGAGATTTCCTCCCATGACATAGTTGTCCTGTCTTTTAACTCCTGCTCAGTCACTTTGTCTCTCATTCCTTGGTAAACTTTCTCCTTCAGAGGGTCCCATATGGCACAGTCCATTGAATTGTAGTCAGGACTGGGCAGAGGCCACTCATCATCCTTTCTGATGAATTTTTGTGTGGCCTCCTCCAGATGAGCCTGGGTTATCTTGCTCGTGTGTGAAGGAGCCCCATCTTGCTGAAACACGTAATTGTCGGCTGCAATCCGGGAAATTTTCATCCAATAACTGCATGTTTACTGTAGCTCTATCAGTGTCAATAAAATGAATATTTGTTTTTCCTTCCCAAGATACTCCAGCGGAAACCATTATTTTTTTTTGGAAAATCTCATGATAGAGTTGAGAAGGCTGAATTTCTCATTTTTGTTTCACACCAACGCTGTAATTTTGGTTATTTTTAACGATTTCAAGGGTAAAGTCTTTTTCATCTGTGAAAATGATTTGTTTCACATTAGTGGCTAAATAGCGGTCATGCAAGTAGCGACATCGAGTTTTTTCTTTTCCTTCTAACATTTTGATCTCTCCGTGATTCCCACATTCTTTTGAAGGGTTTTAACTCCATTTTTTCACCATTCTTTGTACAGAAGACTTGCTCACTTGTAAATCCCTTGTGGTTTCTCTCAGAGATTTTTGATTCCTCGTGTTGTCCTCCTGGGATTGAATCAGTTCCTCAACACAATCCTTGTTTTCTTTCGAACATGCTGTCTTGGGTCTCCCACTGCCACTTTTATGCGCAACAGACCCTGTGTTGTATATTTTAGCAATAAGACTATTTAGTCGCATGACTCCACCCTTTTCCTGGGAACTCCCTAATGATTCTTCTTCCGATTTACCCTTTCTTCTTGAAACAGGATTCAATTTTAAATTGATCACTTTCACTCATGGTATTCTTACAAACCTGAATATTGGACACAACCGATTTGGATACAGATCTGACAATAAAAAAACAGTAGACTTGATACCCAGGCAGTAAGTAGGTCAACTGTTGATCCCACCTCATGACTGGAGATGGTAAAAAGAATTTATGTTTTAGCGATAATTAAGTTAATTACCCACGGCAAATTGAGTTGACATTGTGCGTGAATGTTGACATAGATACAACGTTAAGGCATGTGTAGGCCGAGGACAAGTATTCATCCAATAATTAACCGAAGACCTTGAGCTTTTCACTTGTCCCAGTTGGCTTTTTCTCAGCTTAGGCAAATGAACTTAATTTGAACTTAGGAGCATGAGTTCTCAAAAACGGTTAGGTGGATTTCGTTAAAACTTTTCAAAGTTAATATTTATTCATCAACCTCAAAAGCCCTGTTAGGATTTTTAATATAAAGGCCCAGTTTTTGCCTAATGTAACAGAGACGAATACAGCTACTACTTTTTACAAGAATACCTTGCGTTTTGCGATTGATTTGTCATAGGAACCACACTAAGAGGCTAATCGCAAATTCCTAACAGCATTTTTGAGGTAACTGGTGAAGTTTTCAATTACAAAAATTTTCATTAAAATCAACTGAGGCATTATTTTGCTAAGAATGTACCTTTCTTAAAAATGAAATTTTGACTTAAAAAGGTGTTAATGTAATAACAATAATGTCACATAAATATAAAATGTATTTTCACAATCCCTGAACCTTTTTCTTCCAGAAAATAATATACTTTTGTTAGCCGACAAAACATGTTTTTTACATACAAGTTAGAATGGAGGCCACTAAACAAGGTTTGAGATAAACTTAATTACCCTTCCTCTGGCCATAATTTACTATGCACGCAACAATAATGATATGACCTAATCATCAGTTTGATGCATCTTATTTCTGTATTGAACTTCACTGAGCAAATGACACAGTGACAGATGCAAACACACACGCATGCATGCACACACACACTGCTTTCAATAGGGAAATGGTCATTGTTTGCTTAATGGAAGTGAATGAAGAAACAGTATGACAGGAAACTCCTCACTTGGCTGACTGGGCCGTGCCACTATTGTTGCAAGCACATTTAATTATGGTCAGAGGAATAGTAATTACAAAATAATTAGGGGTTTGTACTTTTATTTACAAGAATGTCCATGTAGAAAGTTCCATATTTTTTATTCAAATGACTGTTGTTTTCCAGTAACAATGAATACTTTTTGTGAAGCTGCTAACATTAATTGCTTTACTGAGTAATCACAAAATATAACTGGCTGCGAACTTAGACAAGGAACTTTAAGGAAACTGCTAAAAATTAAGTACATTTTGGGACTTAAAAGAATGGCCCATCACCTTACCTGCCCAATAGCGCTACACAGACTGAATATTAAAATGTTGACAAGAACGTGAGGGTACCGCTGTACGAATGCTATGTACTGCCACAATTCACCAGTGGAGATGAGTCCTGAAACAAAACACAAAACTGTCACACTGAACCGTCAAAAAATTCAATAGACAACTCAAAAAAGACATGGGTACACGGAAACAAAAAATGCATGCTATAGTTATGACAGGATAGATTGTATAAGACACATCATGAAAGTTACCACTGCTTTAAGACTACCACCACTGAGGGAGTATGTAGACATACTGTACTTAAAATTTTAAGATGGAGAGCTTGATAGTGGTTGATACTGAGAAAGAATTCCACATCCAGTGGTTCGCTTTATTAATTTCTTTAATTTAGGGGAAAGCAGTTTTAATGTTACCTTTAGTAACAATACAGATTCGTGGATATGTTGGAAAGTCTTTTTTGCATCAATTTCTGCTACCATGTCTGTATCCATTCAACCACAGAAAGTGAGGTAAACTGCTCAGAAAGAGCTCATTGAACAAATATAACGTACGGCTGGTTATTGAATGCAGTCTGTGAAGGTTAATGTACGGCTTGCTATTGCAGTCTGCGTTAGTTGATCATGTTTGCCGAATGGACATAAACGCAGAACCAAGATGTGGGCCTTTTGCATTACATTTTCAGCACAGGCAACAACAGAAAAACTATTGCTTTTCACTTTAACCAGGTGCAGAGTATTACTGTCCATGAAGGCCCTCAATACAAGCAGACATGTTTCACTCCATGTCACACATCTAAGAAGACCAGGCATGAGACAAATGAGACAATTAGTACAACGCCTATTGTCACAATTCAAAATGTTCAAAATGTCACAAGAAAGTTTCCATTGTCAAAGTTTTTTTCCACTTTTTGCATATAATAGTCACATCAACTTGGTTCAGCCAGGTCCAGCTGACACACGCATGACTGTGTGTATGAATGCGCGTTCTCAACATAGTATTCTTGTGTTGCAGTAAAAATTTCAAAATTGTTCATTGATGAACACTTTACCTATTGACAGCCATGCTATAGACCACAGGTTCATGCTGTACATCATATGGTAAGGTTTGGTTTTGGCTACACTCTTCATCTTCTCTTGGGTGGCTCCAGTGAGGCCATCTAGTGTCAGAGATATTAACTAAAACCAAACATGGAAAATTCATTCAAATGTGAACGAGAACAACGAAAGTCAACACCGTGTAGGAAATATCTGGTGTTAGTTGTTACCTATCTGGTGTTAGTTGTTACCAACAAACGACTACCAGTTGTACAATGTAACTGTGAGTAAAAGAGGACATTCAGTATATCTTCAATCTACCTTACACAAAAATGTTTAAGGTTGACTGATGATTGAAATCTTCTAAACACATGCTTTTTACAGATATAATTTGAACACACTTATTAGACCATTATTTGAAAACAGTTGTCCACTATACGTGCAAAGACTACAAGTCATTACTATCAAACACATTTCTACAAAAAGGAACAATACTAGCATTTACTTAAAATCTAAGGGTGCAAAGCAAGTCAGCAATGTTCTCTTCAGTAGGGACACACTTGGCACTTTTCACCATTATTCTTCAAGCAGTTTGAAGGATAGGGAGGTGCACGACAACGAACAGACGTAAAAATAAATAAAAAGGCCACTGGGAGGTACAACGTAGGCCAATCTGCCTGAAACAGTTCAAGTTTTGTCATCTATGTAATAGTAACTTGTTTGAACAATCCATCAAGGATCTTTGTAGATGCCAACGCAAAAACAAAGAACAAACACAATTGCCACTAGGGGACTGTACAGTAGTCAGACTTGTCCCAAAATCCCTGACAGTGGTACTCTTCTCAATACCAAATAACATGAAAATCAATTAAGGAACTTAGTTACCACAGGCAAAACACAAAATTGCCACTATTAGGGGCTAGAGTAGTCGGACCCATCTGAAAATCATTTACTCTTCTTTTTCAGTAGCAGCACACATTACAATTTTTCCACAGAATGGCAGACACCAAAAACCAAACTTGAAAGTAATAAACATGGCTACTAGGTGGCATATAATCCATTCGTAAATAGAAGTTTCATCGTCTCATTAATAGAAACCTATTTGCCAAATTTTACAAAAATCTGTCAAGGAACTCCAAACATGCAGAGGAAAAAGGAAAAAGTGCAATTGTAACTACAGGGCACAGTGATTCTCAGATCCATCTGACTCATCACCATTACAGAAATACATTTGCAAGTTTTAACAAAGATCCCGCAAAAGTGTGTAGTAGGAACAGCCACTAGGGGGCGGCACAATAGCCAGAACCGTCCAAAAGTTAACATTAACCCCGGTCTTCTTAGTAGGAACACAACTGACAAAGTATATGGTTTGGCAGATAGAGAGGTGTATTCAGAAGCAATAAAAATGGCCACTATATGGTGTAATATGCATCAAATACATCCGAGAACAGAAAGGTATTGCTATCTTCTTAATAGATACTTATTTGCCCAATATTGTGAAAATCCGTCAAACTTCAAAGACAGAGGCAAATAAGATTGCCACTAGGAGCCCAACAGTGGTCAGATCCATGAGAATATTCACTCATGCAACCCCATCCATCCATCAAGGGATTTTGGAGATGCAATGGTGGACAGACGGCATAATGCGCTCAAGTGGGTGCATAGAAATATATGACGTAAAAAATTATAGAAACAATTTTATAAGTAAAGGCGTCACTCAATGAAACCAAAATTGACAAGATTACTCTAAGTTACTGATTAACTGTCACTGATAACTGAGGCCATTTGTACAAAGTCATGTCTTACCAGAAATATCTCTCCCCAACCAAATGTGTGCTCTCCGACCTTGGAGGAATTTTTATCTTTATACACGAACAGCGCCACACCAATCACAATGAGTAGGACACACAAATATTTGGCAAGATGGTAACGCTTCCCAGCGAACAGTACACCCAACAGCATGACTGGAATGGGCTTCACAGACTTACCAAGAACCTGTCAAAAATACAAAAACAAATAAGTCTGAGCAAAGTTCATCAAAGACACCCAACTCGATGATCCTTTATTAAACACAGGTCGAGAATTCTAAGCATTTTGTAGGACATTGTTGACTTTTTCACGCTTGAAAAAGTTGGCAGCATCAGACAAAATGTTGGTTAAAATTCTCAAGTAAGTCCTGTGGAGACTTATGAGTTTGTCTGTATCTATATTTCACCACTGCATAACTGATGCACTCCATTGTAATACCTTTATGAGACTTAATTTTGAGATGGTAACAGAAAACCGAATTGTGAAATAAGGCACTTCAACATTTTTTGTTGTCTACAGTTGTTCTGAGGTCAGACTGGAGCTCATAGATGTTTTTCGCTTAATAAACAGCTTCATTCTTACTTTATCTCATTCCAAAGTGGGTCATTTTTGGCCCACCCATGTAGAGCTAATTTTAGTGTGCCAAGCTAAAGATGAGAGATCTGACACAAGGGCCCACCAGATTTGATCTGTGGGAGTCAAAATCACACAGGGGAGATAAACACTCCACTAACTCACCACTCTTTACTTCAATATGCTAAAACTTCTGGGCTACACTAAATGGTATTGGCAGGTCAAATTGGGAATGCACACTGGTTTTTGTAAAGCTGTAGTTATTTAGAAAAGAATGCTACTGTTAGTGGTAAGCTCAGGGTTTGAACTTACTATTGGAACATTGAATCATTTGTAACTTGTAACCTTGAAAGTGAGAAGCAAAATCAAGATTAAGAAGCAACAAATCTTCATTGTTTTCACTGTTAACACAGCTGTATAGGTTCTGACAGAGAAATTACTGAGAACATCTCTGAGGTACAACAAAATATGGCCACAAATGCTTGAGGAAAACAGGGGCATCTAAAACGTTATGAATCTAAATAAATTTCTAAAACTGTCAACATGTACATTTCTTGGTAAGACCTGTGAATGCCAAAGTTGTAATTTCCTGCACCAATAGTCTTCAATATTTTAATTGTAGACCTAAAGTCATTAATATTCATGATATGTGTTACAACTGACAATGTTGACTTTACAACTGACATGTGAACACAGTTTTAGAAATTAATAATTTTTTCTTGTTTCTGTCTGAGATTTATGTTATTACATGCTTAGCACCTGGTGATTGACTTATTCAAAATTTTAGGATGCAAAAGCATTGCGATACATGGAAACATTCAGAAACTTTAAAACTAAAATACAAAATCCAGACACATTTAACATTATGCTAATTTTGAACCCTGCAGTTTATCCCCATCTTCTTTGACAGGCTAGCCACAATTAAAGCCAAGGGTTATTTTAGCTTAGCCTATATCCTCAATCTATGTATTACCTGTGTTGGGTAGTTGATATGTTGGAGGGCGGAGTTACTGGCCACCATTGCACCAAGGTAGGTGAAGGCCACGACGGGATAATACCTTGTGGGTGTTTCATCTTCACCCTGCCGCCATATCCTCATAACTGCAACAAGACAATGTTGATAATGACACATATTTTAATGCTAATAAGTCACCATGGTAATAATTTAAGAAATATCCTGCAATGTGTTTCTGGGGTTACGCTTTTCACACGTTTTTATTATTTTTGTATTGTCCTTGACAATGAATAAATGCATGTTCTAAGATCAGATGTTGACTATGCACTTTATTTTTGTCTATGACTAGTGAATACAATTGTGTACGATGCATCTGGTCAGATTTTGAATGTCACGTAACGCGAATAACTCTATAGTTCATGAAACAGAAGAACAAAGAAATGCAATGAAAAATTTTCATCCGACCACCTGAAGTAGAAACATCATTCAACAAAAATATAGTTGATTGGCTGAGGCTATAGGACATCCAAAACATTAATTGATTAGGTGCACTGGACAACAGAAAAGAGATCCTCACAAAACTCTAACTAAAAGATGAACAGTATATTATTTGAAATAGTTGTCTTTTGTTTTTGTCAAAAAATATCTCTAAATAAAAATGCAGTGCAATAGCAAACCTTATGTGATATTCAATCAGAAATCTATTCCAAAATGATCAACTTTAACTGAAGTCACAAATTTCTGACTTCAGTCACTTGTCATGAAACAGGTCCCTGGCCATACATCTATAAGAAGATATCATGACAAAACAATGCAATAATTCAGACTCGAAATAAGACGAGACTTCATGTTTTCTTGACCTAAATCTATTTCACATTAGTGTGAAGATGCAGAACTCTCAAGTTACAAAAATGCACTCAATATAATTTTAGCATGCTAAAGTTTCATGGGCCCAAGAGAACAGACTGTCCAAGAATAGTAGTACGGATTTTTGCCATTTTTACTCACCAGCCTTGGCAAATATGGCATTGACCACACACTGTGTCGCAACCAGCGCCATGGTGAAGGTGAATGTTTCACTCTTCTCTCCATCTCCATATTTTCCCCTGGTTCTGAAAGATGATCCAATAAAGTGGAGAAAGAATAAACAAGATTTACAATTACATGTTTTCCATTATTAAACACATATATAACCACGTGGGCATTATATAAAATATAAAAATAATTGCAGGCGGTCTGATACACGTATCAGACGTGCGCAGGCCTCGCATGTGGGCCCATTGCACTGATCACCTGGAAATATTTTTATGCTTTATTGATATATGGTTAAAACCGAGCTGAGGAGCTAGAAACCTGGCTCAAGGGTTTAGCGGTGTGACCTGGTGACTTGAACCCACGACCTCGAGTAAAGAAAGCGGGCACTTATCAACCAGGCCACACTGCCTCCGCACGTGGGCATTATTTGAAAGAAGTATTTAGGCACTGTTTAGCATTCAACTCAATTCTAAAGGAGTGGGTTTAAAAACATTACCACGCCCATCTGATCTTGAAATGTTGTTGAATAAATCGACAACTCCAGTCAGACAATGTATACATATGCCATTTTGAAATTCAAGTCACGGTAAAAAATATTACGAGATCGACTTCATCAGAATAAAACGACCGATTCCATTTTCCTTTTTCTTTTTAGCCAGCTAAATAGGGCAAAATGCAACCGTTTATGCACAATCACTTTCTCACTGACTGAACCAGTGAGAGGAGACTCATTCACTAAATATGAGCACAGCCCCAGAAACTGCTTTTGCATTATGTCCCGGTTCTCATTCCTTCCCTTTGGTACATTCACTAGTAAGACCAAGCTCACATTAGTAAGAGACACCTTTGTAATTGTCTGCCAGTGAGGCCAGGATTCGAACCTGGGTCTCCCAAACGGGAGTCCAGAGCCCAATCCACTCATTCACTCAGCAGCTCTATCAAACTCGGACCAAGTCAGTTATTTCCAACAGTTACAAATGCAGTATCTCATCTTTTGCCATTAGTTCTCATATAGTCTGGCAATAGCATTATTTTGGGATCAGACTGCAAGATTTGACCTCCAGAGTGTTCATAGAGTGTCCACTGCATTCAAAAGTCTGATCACCATATTTAAGGGTCCGACCGCAGGATAGACTCTTTTCCCAACATAACCAGCAGGTCTATCAATAGAACATATTTAATGGTGGCATTATCGGTGACGTGACCTCAGTGTGGTTGCAGTCCAACATTTTGTCCAGAATGGTCAATTTCTAATAAAAGCACAAAGCGATGGGTTTTTATACTAAGGATTTTGTCATGACTTTCTAAAACCAATCTGAGGTGGTGGCATGTTACAATTATTAAAATCTCTCGGTCCATTTACACCGACCTCTTGTCCATTTACATTGTCACGACGTTTCGGGTGGTCTACTCTCTGGCCATCGTCAGATGTTCATGCGTTCTTAGAAGAACGAGCACGGATATGTGGTGCACTCATCATGGCGAGATTTTTTTGATTATATATTGTCTGAGGAAGGATTTGAACCCACGACTTCTGAAACAAAATACGGATATTTGAGTCCAGCACCTTAACTACTATACCACGCAGAATAGACCGACCGAATCGTCGCGACAATGTAAATAGACAAGAGGTCGGCGTAAACAGACCAACAGATTTTAATAATATTAGTAAAGATTTTGTCAAAGACCAACAAGATCCCAAAATGCATTTTCCACCCTTTTAAACTGATCTGTGTCCCATTTTACAAAATGCTGCTACTTGTGACATCAAGTGAAACAGAAAATCAAAATTCATCAGTAGAGTAAGGCTTTAATGACTACTGAATATTCAGGAGTTCCAACAGATATAACCGATACAACTGAATTAGGTTGGTAACCAGTCTTCAACAGGTCTACTGATTGGTCGATAGTTTTTACAATCAGCTAGCAGGTAACTAACAAGATAGGTCCTCTATTATGAGTTTCACTCACACCACAGGCTCACCAATGAGCCATCTTTGAGGCAGACGTTCACATATTGACCATCTGGATACAGTCGCTGAGTTTTGAAGTAGGATTAACGAGAACTGACTGCAGAGGAAGGGTCGAGAGAATGTAGTGAGGGGTAGTGTGGAGGGGAACTGAATGTAGCGAGGGGCAGTGTGGAGGGGAACTGAATGTNGATATGTGGTGCACTCATCATGGCGAGATTTTTTTGATTATATATTGTCTGAGGAAGGATTTGAACCCACGACTTCTGAAACAAAATACGGATATTTGAGTCCAGCACCTTAACTACTATACCACGCAGAATAGACCGACCGAATCGTCGCGACAATGTAAATAGACGAGAGGTCGGCGTAAACAGACCAAGAGATTTTAATAATATTAGTAAAGATTTTGTCAAAGACCAACAATATCCCAAAATGCATTTTCCACCCTTTTAAACTGATCTGTGTCCCATTTTACAAAATGTTGCTACTTGTGACATCAAGTGAAATAGAAAATCAAAATTCATCAGTGGAGTAAGGCTTTAATGACTACTGAATATTCAGGAGTTCCAACAGATATAACCGATACAACTGAATTAGGTTGGTAACCAGTCTTCAACAGGTCTACTGATTGGTCGATAGTTTTTACAATCAGCTCGCAGGTAACTAACAAGATAGGTCCTCTATTATGAGTTTCACTCACACCACAGGCTCACCAATGAGCCATCTTTGAGGCAGACGTTCACATATTGACCATCTGGATACAGTTGCTGAGTTTTGAAGTAGGATTAACGAGAACTGACTGCAGAGAAAGGGTGGAGAGAATGTAGTGAGGGGTAGTGTGGAGGGGAACTGAATGGTATTCTTGTAGAATTAACTACAGATGACAAGGTTTCAAATCCAGAAATTAATCTATTCTGATGTTGAGTGTTCTGGAAGCCTTTTGCCCCTCATCATGAATATCACACAGCAATGACATCATTGCTAATGTGATAATTGCTCAGCTCCAAAGGAACTTAGATCAGCGTTAGTGATATAAAGGGTTTGGTACCTTCTTATGAATTACAAGGTGCTGTTAAACAGACTGAGGTTCTAACAACAATTACAAGATATGATAACGAGAAAATTGAACAAATTGGTTTAAAAAGTATAAGTTCGTATAGAATTTGAGAATCTAATGTTGTCTCACATCCTTGCACTTTTGAATTAATTTGTATTTTCAGCGACATTTTTCAATTTGGTTTTAAAATGTTATCAGTTAAATGACATTTTGCTAAACATAAGAAGAGAGTTAGTGACTAGTTCAGACATGTAAAGAAATGTCATTCTAACACTGACAGTGTTCTGCAAAACAGAGAATTCAAATTCAGCTGAAATTCAAATATGTGTTCAAAAATCCACGTCCATTCTGAGGCAAGATGGTCCATTCTGTGGCAAGATGGTCCATCAAGTCTTGGAATAAATGGACTGAACTGGTACCAAAACTCCAAAATGTACCCGACGAGTCAAAACTGGTTGTGGAGAACATTGTTGTATCGTTTAATCATACTTCATTTATTTTGCTGCAGTGTCCAAACACAATGAAAAACAACACTGACTTTATAACTTTTTATTCATGGGTTGTTCAACCAGTTTTGGAAGCAAACAGTGAAGATATGGAGGGGTAGGGGGTTAGAGCGCTATGTTTTCTCAGTTATTGCCCTGGACGGGTACAGTGCTCCCTATATCTTCTCAAGTGGGTATTTTGGTGTTATTGCCTGGCTTAGGCAACTAATAAGGAGGCGTTATTAAAATTTTTTTCACCACCAAGACTTGAACCGCAGTTGCTTGCTTGAGAGTTGAGCATCCAAAGAGTACAATTGGCAATAACCACTTGACAAGCGATTTAGAGAGGCTATATATGACTATACATCACACCCGGCAGTCACGTGTGACAATAGGTAAAATCACCCTGTAATGCCGCAGGCACACAGGGGCGAAAGTATACACCCATGAAAAAGTCACTCACCTCAAAACACAGCCAATAAAATCAAATGCAACATGCATATATACACATGGAGTTATAATCAACATATACTATGATTCTGACTTGAAAATCACGCCTATTAATGAACAAAAAGTCCAAGGGAAACAAATCTTATAATTCCACCTGACATCTTGCCAAGCTATTTTTTGCAAGTCTCACATGCTTCGCTCAGTCTCGTGCTTGTCCGTGACGTCAGTTGAAATACTTTGATATTAGAGTGCGCAGTAAAAAAGTTAACAGCGAACAAAGAAGTGGAGTTGGAATTCTTCACCAAAGTCATCTCAATACCCAATGTAGACAATCATCACTGAATGCATAGAATCAGAAAGGGTCGCTGAAGAAAGTAATTATTTTTTAAGAGGTAATTTTAAATGTAAAATGTAGTTCGGCTACCACTTCTTTAAAATACATGGGATGAAATTTGTACAGAAAGTGACTGGAGTAGCCCTGTATAGCCAGCCGAGGGATTACATGTTGCCTAGTCAGTGACAACAGCGGTGATCATTATGTGTTGCCTAGTCAGTGACATCAGTTGTGATTATTAGGTATTGACTTTGTAGGCAACACGTAACCCCTCGGTTGGCCGGTTAGGGGCTACAATATTTCCCATCATTTTCTGTATCAATTTCGTCCCATGTATTTTAAACGGTTGGTAGGCCAAATCCGGTCATTGATTAAGAGTTTTCACCTCGTCAAAAATGCATTCCACACTTAAAACTATGGCTTACTTTCTTCAGTGGTCCTTTCTACTTCTACACATATCTTCGATGAAGTTTAGTTATGACAATTAAGGTGACTTTGGCAAAGAATTCCAACTCCACTTTTTTGGTCACCGGTAACTTTTTCACCACACGCGCGATAACCACTTTAGGATTTCAACTGAGTCACGTGAGTTAGGCAAAGGCTAGCACGAGACTTAGCGAAGCGCGTGACACTAGCGCGTGACACTAGCGCGTGACGCTGTCGCGTGACGCTGTCGCATGACGCTGGCACGTGACACTTGCAAAATAGCATAGGAAGGTATCAGGTGAAATCTGTAAGATTTGTGTCCCTTGGACTTCTCAACATGCGTGATTTCCCGCAATTTCCTCGAAATGGCACCCGTTAGAGAAACTCGAGCAAACCGCGAACAGATTTTCATCAATTTGTTCAAATTATCTTGATTTAATTGTCTTGAGACTTCTGGTATGTGTTAGTTATAACCCATGTGCATATATGCATGATTCAATTGATTTTATTTCCTGTATTTTGAAATTCGTAACTTTTTGTGGGGATGTACTATAGCCTCTGTATGCCTGTGACATCCAGGGCGATGTAATTGCCTACTAGTATTGTGTTTGATACCCATGTCAATCTAGTTGCCTGGGAAAATTTGTAATTGCACTGGTCTGATAATTGAATGTGTGTCCCAAATAGACACCCTGACTCAAATTTAGACACCCTTGTCACATACCAGCCTTAGGCCTAGGGTTAAGTTACATTTTTGTCTTTTCTGAAGCACTGTCAGGCGTTAAATAAATAGACTGGGAGGACAACTGCTTCTTTAAGCAATCTTAAAGGAAAATGTCACCCGATTTAATTAATCTTTTTTACCGTCTTAATCCGTCTATATCTACATCGCCTCTGATATGGTCGACCTCACCTTGCCGAGAGGTGTCGCGTTAACCTGTGAGGAAGGTGAGAAACGATGCAGCATTTTTTGGTGTTAAATGAATGTCTTCAAGCGATAAGCTGACACCAGTAACCCGTGTTGTGAACTGCTGAACAGACTGCGTGTGAAACCAACAACGTCATTGGATAATTTCAACACTTCCGTCTGCCGTCAGGTGACACAACCGAACGAGCCATTATCGAGTACAACTACTCCATCTAAATTGATACAAAATAGGTTGTTTTTTGGGTGGCATGCTCCTTTAAGCCTAGGGGTCCCTCTACACTTGACAGGTAGATAGCAAGGTGACTTTGACAGTTTAGCCAGGAGCAGCACGAACTGCAGAAAATCTTCAGGCATACATGATGGATCACAGCGTTAATAATACGGCACTACTCACATTCTTTCCTGAAGAATCCCGTAATAGAAGTAGCTGACGAAAATTCCCAATCCGCAAAGCACTAATTTTTTTGTCACAATCGGCATTTTCTTGGTCAACGATGAATTACTAACGTCATCTACTACTACTTCAACACCTTCTGGTGACAATTTCATTCAAATCTATAACTAAATAAGTTCTATAAAGAAGTCATTTTAGGAAACCGAACCAAACAGCTGATTCCACCGCTTTGAATGTAATAAACGTGCTTTGTGTTGATTTGTCAATCGAACTTCCTGTTTAGACCGTGCTGCCCTCTTTCAAAGAAGCAACCAACTAAAACTCAAAGTGACGGGGATGCAGTAGAGGTCCAGCCTACTCGCCGGGGCGAGGGCCGAGTGCGTGTCACCGAGTCCTTGTGGTAATAATTTAAACCCTTGTGATCCGCTTCATCCGGATTCGATTATAAAATTGGCTACGGAATGCACTTTTAGGGGTACCGAGACCGCTTTGACATTTGGAAATTGCAATCAGTGCGACACCCGGCCAAAAGCGGTCGGTGGGATCGTCCACAACGGATCCATGTTTACAGGACTAACAACAGGACTAGACAGAACAGTCTCATGGTTTACCGGATTAAAATAATACAGTTCAAAGAGATGTTTATTAAATTTAGGTTCATTAAATAGGCACAAGTCGGCCTTCAGGTGAGGTTCTGAAATGGAAACAAACGTCAGTGAAAGAATATCAAAAGAGCTCCTGCTATAACGGGTCACGCTAACTTGACTATTTCTATAAAAAGGGTGATTATGCTTATACGCGTGGCCTTAGTTAAAAATAGCCCAGCATTCCCTGCACAAATGCCACTCCCAAGGTCTGTTTCTCAAAACTTTCACAAAGAATCTAGATCACGACCACTTAGACACAATGTGCGAAGCGTCGCAAAGTTACACTATTATAGCGAAACAGGCACACCAGTGTCGAATAATGCGACCTATTTGTTCCTATGGATCATTTTCATTTAGTTATCTTCGTTAAGTTTTATATTTTTGGTTATGGAAAACTAAGTTAACGTCATTTACTTTCCACTTTTCGCCTCGTTTAGCTTCCTAAAAACAAAATCGAACTAGGCCATTTACTCTCATAAAATCCTTACCACGGTTATGTTCTATCCCCGTTTGCCAACAAGAACATCGAAACCATTGGCGAATCAATGGTTGCACGAATATCACCGATGAAGATTGAAAAAGACTACATTACCCAGTACGGCACGTGTGGTGCCACTTGATATTGTTTGTACGAGAAAGATCTGATTTTCCTTGGCGCTGAAACGAACCCGCGTGACCCCCACGGGTCACACTCTAAAGATCTGCTGGCAGAGTTAAATACACACAATATATGGAAATGTTTGAGCTTTTTGAAACAGGTAAAGTTACCATCCTTGATTTTAGAGAATTTTTGGCAGACGATAACGAGAATTGGCGAGTCGAAATACAATCAGAAAAACTCAAGCGAAGAGATTTTGTTGTTTTATTATTTTTCTTGTCAAAGCTAGGATGTTCGTCTGCCCCAGCCATCCCCAGCAATAATACCCAAAACGCTTTTTCAGCGGGTAAGTATTGTACAGCGAAGAATATGCATATCAACCTACAAAAATATTATAAGAATAATTGGTCTAATATCATAAGTCCATTAGTTCAGGTTGAGTTACCTGTTACAGTATATTGAAATAAAACGTGCAGTGATGCCTCATTACAACCGGCCGGTCCGCGTCAGCTCTAAGCTTTAAACGTAGGCACTTGCACACATATGTTTAAAAATTAAATCTAAAACTTAAATAAACACAATCATCTTACTGACGGCTGTGCAAATTGGAAATTGAGATCTGAAATTCGATATCGATTATGATGGTTATTGTTGGTGTTAGAAACTCAAAGTCGATTGATGTTTTTCAAATTTTTATTTGTCTGAAAGCTTTCCTTCATCATCGTCTGTCGTCGCCACGTATCATGGTCAACTCGTCGTTGTCGTCGCCAGCGCTGTCGTAGTCGTTGCCGCTGTCGTCATTGTCGCCATCGTCACCTCCGCCGACCAAGTCCAAGGAAGTAAGAAATATTTTAGTGCCCATGGTCTGACAGCACGGAAATGTAATCCAAGCATCCCAAGTGAGAGGCCACAAGACTTTAAAGGCAGAGCATTGTCATGTTTTGTTATTCACCGCTACTCTAACTGATTTAATTACAATCAGATGAAGGTAAGAAACGTTTTCAATTGCTTTTCACAGCTGGCTCAACGGACCTGCTGATTTTTAATTTTAACTCCAAATAGTGATCTGGTAAGTTCACCCCTCCCATACAGAGATGTCAACGCGGCGATCACCAGAGAGTTCATCGACTTAATATAAATGAAATGTTATTGGAATCTTATTGATTACACCACGGATATTTTTGAGCAGGTGATTTCCGTTACCTGAGTGGTAATCAAGCAGGAATAGTACAAACACACAACGCCAGGATAATCTTGCTTTTGGTAAGATATTTCTTAAGGTGGTTATCTGCCTTTTTCATATTGTTTTTTATCGGCTTTAATTAGCCCGTTGCTTTTATGATCAAAGCGTGTTGGCCCAAAGATAACGTTAATTAGTTCTTAATGTGAACAATGGAAAGTCACTCAGAAGTAATGACGCTTAAATCATTTTAATGACGACCAACGGTTTGAAGCAGGTTGCAATAAAAAGCATGGATTTACGAAATACGATTTCAACACTGAGAGCCGCAATGACTGATCAACAAATAGTATTGTGTTTCTTAACAGCTCTGATATGACTTGGTAAGTATAAGAATAGTTCTTTGCAAGTGAATCAACCTGAGAGGAATCCGGTCTTTTGGAACAAAGTTGCTTAAGTCTCAGTGTAACAGCGTTGCCAAACTGAGAAAAAGACTTTTTGAAGTTACTTTTAGTCTGCCTGCCATAAAAAATATTTGATTTTGGCACTTTCCTCTACAGAATTGTTTTCAACAATATCTTTGTTTAAATGAGATTCTGGCATCGGAAAGGAGTGACAACTCGTTACTGCGCGAGACAGTACTCGACGAATAAAATGAGGCGCCGAGACTAGCCAGCTTATTGAACTTGGTCTCAAGCAATATCGAATGGGGAGTTCTCCTTAAACCCAGAAAGCCCCTATAATCTGATCAGTAGTACTGTGGCGTTAGTGTACACCTCAGAGTCAGCGCATCAGCGCAGAGTTTTAAATGCATCTTTCATCAATGTGCTCAACCTGGGACGCTCATTTATATTAGGCCGTGAATTTGGTGAATTCGAGTCTGTGTCAAATTGCTGTTTGTTTCGCAGTAGTATTACGAACAGGCTGGAACCGCCGCTTAAGTTAAGTTTTGTTGTTTTAATCCATTTCAAACGTATCCTAGCGATTCCTCAACAGTGAAATAAGGATAAATAAAAAATTTACACTATTTTTTATCTTGGTTTGAATTTCTCAATCTCCGTGCCTCATAGTGGCTGCTAGAAGCAACTTTAATGAATAGCCCAAAGTTAGCGATATTACGCATAATCTGATGCTCGCGTAAGCTTCTTGTATGTAAAAATAAATAGTTACAAAGGAGCTGATTCATGAAAAAGAGTTAATAAAAACTAACTTCAGCAAAAGTACAAAATACACGTGTCTATTCTGAAAATACACTTATGGCTGCAAGTTAGTGAGATAATTATGCTGTGTAAATTATTTCTGGGTTGTGATGTGTTCATAATTACTTGGCAAAAGCCTTTATTTAGTGACTGCACCGTGGTAGCGTGGGATGGACGTCGCTATTTGTGAAACGGAACCCGGAGAGCTTTAAAATTTGACGTCATTGGTGTTTAAATGACACACGAAAAACGATGTGACATCCCGGCGATCTCTGGTGTCATAATTTTCTTTTGCCGATGTTGTCGGAACACTAAACTCCCAATCAATTGAAAACTGAACACGTTGTTCTGAATTAACGTAATATCATTAGACGCTAAGACGCTCCATGTAGGGCAAATAGTTAATGATTGTATCAGAGTAGTTTTGCAACGGCGCCACTTGAACGCAAAATTTGTTGAGTACACTTTATGGACGCTCGCTCAAACTCCCGAACTTTAGTTGATCCTCGGATGAGAAAGAATCGAGTGGAGCACCAAAAGCCAATCTCTTGTAATGTCTTTTGTGGAAGATAGCTGGTAGACTCCGATAGATTAAAGTTACCTGGCTAAATGGACTCATCAGGATGACTTTACTTTATGCCATATCTACTTATATCCTCCCATAGGGATTATTGTAGCGATGTCCTTAAGGTTATCTGCCGTGCGTAGTTTGGCGACACTGGCGAGAATGGTTGTATCGTATACCTTTTTCTACCGAGAACGACATTTTAGTCTATCTACTGTTTACTGTATTTTACTTGCTCATTTAATTGAGCATTTATGTAGGACATGATACAATTAGGAGATAAAATAAACAAGAAATTGAATATAACGAACAGTACCCACTGAAAGCAGTCCATGAAGACACGTTTCGTTAAACAATCTCGTGTTTATCAATTAATTGTCTACGCTTAGAATAAGTGAGGAAAATCATATTTGGACATATTATATCTCGACTTAACCCGTGTACAATTATTGATTGATGATCTAGTTCTGCTGAATAGTCAAACTAAAGATATAGAATTATGATGTTTTGCATATAACTTTCTTTTTAAGAGTGTTGAAAATTGACTTAGCTACTTTTTGTTCAGCACATATTTGGTGATACGAATAGTTTAGTTACTTTTTGTTCAGCACATATTTGGTGATACGAATGGTACATATACATGGTTTAAGTTCCAGCCAGTCTACGCAAGACCCAAAAATATGCAAGAGAAGGTTTATTGGATAAATAATATCCCCACTCCTTTTAATGTGAGAAACAGTCAACCGAAGTCGGAGAGGTGGAAGTTGCTTTTAACATGGCGGACAAAATGACCGTCTGATTGACAGATGCCAGCATTAACTCGAGAATGGAATGTGATGAAAAGGTTTACATACGTTTTGAAGCGCAAGTCAATTGAAAACAATTCTGAATAGCTGTAGTAAGGCATTAAGCAAATTTTCAAAGATGGTGGCCAGAAATATTTTTAGTTCCAACTTCAGAATGAACTGAGGGAGATGTCCTCATGTGTCACAGGTTTACAGGTTCGACGATTCCGTTGATACTAATTTTTCTTACTTGGGGGTAGTGACAACTTCTTCAATTTCTGAGATGGGGGCCAAAAATCTTAGAGTCCGACATCTCTTTCCCAGTGTTATGAGGAGTAGCATGTTACATGGCTTCACATTTGGACATTCCGATTGGTAGATGTTAAGATTAAACGCATCAACATACTGCTCTGTCCATTGAGAGTTTATGTATTAAGGTGGTTTGCGGCGACTGCAGCAATAAGAACCGACTACACCGTGTTTTGTGAATCACTTTTGATAACAAGGATTCAAATAAAACTACAAAACTTTCCGGACCATATGTTTATGAGAAGCATCCAAACTGAGGCATGTGTACAGATGCCTACACTGATGGCGTGTCGGCCATCATTCTTTGACAGGACCACAATACCTTTGGTGACGTTGTAGACAACTTCAAACAAAGAAATATGATGAATTAAGTATTATATCAAAATCCGTTGAGACGCATCGCGTATAGCTTCGATGACTACACCTGCTATTTTTCAATGTGGTCACCAAATAGCTTCTTTTAGGATTAACTTCAGAATGGCAGGGTCTCACCTTTTTCAGAGATTTCGTATCACAAGATTTTGGTCAGCAAATCCCGGAAAAGGAAATTTAACTGATTCTTGAGATTACATCTATCATTTTCAGTGATGTTCAGTAAATGCTAAGTTATTTAGTGAAAAGCTGTCTGTAGCAGAAAATTCGTCTCACGATCAAAGATTATTTTTACGACTTCAAACAAACTACAAATTCACAAAGCAACGGTGTTTAACTCATTTGATTTGCATCAACTGATAACGAAGTGTTGCAGTTTATGTCACATTGTCCGCATGCAATAAAGTAAGAGAGCAGGGATAGTGTGGCGAACGGGTAGTGGAAATTTATTTCTGTCTCATCGTCACAGAGGCCCTGAAAATTGTGATGAAGGGGGCACTTGTGACGTCTAAGGTCCTTAGACGTTTCATGGTCCCGAAAAACCTTAATCCGGTACTGCCTCTTATTTCATTACATTTCATAGGCAAACAACTGTGAAGTTAAATAAGAGGACAAGAAAAGCAACAAATATGTATCATTTGCAATAAGGGTAGTGCCACCTTGTGCTGCGTTCTCTACTGCTATTTCTACCATTAAAGCGTCTGCGTCACCTTCAGGGTATACCACATTGTGCAACCGGCATTTCGCAGCAAACCCGGATAAAACCTCATTGAAAGTGCGCCTCTTTTTACTGTTTATCAGAAAAATGTACTTTCTCTAACCTAATTTCCTGAACAACGCTCAGAAGATAACCTCAATATCAAGAACTCCACCTAATCTTCGAATATGAGAGACATTTTTGGTTGGTGGATCATCTCCATAACCATCGAATACAACAGTATAGTGAATGTACCTGAGAGCATAATCCACTTGCTAAGTTCTGCAAATTGACGGCAACATTGCGCTTTCAGACACAAAAACAACATAGGTACGTGCATCGAGTTTTCTACAAATTGACAATTTTCCGGTTGTCTCCCACTGGACCACAAAGAGCATCTGCTGATGACGATGTATTAGCAACTCTGGGAAGGGCAGAATAATCAGAAGGATCTCTAGAACTAAATCCCAGTGTTGGCTTTTGCAGCTATTAGTTGTTGGTCCATCTGTGTGAAATCATTATTGGGAAGGTGAATTAATGGCTTGCCATTGCCACAATCTTGTCATTTTCCTGACTCTGAAGTCTTTCATGCGTAAACCCTCCGTATAGATTAACGAATTTCCTTTCTCACTCCTATGACATTTTTCATTAACCCAAGCACCTGCATTCACACTAGGTGCTCAAACGGATTTCGCTTATGAAAAAAGTCAACAAGGCAGACGACGTCTTTGTCATCACTGGGTACCCTCATTGTATTGTTCATATGTTTCATAAGCCAAGTTTGTCATAGACTACGTGGGGCCATTTATACTTGAACATGCTCTCACGGTAAGTGCGTCGAGTCTCTCCCATTCCGTGACCTCTTGTCATGAAATCTTACGTCGATAATGAGAACACTTAGAAGTGCTCTCATTATCAGTTGTTCAATTACAAGATCAGACGACAAGCTGGCCCAGAAACTTTCACTTTGTCTAATGGCATGGTGGCCGTAAAAGAGGCAGCTGTAGTCGACTAGATGAGTGTGTTTGAACTCCTGCCTCTATGGAGTCAGGAGCAGCCAAAATGACAACATTTTGGACACTGCCTGATGGTGAAGTTCTTTCCGTTTTGTAATAAAACGTCGAGTGGTATCAAGCATGCTCATGTATTGTAGACAGACACTGTTTCATCGGCTTTTTATCTACAGATCCGATTGATTTATGGGATTGTATTTCTCGTAGACTCTTGCCAAACACTCCATCAAACAGACATCGCCAACAGGCATTTCGCAAGTGGTATAACTATCATACAGCTTCAGGACAGCTCTCAAATCGTCATCTACGCCTGTGGTCACTGAATTTCCCGCTGAATTATTCTGTGTAACTGAGTGTTCTTGTCTAGTTGTGTCGAAATCTTGTTGTGGCGTTAACGTTCTGGCAGTTATTACGGCATTCCGTGTTGCGTCAACCAAAAGATGCCACCTCACAGCTCTATCTACGCTCTGGAAGGCTACTACAATGTACTTGACACGATGTACACAATACACCCAAGAAAATTCAGCTAAGGAATTCTAACTGTTGCTTAGAAACCCACTAAACGGATTATGTTCAGGGAAAACTCAGTGGCCCAGAGTGAGTTTTTCACAGAAGCTCACAGCAAAAGTTTTCTTACGGTCTAAAATAGTGGGGTTTCGTCTTGCTGGCTGTTCAAAGGATATGTCTGAGCAGCGCACCCTAAAAAAAATAGTCGAGCACACCGCGAGACCGGTCTCCAATATGACCAATAAGCCTCGCAAGTATGAAATTGTCTAGTGTTTGTACACCTTCATTCAATGATAAATCAACAGTCACCTTTCTCAACATCCGCAGTATCTCGCGAGAGCCCAGTGGGGAGCTCCACATGTTCCGCCACTCTAAACATTACACCATTTTTCATGAAGGGAGCGGGACCTTCCCCAGGCCTTATAGAATTTTAGTAAGTACAGTAGTCCAGTTTAATTTTCTTTAATAATGAAATTTCCCTGTGTGGATAAAGATTTAATTTTCAAGATCAGCAGAATTTTGACGAAGGTAACGCATTTTATTCACATCGCTGTACACTATTCCGTCATCTGCAGTAAATTGTATAACTCGTACAATTACGTATTCGAATTATTCGTCAACTCCCCTTTCCTATACAAAACTAGCTTAAACACAACGGTGCAGTGTATTGACTTGCTTCACGCAACAGACAACAATGTCGTTTTATCACTTCAATGGCTATGAGTCTAAAAGTCTAAATACGTCCAGGTTTAACTTAATGCCAGAAGGCGTAGGCATGCAATACTTCGTTGTTTGTAATATATGAAACGTGTTCATACAATTAAATTCTTGTCTCCAGTAGTTAAAACAGCCTTTCTTTGCCGCACCACGGGAAATATAAAAAGTAGGTTAATTTCTTCGTACAACAAAGTTCACTATGTCCTTCCAAGAAAAGTTAAATAAAACGTGACCCAACATTCTTATCAAGCACAAACCAAGAACATTATCACTATTCAAAAGTTAATATAGTTATTTTTCTTTTGATCATTTTTAAGCACCGTCCACTCATAGTCATTGCAGTTAACTGCAGGTGTTAGATTATAATTAAATTTTCTCTCATAACGGAATATTTCTATTCCAGAGCTTTACACCAACAACTTGATAAGTATCCGTCTTCGTGTACTAATTTTTAAATTCTGTTCCGACATTTTACCGGAACCCGACGATAACCATAAGTAGCCATTCCATTTTCTTGTGGATTTTAGAGAATTACGCGACTAGTTATTCCATATAGCTATTCTATTGTACAAAATTCCTGTATATCTGTACCCAGTGAGTGCTAAAGCTTCGGCAGTTTTTTCACCTCGAAAAAACTTCAAGTCTGTATATCAAAAGGAATATGTGTAAACATTAAAACGCACCAACATCTAATTACTTGAGTATTCTAAGATAAAATCAGATGCTGAGATTCAAATACTTTTAAAATTAACGACGATGGGAAGACGCAGCCAGAACGCAACGGCACGCAGCTAGAAATTGAATCATGTACAACATTGACTTACTAACTCCGATACAACGGTAATGTGTATTGTCGGCACTTCATGGACACGAATCGGCTGGAATACTTTTCGAACGTGCACGCAAATAAAAGACACGCACTAGCTGCTTCGAACGATTTCGCAAAACAAACTCTCAAGGTGACAGATGCCAGTAGGCACTTTTTGGTGATAATTGCATTTTCGTCATTACGCACCGAAAACTGTTCTTTTGCCCTTGTCCTCTATCCATTGCTATTGCACTGAAGGATGTCGATTAAAGCAGCAGTTGTTATTAATTCGCCTTCTATATAAAAATAGCAACATTGGACAAAGACAATCTACTGTTATGGAATTGGTATCAAAATTTCCTTAGCCGAATTTGAGGCAATTTCAGAACTTCGAAAGAACTGACCACGCTCTACAAGTTAGACTGTCATGGCGTGACGTCATTTTATGTGTCAAACATGGTCTCAAGGAATAAATAACTGTTAGTTCGTTTCAAACTCAGCAAGGGACAAGATGAGGCACTTTTATAGCGAAAAAACATGTTAAATGGGAATTATTTGTTTTTCGGACGAAAATTGCATTTTTGGTATTATTGTTGGACGTGATAGACCACCTGCAGTTATTGACTTTGGTCTGTGCTATAAACAACAAAATATATTGGTTTTATGTTTTCATTACAACTTACCGATTCTCTCCGTTGTCTGCCAGACATTCACTGAAATCAAGACCGGTGTCTTTACCATTTAATTACGCTTAAAGTATTCTGTTACCATGCGCGCACCCGGGGGGGGGGCTCACCAAAATTCGATGAATGCGCTAATCATAGCTCTGAACTTGCTCCATGAATCTTAGTAAAAAGTACACATTCACAAAAATTCGAGCCCCAGTTTTTAGGCTGGGTGCGTTTATGGTTACTTAAAAGAGAACGCCACTCGATTTAATTAGTCTTTTTTGCCGTCTTAATCGGTCTATATCCACATCGCCTTGCATACGGTCGACCTTACCTTGCTGAGAGGTGTCGCGTTAACCTTTGAGGAAGGTGAGAAACGACGCAGCGACGTCAGTGGTTCATTTGCAGAGTGAATGCCGCTATGTTGCGGTGCACCGTTCCCGCTTGTCCGAACTATGCAGCTGCGAGGAAAGCGGGTATATCGGTTTTTCGACTTCCTCAAGAGATCGAAATGCTTAGGAAGTGGCTCGCAGTAGTGAAGAATGAAAAGTACGCTGTAAATAGCAAGTATGAGGCCTTGAAACATCTCCGTGTCTGTAGCCTGCCGCAAGTGCAGTCGTCGACAGTGCCTGACGAATGCCGGCTTACCAAAAGCTATCGATACGTTCCGTTGTCTAATTGTTCACGGCGTCTCTCTAGTATTTTTTTACCACTGTATTCCGGTTCGAACTGATAGCCTGTGAAACTTAACGATCCACCTGCGAAGTCTTCGTCGGGATGAGCTCTCGTCTAAGTCGGGATTGCGAGTTGTCACTTGGCATGTTGACGTTTATTACTGAGCGTTCTGTTTCAAAATGAATCATTCTCACCCTAACCAATATAAAACTGAAACAAGGTCTGTCTCATCAGATGCAATTTGTAATGTCTTTGGAGTGCTCGTGAGTGCAAATGATTTGAGAAGCCAGCAATGAATAAATCACTGCGTTACCGGCTTTAGGTGCAATAAACTAATTGACGGGACACCGAGGCCGTGTGAGCTCATGCTAATTCAGTGTTAGCTGACAGAAACTGTTGTGAAACAACTCGACTTCTATCCTACGGCCAGGTGTTAGAGGAATCTTTATTTACATTTGCATTATTCAAATAATGATTTTCAATGTACAACTGCTACCCTGACAGTTCTGTTGCCAAAGTGGAACCTGAATACGCGGCCCCCGACGATCCAGTTAGTAGATTTGCAGTTTCGTGGCTAAGTCACCAACATAATCTCGTGCACATTACCTCTTTGTTCACTAGTGTAGTATTTTCTTGACTGGAAGCTTAGTTTCCAACTTTGGCTGGTTTATGTTCGTGATGTCTTCAGTCCCGCCGGCTGCGACGGGCCTGATCGGTTTCCGAGCCACTGGCCGGGATAACGAGTCAGTCAGGCCGCGACAGGCGTGATGGCGCTCTGAGCCACAGGCCAGGATAACAAACATTTTGTGTGTTTAGAACTCAAAAATCACAAGTCAAAAAAACACAAATCTAGGTTCTCCTGTCTGTATCTCACGGAAAAATATTCGAATTTATATCCGAACAGACCCCTAACTCCTGCTACGGACCTTGTCTGCCGAACTCTGTAGGCTACGGTGTGTCCAAATAGCAATAAATCCGTAACAGCGAAATAAAAAAAAACACGTTTTTATAAGAACTCGGTGTATTTTAAGGGTTTTTACATCGAAGTTTGATGGTTTATTGGTGTTAAACGATGAATTCAAGCGATAAGCTGACACCAGTAACCCGTGTTGTGAACTGCTGAACAGACTACGTGTGAAACCAATTACGTCATTGGATAATTTCAACACCTCCGTCTGCCGTCAGGTGTCAGGTAGCGCAACCGTACGTGCCATTATCGAGTAGAACTACTCGATCTAAATTGATACAAATTAGGTTGTTTTTTGGGTGGCATGCTCCTTTAACGAGTGGGAGATAATTAGGTTGCTACTGCGGTTATAGTGAGTTCGATTTCGCGCTACTGTTAATTTCTGAAAAATTACTTTCCTCGCCGAGTATGTCCCTTTAACCTTCTCCTTTGTTATGCAGAGTTTTCTGTTATTCAAGAAAGGATCGTTAAAGCTGGTGAGTAAAATCCAAGGTTTTGTAGAAAACTAGACTATTTGTAGTAGATGACATCCACTAACTAGATAACTGGACTATTTGTAGTAAATGTGCTCCACTAACTAGATAACTGGACTATTTGTAGTAAATGTGCTCCACTAACTAGATAACTGGACTATTTGTAGTAAATTTTTTCCACTAACTAGATAACTGGACTATTTCTAGTAAATGTTCTCCACTAATTTGGCTTATTCTTAGTAAGTGGACTCAACTGTCAGCACTGTAACTGTTAGATAAAATCCATTGATTACTGTAGATTATTCTGGTAGATAAACTCGACTGCCAATCACCTGGAAACTTTATACCATACTAGCGACTATCTGACACCAAATTCACGAACGCATATAATATTCCAGGTTTCGCGTTTTGACATAATAACGCATCGTATCCGATTGCATGTTTCTCTTCTTGTGTATGTACCAATGGGAAGGATCACTGCCAAAGGGAATTGCTATTCTAGTTGAGTCCTTTCTCTTACCAACCATTAATAGAAAAAAAAACGCGCCTTATGTTTGTCCTGGAACTGTTGCGATATAGAAAACGTGGACGGAGTCACTGTTGTCTACAATCCTACAATCCTCACTGTCGTCATCACCAGTGCCGTTGTCTTCACCGTTTGTGTCGTTGTCGTCTTTATCTTCATGCAATTACCACAGTCAACAACATCTCTGTAGCCAGAAAGATGTTGAAAATAATGCTACTGTTGTATTTGGTGTTGTCTACATAAGAGTATTTCGAAGGAGATTAGGCGAAACTTGGCTCTCGTAAGTTTACGTGAAGACTTCAATTGTAGAGAGAAAACCTGTTTCATATATTATGTGTTCTACCGAACATCAATACACGGTACAAGAGACTTATTGTTACCTTATAAAACGGCTATGTTATCTTGACTATGTCGGCATTAAATACAACGCGCCTGCTGATTACCTTTGTGAACAACAACAGTAAAAGACTATAAACAATGGAGAATGTAAATGCTTGTTTCTCTGGATACACGTTTGCGGAAAGGTGTGCACTATATGAACTTAGCGCTCATAACAACATAAATACACTATTGTCGTGTATGCGCATGCGATTTCTATTTTAAAATGTCATAAAACCCATTTTCAATAGAAGTGATATAAAAATGAATAACAATTAGCGAGAAAAATAATTTCACAGAAATTATCAACAGCGCGCAATCGATTCCACTAACCACATAATAGCAGCCGAGCGATCTACCGCCGAACCAAATCTACCGCGTGGTACAGCAGCGTATCTAAAGCGTATTTAAATGGTAGACCTAAACATACGGGTTTTATTTCAGCAAATGTCTGGCAGACAACGTCAAGAAATGGCGATTTGTAATAAAATCACAAAACAAGAAATCTTCCATCCAACAATAGTGCCAAAATGTTCAACACCAATAGCGTGCCTTTTTAATGTAAGACTTAAATCCGATACCAGCCAAAACAACTATATTTATCCTAATTATTTGGGTGTCTCCTGTTTGCTGAAAGCTTCGAAATACCAGGAATAGCGCGCACAAGAACTAACATATTCACTAACTGCTGTATTCGGGTTGAGTTAGTTGTGAGATTATTAATCACAAATTAATCGGAAATAACCAGGAAACAAACGAGGGTTATTTTCCTGCAGATTTCATGTTTACGAAACAAATGTGATTTTGCATAGGCGTTCTAATCGAAATTGTCACGACTTAAGAAGTTTTATTGGCAAGATTGTAGATACAACAAATTTCATCATTCACTGGCTACCTTTTGTCCCGCCTGGTCTACTCGCTAATACAACCAATTTATTCTCGATGACGACACCAGGCTTACAGACCAAACAATGCCTTCTGCCACAGAGATACCTACATGAAAATGTAGCCCTGTTAGATGTTGACAGAATTCCGTGTGCACATGTCTTGGTTTTCACGTTTTTGTATGCGAGTGGTACAGGAATGAGCCGTAAAGGTATAGTGAATCGTCTTGTTATTTTAATTGACCCCTTGTAATCTTGCATGTAGTAAGAAACATCGATTTCATCTTTTGCAGCAACCTCAACCCACAGTAAAGGCATTTCTCACTAGATGTGGCAGAACACTTATACATTTGTCAACAATAACCAATTGGGAAGTTTAAATGATATTTTCTAACCATTCGGAATGTCCAAATGTTACTTCGTTCTGCTAACCAATGAGAAACCGCAATACATGCATTTTTGCAGCCGAGTTTTAGTTTTCCTTAAACTTAAATACCTTTCACTATCGCCACCATCGTCGTTGTCGTAGCATCAGCAGCACTAATTTCTGCGCCGTCATCAGCAGTTTTGATATCGTTGGTGTAATTTAATGGACCCAGACCACGTATTTGACCAAAAACAAAACGCCGCGGCATGCCATTTTTAGTGGTGACGTAAAGACTTCCCCTTTGAATATTGTGTTCGGGCCCTCTTGGGACATAAAAGATCCCCCAGCTGTTATTGTTTCCGTCCTCATCAACCTCTTCATCAACATCGTCCTCTTCACTCAGCATTCGAACGTTGTTGTCTTCGTCGTCATCATCGACGTCGCTGTCACTGTTATTTCTACTACTATTTAAGGCAGTGAAGGGGTCGGGAGGGTAGGTGGTTGCGGGGGGTGGAGAGGTGGGTGGAAATCGCTTGAAAAGTTGTCGATTTCACCCTTCACAACAGCACTTTTCAGGTTTCACGGATGTCGAGAGATTTCAGTCCTCCCCTGTAGCTGGTCGCCTTCGATTCTCGCCAACTTCGGCTACCACTAATTCTCCATTCGGACACCACTTTAGCGGGTCTCACCGATTCCGTGATAGCAAAGGGAAAAATTGCCCCTGGTCGTGCATTTGGTCGTAGCTAAATTAGCATTACATCAAAGATATAAAATCTTTTATTACATAGACCTCTTTGTTGATCGCCGCCTTTTTGTCATGAGTAAATGTTGTTCGCCGGAGATTCCCCAGCAACATGCCTGTAAGGTATTTGGGTGTGATAATCTGATTGACCGAAAAGACGAGTATATTCAAATCCGGTTATAGGATGCGACTATCGCTTGGAGATTAAGTAGCGTGAAAAAAGTATACGAAGGTGTTCAAATGTCATTAATAGTTGATGCAAAACAATGTTCTGCTGGTATAGAAAAAAGGCAGTAGGCCATAATTGGGCGTAAAACGTTTTAGTCAAACTACCAGAGTTCATTTGGTGATTCATGGTCCAAACGTTGTCAGTAGACTTTTTGTCTTTTAAATTATTAAGTTTTCCATTTTAATTTAAACCAAACCTGCCTTAATTTAAAAATCTGAAAGAGCGCCTCGAGAATTTTTTTTTTCTGAAAACCGCTTTCAGAAACAAGATCATTTTTGAATGCTAGGCACGCCATATACAATACATTAGAATAACATTCCATTAACGACGAAAACATGTTTTGTCACTCCACCAACGCACAAAAACAGCATTTGGCAGGAATAATGGCAATGTCATTTTTTTGAACCAACAAAACATCTTGATCGTAGCAAACGAAAAGTAACAATTCAGTCTAGAAGTTCAAATTGTTGCTTGGGTGATTTCCGGCTATGGAAGAAGTGACAGTTCGGTAATGCTTGAATGAAGCCGTGCTTGTCACACTAATAAAATGATACACCGTGACAAGCCAAGTTATCGATCTTGATTTCAAACAATAATGAACTGTCAGTTCTTTCTAAGCACAGGAAGCTCCAAACCGAATGAGGAACAAGTTAGTGGCAAATAGGCCCTTGGATTTCGCTTGTAGACGCAAGGGTGTCTTTTATACAAGAGCACGTCTTGCATTGGATATAGACACACACATTGTCCTGACAAAATCGCGTAAACTTGCTTGTGAGACACTTTGTTTCAATGGCTTCCTTACAAGATTATAACTTACATTGGACATTCTTTAGAAATACCTTTGAAGTTTTTAACAGTAGGTCTAACTATCTTGTAGACAGGCATGATAGAAGTTATGACATCTAAAAGTTCAGCTCAGCGACTAACTTTGTAAAAAAGAGCGTAAATTTGGTCTTAATTTTCACATATCTGCAAAGAATGAGTACATTAATTGAGCCTGATAAATAAAATCTCATGTGCGTTTTGACTTAGCCTTTCGGCTATTACCTGAGAAATTTCATTTCTGACCAATAGATCTTCGCGGGACTATGGAACCGACACCCAACGAGTTTCTGCATTTTGTGTGCGCTAAATGGTACACCACGGACTCCAAGCAGTGTTTAAAGAACATCCGAGTTTAGTTTATTCAACAACGCGTAGTCTGCCACATACGTCATTTCAAACGGTGTACAAAATATTACCCATACTGCTTTGCGTGACCGGTGGCGCCACCCTAGTGATAGCAAGTAGCAGCATATATTAATAAAACCAACGACGGATTTAAACCGGCTTGACATGTTTCGGCGTTTATTAAAACACTATCCTCAGAAGAAAAAACAGTGGCCACCTTGCTACAATAGACCAGTCTATTGTTACTCCCCTGTAACTGACTGTGTCTGTGTGTTGTTGGGCCTAGCAAGGTGGCCACTGTTTTTACTTATGAGGATAGTGTTTACATAAACGCCGAAACATGTCAAACCAGTTTAAATCCGTCGTAACGGTTGTTTTTATTAACTCTAGTGAGTGATTTACGAACTGCCATCAACAATAAGGTATACCATATTACCCGGAATATGAAGCCATGGTCTAGTAGGCCAAATGATCCATTTTTTAGAAAACAATGCAAATGACCTAGAATATAAGGTCATATTTTAATATACGGTCATGTTGTTATTCCGGATATAAGGCCAACCAGTCATGACCAAAATGTCAATTAATGTCAAAGATTATAAAACATTGATTGGCTAAAAGTATATCATAAAAAGATTGAATAAATAATACAACAAATGATGCGTATTTGAGAAAATTTAAAACATGCAGATGACCTAGAATACAAGGCCATGGCTTTATGTTCGAGTATAATCATACTCTACCATGGCCTTATATTCCGAGTAATATGGTACGCGGGCGTAGGCACGTGAATGTGAAAACGAGGCCGTGCTCTTGACAAGAGCGAGACATTGCAGCTATCGCAAATGCAATTCGTCGTAGTCTGTAATCACACACAACGACCATCTTATACACAGCTTCAACGAACTCCATGCCAATAAAAATAGCTATAAACTCTCCTTCGATGTTTAAAGAAATTATCTTTTGTTTGAAACAACTTTCCGCTTTAAATTTGGTTCGGACTTATTCCAAGCTTGCACAGATGAGGACAGATTTTTTTTTTGCGCCAGGGAAGATATGACAGATCAGTAGTGCTTGAGATAATGCTCAGTGCAAAAAAATGGAGCGCCACGCTATGCCAACTTATCGAGCCAAATCTCACAGAACGACCAATTGTTTTTTTATGATGAAACATTTATTAATTCAACCAACTAGTACATAGTTGTGCAGCAATATGAAATCTAGTTAAGTGTACATCAAACAAATTACGAACATTATCGGACCCTATAAAAGCTAGTTAGGCAAAAAAAGATCACCTTGCGTGGAATCCCTCAAAATCCAATTTATCATTGTAAATAATTTTTTTTCAAGGTTGTAGTAATCACATACCTCACGTAAAAATGACTGAAAATTGGGCTTAGCCTTTTGTAGTCTTTGTCTAAAAAATGAAATTTCGCTAAACAAAGAATTAAATTTACAACTTCTAATCTGCAGGCTGGGTCTCCAAACAAGGCGGAAGACATATTTAACTGCAGAGGGAAATTGCACTGATTTATCATCCATGTTTTTAAACATCCCCAAAACTTCTGAACAAGTGAACATTCCCAAAACAAATGTAGAATTGTTTCTTCATGTTGCTCACAGAAAGAGCATAAAGACGATTCACTAACACCTATTTTCTTTAAATAAGAGTTTGTACCAATAAGTCTGTGGTTGATACGGAATTGAAACCATCTGAGTCTGACATCGGAAGTACAATGATAAATTACAGAATGAATTTTTTCCAAGATTGAGTATCATCGCATAATTTAATTTCTCTCTCCCACTTCAATTCTGCGACAGGTTTTACATACAATTTAGAAATGAATAATTCATAGATTTTCCCCGTCCCTTTATTTTCCGAGGAGATTCGAAAAATTTGTTCTGGAAAAAGTAGAGTGACTATAGTACTCTTGTCTCTTAGATGATTCCAAGAACGAAGTATTGAACTTCGAATTCCATAAAAATGAGTAATACAAGGACAAAATTGAAAACGTGTACAAAAGGTATGATAATCATAAATATATCCCTTATCAGGGTCAATTAATCGTATACGTACCGTATACCCTTTTGAAACCACTCGTTCCAAAAATTGGACTACTGCCTATACAAATTTTGGGGTTATACCACAAAGGTTGGTACAAAGGATCATCTATCTCACACAGATTGATAAATTCGTATAAGATATAAAAATATCCTTCCAAAAATATTCTTAGTACGGTTAGATACTTCAAGGAAAAAACAAGAATCTAACTGAAAAGAGTCATTTTTTATATTAAGAATAATTTCACATGAAACATTTAGCCAAGGAGAAGTATTGTTATATTAATTTTTGAAGAATCTTCGAATCCAAGTCAGTTTAATAGCTTTGACAAATGACGCAATGTTGACCAATTGTTAGTTCTTCCCAATCCCACGAATCACGTCAAATCTGATTAAGGAACAAGTTAAAGGAGAATGCCACCCGATTTAATTAGTCTTTTTTCCGCCTTAATCGGTCTATATACACATCGCCTCGCATACGGTCGACCTTACCTTGCCGAGAGGTGTCGCGTTAACCTGTGAGGAAGGTGAGAAACGACGCAGCGACGTCAGTGGTTCAGTTGCAGAGTAAATGCCGCTATGTTGTTGCGGTGCATCGTTCCCGCTTGTCCGAATTATGCAGCTGCGAGAAAAGCGGGTATACCGTTTTTTCGACTTCCTCGAGAATTCGAAATGCTTAGGAAGTGGCTCGCGGTAGTGAAGAATGAAAAGTACGCTGTAAATAGCAAGTATGAGGCCGTGAAACATCTCCGTATTTGTGGCCTGCTGTCGTCGACAATGCCTGACGAATGCCGGCTTACGAAATAACTATCCATACGTTCCGTTGTCTGAGCTTGTTCACGGCGCCTCTCTAGTATTTCACTGTATTCTGGTTCGAACTGATAGCCTGTGAAACTTAACGATCCGCCTGCAAAATCTTCGTAGGATGAGATCTCGTCTAAGTCGGGATTGCGAGTTGCCATGTTGACGTTTATTACTGAGCGTTTTGTTTCAAAATAAATTATTCTCATCCTAACCAATACTTATATCAAACTGAAACAAAGTGTTGTCTCATTAGAGGCAACTTGTAATGCCTTTGGAGTGCTCGTGAGTGCAAATGATTTGAGAAGCCAGCAATGAATAAATCACTGCGTTTCCGGCTTTAGGTGCACTAAAAACTAATTGACGGGACACCGAGGCCGTGTGAGCGCATGCTAATTCAGTGTTTGCTGACAGAAACTGTTGTGAAACAACTCGATTTTCTATCCCACGGCCAGGTGTTAGTGGAATCTTTATTTACATTTACATTATTCAAACAATGATTTTCAATGTACAACTTCTGCCTGAACGGTTCTGTGGCCAAAGCGGAACCTGAATTCGCGGCCCCCGACGAGTAAGTAGATTTGCAGTTTGGTGGCTAATTCACCAACATAATCACGTGCACATTACTTCTTTGGCTCACTAGTGTAGTATTTTCTTGACTGGAAGTTTAGTTTCCAACTTTGGCTGGTTTACGTTCGTGATGTCTTCAGTCCTGCCGCGACGGGTCTGATCGGCGGGTTTCCGAGCCGCTGGCCGGGATAACGAGTCAATCCGTCCGCGACGGGCCAGATCGGACTCCGAGCCACTGGCCAGGATAACGAGCGTTTTGTGTGCTTAGAACTAAAAAATCCCAAGTCTAAACAACACAGATCTAGGTTGTCCTGTCTGTATCTCACAGAAAAATACTTCGAATTTATCTCCGAACAGACCCCATTAACTCCTGCTACGGATCTTATTGGCCTGCCGAACTTTGTAGGCTACGGTGTGTCCAAATACCAATAAATCCGTAACAGCGAAATAAAACAACATGTTTTTATAAGAAGTCGGTGTATTTTTAAGGGTTTTAAATCAAAGTTTGATGATTTATTGCTGTTAAACGATGAATTCAAGCGATAAGCTGACATCAGTAACCCGTGTTGTGAACTGCTGAACAGACTGCGTGTGAAACGAATTACGTCATTGGATAATTTCAACACCTCCGTCTGCCGTCAGGTGTCAGGTAACGCAACCGTACGTGCCGTTATCGAGTAGAGCTACTCGATCTAAATTGATACAAATTAGGTTGTTTTTTAAGACCAGGTTTACAATACGAAATGTCATCAATCGAAACTTAATACTTTGAAGGAGGCGGGTGTGTAGCCACTTTAAGATACGACCATAGACATCACATTACGATGTCTATGGATACGACAGTCTTGGGCTACGACTACACGTGAGACCTTTGACAAAGCGGACATACACGTAGCATTTCATCAAGTCGTAGGCCTGTGGTGCGTTCGGTAGAGACATTAGCTTTCACTTGCGTTAAAATTGTTCGCCACCACATTTAAGAAACACTTGCCTTTCACTCTTGTGATTTTGGGTGATCTTGCTTCTCTCGAAAGAAGCTTGGTCTACAGAACGCTACCCTTGTCTTAACTAAGGCGGTCGAGTGTACGTGACTCCAAAGGCGACGCTGAGTTTCATATAGAAACGAAATATTGCAAAATCATAAAAAATCGAGGAATTCCGTATACATACGACCATCTTAATGAATCATTCCATTGAAAACTTGACTGAATGGGTGAAAATCTAGGCTACGGCTATTGCCTTTAATAAAATGGAACCCCACTGTTTTCTGTATTGAACATCACGTTTTTAAGGTAGAATACATCACCTTTTTAAAGTGTTGTCTTCGTGACTTACCAAGCATTGATTATAGAATTCATTGACCTGTACATGTATTTATTGAAGTGCTCGCTGCACCCAATAGACCATAAAAACATTAATTTCTAAATATATACAGTTTGGTGTGAAAATACTAAAACACATAAAAGCGTTTCAAATACGATTCTGAGGTTCAACATGGACATTTCTGATTATTTCATATCGCTGAGTACAATCTTGGTTGACTACAACACACACGGGTTGCTGCTTGATGTGTATTGAACAGTTCGTTCCAAGGGTAAAAACACAATGTATTCATTGTTGTGACGCCGCGCCGTCGAAGATTTTATCCTCCCTTAAAGGGTTCCTCATTCATCGTTCACCTTGGTATCTACCTAAACACAGTTACTTCACCAAAAAATACTGTTCTATCGCAGGACATTGCCGTGAGGTGATGCGTATACTCGTCGTCGAGAACCGATCAGATATCTTAACTAGTGGACCCGGCGGAACTGGCAAAGTCAATTAAGTGTACCTACCCTATGTTTCAGATTTTCCGGGACCCCCGGTTAAAATTGAATTGATGGATGCGATTACATGACGTGATTGCGTGCTTTAACCCCTTCCATTGAACAACTGCCATGACGTTTACACACGAGATTCTCGTTTTATTTTGTGTTTCCATTTTTCAGAAAAGCCATGGGGAACACGTGTGTTGGGGTTGGTTTGGTGTCTGTGTTGGTCCTCGCTTTCTCGATAGAGCTTGTGGTGGCGGCAAACGTGTCGTTGCCACAGGGCAACGACACTACAGATCCCACGAATAAAAGACGCCCAAAGACAATCCAAGATTTACTTAATCCCTATTGGACGTATCGCGAAGCGTTGCAGCTGTGGAGAATTTATCCATTTGTCCTTTTCGCAGTCGGACTAGTGGGCAACGGGATAGCGTTCATGGTGTTCATCCAGAAAAGAATGCGAAAGTACTCGTCCTACATTTATCTGGCCATTTTGGCCATCTTTGATCAGATCGCGTTGCTGGGGCTCATACTCTATGTAATTGGTCACGAGTACTTCCCAAAAGAAACTTTGTCGCAGGCGTACTGTAACGCCGCTACGTACATCCAAGGATTTGCTAACCACGTGACATCTTGGCTAGTCGTAATGGTAACGATTGAGCGTTTTATAGCGACTGCTGTCCCTTTAAAAGCGGGTCGCCTTTGCACAGTTCGCCGTGCCTTTCTTACATCCATTGTCCTTGTGATTTGCGCGTTGTTATTAAATATCACCGTGTTTTGGACAACTGCCTTTGATGACTCGAGAGGGACACCTCGTTGTGTTTCAAATCCGGAATATGAAGATTTCTTGCTCATTTGGCAATGGATTGATATTAGTCTCTTCTCCTTCATCCCTTGCATTTTGTTGTTTGTTTTCAACATCGCTATTGTAGTTCTCATGAACTCTGCATGGAAGCGCCAGCGTCGTCTCACCAACAACAAGGCCCGTGTCGGTACTGGCGTCTTCAGCAAGCAAATCACAGTCACGCTGCTTCTCGTTTCATTCGTGTTTCTTATCTGTACTGTGCCGGCGGCGAGTACTTTTATTTGGCGTCACATTGCCAGACCCGAATTGGGTCTGAATATTGGCGACTTTGAGGGATACGCGATGTTCCTGTACCTGAATCAAGTTATGAACCTGCTGGTTGTTCTCAATCATTGCTTCAACATCATTCTGTACGCGATGAGCGGTAATAGATTCCGATCGGAAATGGAGAACGTGTTCCTCTGCTGCTGTCCTAGCCGCAGCATCGAACGAACTTCTACTGCTCGAACATTCACGCAGAAGAAACGCAGCGAGTCAAGCAGCGTATCCAGCGCTTACGAAATGGCGGAAAACACAAGAAAAAATATAAGCTTGGAAAACGGCCATCACAACATGGCGTATAAACACGATGAGAATTCAAATGGTTTTGATAACGCAAATGAGACCAAGCTATCAAGGGGAATTAAAGCGAAGAAATATTCAATTAACTCCTGAGGATGGAAAAAACGCAAGAGTTACAATGTTTAAGTTACAGTACTACTTGTTGTACCTATGGGAATCCAGTCTACAAATTTCATTGGTGAAGATCAAAAGAACACGCGACGCTAAGATGCGTGGTCAATTAACATCATGACGGCGTTTTGCCGTTCAGTGACTTTACCAGACGTAGAGGGTTGTGAGCGTGTGATATAACATCTAGCTTCTTTGTTAACTGCCAAGCACAGTCTTTTGTCTGATATGACAACACCAGGCCAATTATCTACCAGGCTTATTACAGACCACGTGTGAACACAGTCAAACCCCGAGCGAATTGGTACATTCGGAAAACAATACATTGTCGTAACTTCGGTTGTAGTTGAGCGATTTTGGCGATTCAAAAACTAAGCATAATCACCATTTGACGAGGATTTCAGAAATGCTATTAGTTTATGTTCAAAAATGTTATAACTTAACTTTTATTTTTAGCAGCACAGCCCAGTCAGGCTAGATATGATCTTATTGGAGATTAGAGCAATTGTCGAACAAAAGAGCTGGCCCTCCAACAATGAATGCCAGAATGGAGTTAATCAGTCGTGTAAGATATTGGCTACAGAGGTGTTCTTCCCAACTTGTTGTTGGGCTATAGAATCGAACAAGTTGGGAGCAACGGGAAAACGCCCTAATGTTACGGTAGAAACAAAAAATAAGGAAACAGGATTAAAAACCAGAGAGAGAGAATAGTTAAGAATTCAACTGTGGCCAACATGTATCAAAGAGGCCAATGCTCTGGTTAAATTTATGAATAATTATTCATGTTGCGCCCTACAAAATTTCATTATGCAACGTACGATACGAAAATGTTTTCTAAAGATTTGTCTATGTTGGTGTCCCATCTGTCCGTTCTGATAAACGACGATAATTCGATATTTGAATAAGGGAGCCCAAAATCAACTGTGGCGCAACTAAGTTGTTATTATATTTATTTCTATTTGTCTGTGATTCAATGCCGGTGGGAGGCCGCTTACTAGCAATATCAACTAACCAGTAGGAATCGATCACGTGACAGCGAAGACTCCACGGTACACGGGAATTCCGCTTTGCAGTGATGTGACACAGAAGAACTTCAACTTTCCAAAACTAAATTGCTTATTGTGCTTGGGGGCCCTACATTACACGTTTTGCGAAATTCTCTTCCCGTCACCCGGCAACACAACGAAATCATAGGTTCTATGTAGTACTTGGTCAATCATCGTGGGTTCGTGAAACATTCCAATATACGGGTAATCATGTGAATCATTTTTTTAGTTTCTGACATAATTCTTGTATTTAAGTATAGAAATCATTTATGATTTGGAAGGAGGAATCAGTTCAATAAAAATAAGGCTAGTTACAATTCTAATAATATTCAAACATATTGAGAGTCTGCATAAGGATACCGGAGATGTGCAATTGGGGGATATTTGTTGTTTTGTTCTATTTTTGGTGCTTTACGTATATGTAAAAAAGTGAAAGGACATGAACTCGTGGGTTAAATAAGAAAATGGACATATTCAAAACCTGTTTTGTACTTAACGTGTTCAGTGTAATAAAATCAAATGAATTTTTGGTATTTAGTGGCCGAAGTATCAAGCCATGGTTTCAATTAATTGCTGTCTTATATATTTTTTTACTTTTGACACTAAATGACTTCGAACATCAAATAATTATTATGCTGTTTTAAAGATGGAGTGCTGACGTTCATTATTAACCAACGCTTGCATATAGAGGCACCTATTGGCAACTTACACATATATATTTTGTATTTGCTATCGCTTAGCTGTCTTTTATAATGCTTTTTCAAGTGTTTGTGTATCTTGTCACACCATAATACACTTCATTGTACGACCATATAATGTGTCGTTGTGGCTGCACGCATCAATGCCCCAAGGGTGGCTTCCGGGCTCCGCTTTAGACAGGGATGTGCTTTGGACTGGGGTGTGCTACATCATTTAAAGCTGCATAGTTTGATTTCGTAATCAAAAAGCCAAAATCAACAGCTGATCTGCGACGTACTCGGGGAAACGGTCGTTGTTGTTTCACGTGACCGACCTATTTTCCAATAGACGTCTCTGCACGTCATTTTCAATTTCAGTGTTGGCCAACTTCAATAAAATCGAGGATTTTCCAACTCATTTCTAACATGCAGACGGTTTGTACATGCATGTTCTTGTCAGTTGCACGTACGTGTCATATCATGGTAAAGCAGTTTTGGAGACCAATTTAATAAGATTAAAATGATTAATACCATTTTCGTTTTTTCGCCAGTTTTAACTGTTTAAAAACAGGACGGAATGCAACATTGAAAGTTGACAACAAAACGATAGAGCAGTTCTGAATACTAGAACAGGGTAGAGTTCAGTAACGCTAGGACCTCGCTAAAAAGCAAGACTTCGCGAGATCATGTGAGATATTGCCGTGTATTTTAAATGAGAACACGTGATCTTGGCTAGATTTTAACGAGGCCCTAACGTTACTCTACTCGGAAACTTGAAGGTGCTGTAAACCCAGGCTCCGCTGCGTAAACGCAAGTAACTCACGAAAACCCAACACCACGCAAGTCTTCACAAGATATGCTTTACATGCGAAACACGCGGTAGCACTAGTTCTCCTCGCGAGTGTCTTGAGTCTACGGAACGCAGCCTGCCTTTAACTAGACTCAGTCAAGGACACTTACTTTTGACTTAGACCACTATCTGCCATAAAAGTGCTCTCAGCTCACACAAATGTGAAGTGATTTCTGAGCTTGGCCAAAAATCACCTTTAATCGGAGTAAGAAACACCCGGACACCAGTTTTATGACGGTTAAGCAGTCTAAATTGAAACGTGGGTTTGTAGACATCTGTCTATTCTTCAGCATCTTCCAGGGGGTATCTTCATTGGATACATAAACAAGTCTAGGGCTAAACTCCGAAGTTCATTTTTGAGCACAAAGCCGAAGTTAGGATCCATGGATTGACAGTGGATCAACAAGGCCTCAAAAAACCCTACAGTAATATAATTCACACTCCCAGCAGTACAGTAGGCCTGTGTCGAGAATCTCCTTTTTCCAGTGTTACATACTCCTAGTTTATATCCGGGCACCTGAAATGTGAACCCGACACTGCGCACCGTGTTAAGACATCGTAAAAGGTCCAGCACTCATGACTAAATGGTGGAATTGAATACGTTTACAGGCAGTTCTACTGGATATTACCTACACCGTGTAGCCAATGAGAATTCGAAGGTCCCCGCATTGCCTTAACATTCTATGTACGATTCACGAATTTGGCTGGCACGGCTGCTTTGGAACAGTGCTGTAAAACCTGGTCCAAAGAATAAGACAGTGTGACAACATTACACTCCTTTCCTGTATCGTAGAACAGGCGTGCGTTCAGTAGACGCTAGGACCTAGCCAAAAGCTAGTCAAGGTCACGTGCTCTTATTTAAAATACACGGCAATATCTCGCGTAATCTCGCAAAGTCTTGCTTTTAAGGTGGGCCCTAGCGTTACTGAACGGGAGGCAGTTCTTTTTCCAATAGCAAGTTTGACAGCAAAACCAATCCCGCAGCGTCAATCTGTTTTCACCTAGCAAGGTTTGGATTTATTTAGACATCGAGTGTGTCGGAGCGTAGTGAGGGATTTGCACACACATGCGCAACTAGTTTGTAGCGCGATTTTCTGTTCTAAAACATCATTCTCGAATCTTCCAGTACAGCTCACTTAACCAAAGAGTCCTCAAAATGAATGAGGAAGAGAGATAACAATTTCTTGATAAACGGCGAATTATATTTACACAAAGAAACAAGGAATGTTCAGAATTTCCCTGCTTTATTATTGATAGTGATAAGATTTTTATTATATATATTCTGCAATAAAATTGAGATTGAATGCATTAAATTACAAGGCAACCATTACCACAAAATGTGCAAAGGTGCTAGAAATTATAATTATAACCATCTAAACCAGAAAAACAGAAAAGTGTGAAAATACAAGTATGGCTGGGAACAAGCTTGGTCCACGTTTAGTACTTGTGACTCTCAGCGCCACCTCGACCGAAACCTGAAAAAGAAGATGAATGTCACTGAAAAATATCAGTCATGTCGCCAGCAGTAGTTAAATTCAAAATTATGTCGTTAGCTTGGAATTTCACCAATGTTTAATCTCACTTTACTTTTGGAATAACTGCATAGAGCTCATCTTTTTCGCGAAAGTAGTGCTTCGTCGAAACCAACAGTTACGACGTACTAGGAGAGACATCTATTGTCGCAAACATCTTCAAGTTTCTAGAACATATAACTGGTTATTAATCAGACTGCACCAAGTGACACATTCATTGTCATTCGTTTCCCCAGGTCGTAACTTTGTACAGTCATATTTATAAACTGCTGTTGAAAGGGCCAGACAGTGTGAACGTCATGCATTAAATAACAATCACACCAGGTACCCACGAGACCGGAGTACTGATTTAGTGATTGACGTACACTGGTGTTAGAGGGCAGTGCGGATTCGCTCGACATGACTCCAATGTAGAGTGTCATGTCAAGCTTTGCACACACGTTTAGTATACAAGAAATAAATTAATGATTCAAAAAGCAACACCCATTTCATATAACGCGACGTCCGGTTACAAATTTGAACCCCAAAATTCTCCAGGTAATCAAGGAAACGTTTTGAGACACGATGCCACTTCCGAAGTTGACGTCTTTCTGGGAAATGACGCCACATGTATTTGGAAAATACCAGTGTGAGCATACTAAACGGAGTGAAAGAGCTTAGGCAACCACACTCCAGGGCAGAAATACCTTTTGCATTACCTGTTATAGTTTATATTCAGGGAGACCAACGGGGAATGCAGTCTATAAAGAAATATGGGAATGGACAATTAACTATCTTTCCGCATTGTACTCTTAACCATGTCCGTTTGTTTTATGTGGTGTTTTGCACACCCATGAAACAGCTGTTCAGTTGCACCATACCAGAATTAATTCAATAACTTGTCTCTTTACTTTCAAGTACATTAAGTTCATTAAATAAAATAGATGCATGTGTACCTCCGGGTCCAAACAGGGCGGAATAACACGGATTGTTACAATATGGTTGTCCCTCATGCTGAAAAAAAGAAGATTTGCTATTAATGTAAACAACATAGATGCTAAATCATGCACAGAATGCATAATTCTTCAGAAAACAGACTATTTGTGACTCTTTCATAAGAATATCCCACTAATTTTCGTAGAATGGTTCAAAACAATTTCATGTCTTACGGACTGGCTGAACTAGATATTAGTCAACTCCGAGCTTGCCAAGTTGAACATATACTGAAGGATTCCAAGCAGCGTCCGATTCACCGAACACCATATAGCCTCAGATTGTCAACACTAGGTGTCACTAGCCAAACACTATTTCAAAATTTAGTTATTCACCTTGCCAAACACTAAGTTCCAAGATTTCCTACACTTTCTATGTTTTGAAACACACATATTGACCATTTTGAGCTTACTCGCACATTTAACGAAATACGACTATTTACACTCTAGTGATGAAATAAAGTCATAACGGTCACCGTGTGGTCAAAATCCCACAAGTTAATGCTCACCAGTCGCAGCTTCAGTTGTTATTCATGACGTCACACAAAACTGAATGAGATGCCGTGGCTTATTTGGAAGTGGTAATGATATTTGTTAACTACTTCAGCAAACATCACAGGGTCTAAATTGACGTTACGCATATGGATTTTGAACGAATTTAAAATCCAAAACTCTTGCCGGGTGATTTCACCAGAAATCAACAGGGTTTGCCGGTTATGCGACGTGTGTTGCTATCATATTCTGAAACTTTGGTCGTAATTCGTGACCATTTTTCAACGATTCCTTGGAAACCACACACCACACATCCCTTCATCTAAACATTGCTCATCGCAGAAAAATTATGGTGAATCCAATACGACAACAGCCATCTCAGAGGGCGGCCGGCTAAAAAGAGCCTCACCCTCTTTTCAAATAGTAGCGATCATAAAGGGCAGAAGTGCGATATTAAACGTGCCATGGCGTGAGGTTTAAAAGAAGTCACATAACGTCATCTCATGTTTTACCTCAGCATGACCACCACTCGACAGGGTCTTTTTGCATTTTGCACAACGCAAGCAAGGCCGGTGCCAGTCTTTTCCAAGCGAAGTCACCTTCTCAGCTGAAAGATCAAAGAGACAATTTTGCTTAGTTGACGTAGTTACTGAATTGAAATCACCACACGAAGAAAGATATAGACACGTCAATCTTTATCGCTCGTCATGCCACAAGTGGAAACCGCGCAAAATAGACAAGCAGGCTCGCACCAGGGAAATTCCAAAGCAAAGACGACCATTTTATGAACATAACGAGATAGATTCATCGGTCATTTTTCATTTTAATATTATAAGTACTTCGGACAAAGATAGCAATCACGTTAGTACAACATTTCTTAACTCAAAGGCATGCGCGCAACCGGGGGNGGGGGGGGGGGTGGAGCTCGTTGGGCTCGAACGAGCACCCTTTTGGCGAAGTGGGCAAAAAGGTCATTACAGCACTCAACGTGCCTCATTTTTTAGTAGAAGGTCCACATTCCCAAAAAATCGAGCCCCTCAATTTTTAGGCTGGGCACGCGCATGAAATGGACAATATAGGTTTTGCTTCCGATAACCGCAATTTTGGGATTATTGTTGGATGGAACTGTAACATTTTTGATGAAAAATGTTAGATTTATGTAACGACTTATTATAAATCGATAATTAAATTTATATATAAATGTGTTAATATCAGTTAATTATTTTGAAAGTCACAAATATTTTAGGACTTGTTATTGTAAACAACTTGTTGTGGTAAACTTAAGTGTTGCACAATTTTTTTAGAACAGGATTTGTTATTGTAAACAACTTGTGGTAAACTTATTATATATAGACAATTTCTTCAGAAAAGCTTTAGTTCTCCTAATTTCCCAGTGTAGTTCTGACAAACAGAATATGATCATCAAAACATGTTTTGGTGTGGTCAACTTTAGGTTGGGTTGATTCTTAGAAACACCCACACCGATGTACTCATGCCTTGACCAGTGTCCATGTGATGTTTAGTCATATCTTAGAGTAGAAATATTTCTAGAGCCAACATAAGCGTAATTCTCAAAAGAAAAAAGTTAGGAGACGAGGAAGCTCAGTAACTTTAGAGAATCAAGTATTTTAAGCAGATCACTGAGTCTGTAGAGTTTCAAGGAGTGTATTCAGTCATTGACAAGGATCATACTGATACACAAAACAAGAATTGGATGTTCATGCGTGGATAAGATCAAAGGGAGCAATTTCTACTACAGTTCTCACACGGTTCTCACAAGGATTCAAAGTTCTCACTGAGGTTCCAAGTGAAATTAGTAAATAAAGTCATCCCGTCAAACTCTGACTTTGATTTTGTCTGTCCAACGCAGAACATTACATGAACACTCAAGAGCTACCAAACAGCAAAAAACGTACGTTTTTACAAATCGCTAATTCTCGTCGTTGTCTGCCAGACAGTCACTGAAATCAAGGGCGGTGACTTGACTTCCTGAAGAGTTATCGTGTGTAGTTAAGCTCCGCCAGTAGAGCGTTAGATTACAACCTCCGGGGTCGCAGGTTCGATTCCGCGCAGAGGTTTATCGCAGAAAATCACTTTTGATTCCGACAATGTGTAACCAATATCTTTTTGCCAACGATATACATGCGCGCACAAAGCCTAATATGTAGGGGGGCTCGATTTTTGGACAATGTGGACCTTTTATTAACAAAACAGACGGAGGACTAAAAAACAGAAAAAAACAGATATCACGTTCAGCCGGGCTATGAATTGGGCATTCGAGTCTTTTCAGTGGACTTTTGTCTCATTTTCTTTCTCTGAGGCAGACCTTTTTGGCCATTTCGCCAAATGGGGTGTCTCGTTCGAGCCCCACGAGCCCCTCCCTGGGTGGACACATGATATAAAAATGCACCGCGAATTTGAGATAGTAACACCAGTAAAGTGCATGTTATTAAGTTTCAATTCTAAAAAACAACATGTAACGAGATACCAACACGTTACACGCGCTCAGACTGTCCTCTACACATAATATATATATAACAAAATCCTTTGAGAAAAATGCACCACAACGTCTGTTGAACCAATGCAGTGTCATGGAGTTTGCCCAGTCATCGGTGAATGATTACACAAATACGTGTGGGAAGATGTTTGTTATCCTTCTTTGCCAACCAAAACCCATCGATTGAAAGCTTAAGACACAGAGTCTCTGACAGCAAACCCAGGACGTACAATTGTTCGGAAAACAGCACATTTTTTGCCTTTATGGTAACAAAAAAGTGAAACTGGGAGCTTGCAAACGTTAAATTACTCACAAAAGAGGTCGTGATCTGTTTGCATAGTCCCCTAAGTATTCATAAAGCGACGTTATTACAATCAGACATCTAAAACGTGTGAGTGACCTGATGACGTACTGCCAATGTACGTACTGCCTTCTCTTTGACACTATTCATTTTGGGAATCCCTTCAAAGCCTGAGAAATTATCATTGTGGTGCAAGAGTACATTTGATGGCGAAGACGGGGAATGGCTTGCACATATTCCCGGTGCAAAATTCAACCTCGTTGCTGCTCAAGGATTATGGTTATGTAGCAAACGATTTGAAACTTGTACCTAACAAAAGATTTCTCATTTCATCTACTCTCCGGAATGATACTTCACCCCGAATTCCGGTCGTTGACACCAATCTGTGCCTCCGGGATCGGTGCCATGGATTGAATATGTCCTATTGAGCTCATGAAATAAGTAATTGATAATAATATGCACGCCTTTTCTCCAGGTGGGAAAATTAATCCAACGAAAAACGACGGTGACCATACGCAACAGTTAGATTACTGTGTTGGCTTAATGGGCGGGCACGCACATGATCTGTTTGCTTTCAAGGCGCGTACAGATTAGGGTAAAAATCTTTCGTATCTAGGCTGTCATTATAAAACACAAACTGTTGATTCTAAAAAAGGGGCGGAGAGCAAACCGACAAGTTCATATCCGAGTATTAAAGCGCGCTTGTGGTTAAGCAAGTCCCTCAAATAAAGAGACCCATGAATTTTTAAACTGCTCGCGTTCATTGCGAAATTTCATATTATCTTACAGGTATAAGAGAGAGTTGCGACAAAAAGTAATGAAAGCGAAGAATTAACATACATTACATGCAAATACACAAAAATGAGAGATGATCGACATCTAAATATCCGGTGGCTGGTGTAGTGATTGAGGTATACGTTGAGCCTGGTATAGCTCATTGGTTGAGCAGACACACTCACAGTGATTTAACAGTTCCATGACCAGTTTCTATGTAAACCAACAACCAACAAAAAGGCAAATGACTGGTGTTAACACTTATCATGTTTATGAGCCTATCCATCAAACCGGTAGAAGGAGCATTATAAAAATTGTCACTATATGTGTTCCTCCTGAGAAGACCCCGGCTAACGTTCAGGCCGTGGTGCCAGCCTGCGGCTGCATTTTCTCAACTCTTTGGAGGCTCCTTGTAAAGTTTGCCAAGTGTTTTCCTATGAATGTAGAATATAAATAGGTAAATAAAACAACAAGAATGGATCAACTGAAATTTTCGGATATAATAACGTCCTTCGTCAACAGAAACAGAAATAAAGTAAAATCAAACACTATACGACAATTGACATTTTACTTCAGTTCTGTTTCTGTTGATGAGGGACGTTATCATGTCCGAAAATTTCAGTTGATCCATTCTTGTTGTTTTATTTACCTATTTATATTCTACATTTCGTGAAACAAAAGTATCTTTGGGAGGATCTGGATCGCCTTATTTAGTTTCAGATTTATTTTCTACCCTATGAATGTACCAACGAATGACCACTACTTTTGAACGGATCTCACTACCGCTGGGCCCCACCCGAGTGGTACTACCGGCGTGCCCCACCCGAGTGGTAATTTCAGATTTTAGACTTTTACGCTTGCTTCTGTGTCTCTGGAGGTGTTTAACGGATTTTCCTGAAATTTGGCTTGCTCATCACTCTAATAAACATCCCTGCCGAAGCATATCGTTTGCGGCGCTCTTGTTCGCATTTGATAGCACCATATGGTACTACGAAATGGCAACTTCGGTGTACTGCTTGTGCAGCTCAGGTACTGTTTTGAATAACATGGTCAATTGATATATTAGATTCAGTTGCCGGTGTAAGCACAGGTTCACAGCAAAAGTAATAGCACCTCTCACAACTAAGGTGGAAATGTACACAAGAGTTATTGTGAGATACGGAATTGGGGTGCCGGACTTGGACTTCAGATAGTAAAACTCAACATCAAGCCAGAAGCCGCTTATAACTAAAGCAGTAAAACAAGTTTTTCAAGTGCGGTTCACGGAGGTCACCTTAAATACAGGACTCGTAAAACACGGAAGCGACGCCGCACTGTTTATTAACAACTCTGAATTATCTGACAACCCACTGCGTATTGACATTCAGCAAACCATGAGCAATTGTTCTTTCTTCTGATAGCATTTAGTGTCCAGCTCCAGCGAGTTCGCAACAAATTCGCGGTCAAACACAAAATTCTTCCCAAAAAGCCGATGCGTACTGTCAAGTCTCTGGTGGAGTTATTGATGTCGTGACCTTCCGTGAAAACTCAGCAATATCTGTGAGACACCTTGGCAGTACGCATCGGCTTTTTGGCGGAGAAGATTTTTGTGCTTTGACCGTGAATTTGTTGCGAATTCGCTGGGGCAGGACACTATAAATGCTATCAGAAAAAAAGAACAATTGCTCATGGTTGGTAAAACCCGTTTTGTGTAAATTTATTGAGTTTTGTGTTTGATATGGACGGCTGAAATAAAGCACCTGTGGAATTCCTAGTCCCGAGTGCCATACCTTGTAGTATATATAGTGTATTGGACGCCTGTGTTCTGAATTACATGTACACACTGTTCATTAACATCTCTGAATTATCCGCTGAAATTTACTTTAAACTAACACAATTTGAAGTATATTTATAAAGGAATCGATCAGCCGTGTGCAGCAAAAGATGCAACGTTCCTAATATAATGACATGTTTTTGCTGTAGAAACGATCGCAGAAGGAGTTTTCCACAATGATCTAGTATGATATGCCCACATGGTATTAACTGCGTTCAGAAAAACTTGCATTCACGGGTATTACGCAATACGTGTAGCATCACGTAGATCGATGAGCATTGTCATACAGGCTGGTGGCATCAGGGACCTGAAGGTGAATAATAGAAAAATGACGAGGTCGACATACCCTGGGTCTGGGGACTAGTATTACTTGTTTGAATTGGTTGGGGAGACCGGAGCTAGTTCAGCATGGGGGCAAATTTGGAAACTGGGCAAATATAAAACAGCAATCCAGATACAACAGTGATGTCACTTAAGTCACATAACTTGTGTTCAAAACAGCGAATTTGTGAAAATATATATCACATTAGGAAGTAAAAGTTACATTTCTTCACATGGCAGCTAATTTCTCGTTTTCACTGCATTTTCATTTTTCGCAAGTTGTCTCAGGTTTCGTTAAAATATGTAGGTATTTACGAGAGCAGCAACCTTCGATACTATCTAACGTTGTTGACACTACAAGGAGGCATTTCTTGTAACCCTGTTTGGCATTCTTATTAAGGGCACGTTTGGCCCATCAGTTGCACATTCACGTTTCCATAAGATTTTTTGTTACATTTGGGTGTTTCACAGTCTATAGTGATACTACTATGTTCAACTGCTCGTTGTTAAAGTGTTGTTTCTAAAGATTTCAACCTATTGTCCAAAGTTCACCGGAGCTAAAGCATGTACATGTAGGCCTACTGTATACGTCATGCGCGCGCACAAACTTGTCGGCCATTTGTCTTTTTTGTTCAGTTTCTACATAATGCAAAAATACCATCATCCCATGTTATTGAAAGAATAGAGAGTAAAATTATGAGTCAAAATACGGATAGATGTGGCCGAAGTTACCCCAAAAATTGACCAGACTTGCCCCGCCATGGGACAAGTTCGGCCTTTTCCTTAAATTTCAAATAGTTCAAAAATGAATCTGAGAGACTGTCAGAAATGAAATGCTATTTTTCAAAAGAAAATGGGGTCTAGCTAAATCCAGCCTCTCCCGCACGATACACTATCATAGTGATCGACGAGTACAGAAATCAGTAAACAGCAACTGACGCCCGGGTCTTTGACCACCAAGTCAACTATCGGTACAGCTCGAAGATCACGGACCAAAAAGAAGTGCAGCGAGGTTAATGCTGCTGAGGAATGCAGCTGATGTTAACCTCATTATTTTCAATTTCAACGGTCACTTATCAAACACAATATCAGGAATCGATTGCATCATGTTCGCAAGGCCTGTGCGTTCATGCCTGTAATCTATATTGAAAAAAGCATAGACGATGAACAACAATAACGAACACAGACTGTGATATGTATTATGTTGAGACTGTCTACTTCACAGACTGGACTACAGTGAAAGTACCTCGTATCTTTCTGATTGTGGATTTAACAACTTATTTCTCGAAAAGCAAATATTTGTTAGGTTCTTCACTCGACAATGATTGCAGCTGTCGTTCTTCATTCAACATAGGTTTCACCCGAATCACACAGATCAACACGAACAAGGTTCCTGCCATTTTGGAAGTACTCGAGATTTTAGCACGAAATAGATCCATTTACCAATCAATTATCGTCGACCACAATCCATTACATAGTGTCCAACAATTAGTCAGTACGTTATTTTTACCGACAATTAGCTGCTTAAACAAACACGCCAGCAGCAACAAACGACGCGTGGGCCTATCACAAATTCCTTCTTGTTAATATCAGAAAACTGAAGAGAGACAGCTACCAAAGATAACAAGAATCTTCAACTGTGCAGCCACTCATAGGCGTTCATCTGGCAAATGGAACGAGTGCGCATGCCATGGCAGGCCAGGCATAATTTAAGGACCGCACCCCATATTCAGATTGGCTCATAAAATTTTTCATTGACGCACTGTGGCGATATTTAACTCGGGTCAACGAGCGCATAAAATTGAGTCGTAGCCATGCCTCATAAGTTGAAATTCTAGTATTCAAATTCTAGTAAAGAAAATGCAAAGCAATGGCCAAAACTTATGTCAGTGACCGAAAGAACAACGTTCGCGCAAGGCTCAAGCCAATTAGATCCCAACTGCTTTTATGTGTTTTGTTGGCATGCAGTTAGCCATTAAGGTCAATGACTTAAATCACCGCGTAAGTATGGTACCATACGAAATTACAGCACAATAAATTACCGCTACCACCAAAAATTGAATTGAAAAAGGCAGACGACGGATACTCACATGACCCACAGGTCTTCCAAATTAGCCCACAGATTTGAGGCTCTGTGCGTCCATAGCCACGATTTTGTAAAATGATCCCTGCATGGGTACTAATAGGAGGATCGCAGGGAAGCTGAATGGAAATCCCCTTTTCAGTAACTGTGCATAACGGTGATTGCGATAATGATAACTGTGCATCCCGGGGTTACAGCAGGGTTTAGTGACTATCAGGCACTGAAACGTTCATTCAAGAACGATAACATTCTTATGAAAGCGACTCTATTCCGGGGGGTACGTTGATGTGCCGCCAGGCAGTCACTGATGATGAGTCAACAACTGACCTTTACCGTAGTCGTGTCCCCAACACTCGTGTACAGTGCTCAGCAAATGATTAAAAAACAAGTGTCGTAAATCGGTGACAAATTTCACAGTTAAACCCGAGATGAAAGTGTTGACTTCTAAAAGTGGTAGTTGTAGTTACAAGTCCCTACAAAAATTGAGTTGAGTAAAGTATAACCACTGAGAAAAAGTGCCAATCTCTTAATCAGATTAGTCTCATTACTACACATTTTTCATGAAAAATAAAGCGGACGAGTTGAAGGAAGACACAGAATACTAAGTAAGTGGCTGTAAGCTCCGAATAGACTGTGCTGCAGCTGCGCAGATCAAGTGGAGCACCACAAGAACCATTTAGAGAGTGCGGGACTCGAAAAAATGGGGTCTCACTGCATTATAGGGAGCTTCCATAAATAGGTCATCGACTGGCAAGGCCTTGTTCCAGAGACAGCACCGTTAATTCCATAAACCTGTATTCTGGAACACTCAAGTTTTAATGCGAACCTTCATTGCGAACCCACCCCTAAGGAAAAAAATCAGAAAAAGCCAAAGGTGGGGATTGGATAATACACACTTTTGAAGGGAAAGTGGTCATGAAAAATCCACACTTTTGAGTGGCACTTACAATTTACTTCTCCTATGGGAGTACCCGTCCGGGAGTGGACATACACCCACGTAAGATCAAGTGTTAGTGCGACGTCTTTGGTGACGACAAACGCTAGATCAGTCCTGTGGTTGTGTACCCCTCACGAAGTTTGAGCAAGAGGTCATTCAGTTGTTGAAGGTCATTATCGATTACTGTACATATACAGCTGAAGCTGCCATGAATGATGACAAACGGGTAATTTTAATACGTATGGAGCAGGTAATTAATAACGGTTTGAGGGCTTATCATAAACTTGTATGGTCGAACTTCCGCCACAGATATGTGTGCAGTAGATATCAGTGAGTTAGCCGTTAAAATATGTTTTGTTTGTAATCGATTAGAGGCAAATACGATTTATCACCATCTATGTCATTGGTGAGTTATTAAATTTGAAGTAAAAAAAGCACTCATTCCGCACATAGTGGGTTTACATTACAATATTATACAGGCTTACGCATCCTGTAAAATGAACACTGACAGTTAAAGCATGAAATCTTTGTTTATTCGACAAGGACAGAATAATCAATGAAACCAATGGGCCATTGTTGTATCAGTAAATGGACCAATCCCAGTGAGCGTGCTTATATCGTCCATCGGAACAGTGAATGAACAATAGTGTCTGTCACGAGAGGTAGACCTATTTGGTGATAATTTCTGATTACTAGAACTCGTTTTGTTAGGGTACTTGGCTTCGACAGCTTACACGTATTCCCGTTGTGATGTTGACTAATCATAAAGAACTGGCATATTGCCATAACGTGCTGTCATGCACATCGGCTTGGCGACTGAATTTAACGCAAGATCGGACAGTATCGTCAACCTAAATCCGAAACCTGTTTTGAATTGTACTCACCAAAGTAAACTTCTTTATTACAGGCAGGACACTTCGGCATCTTTCTGTCTTAGTCAGCGCTCGTCGGACACTTCTAGCTCGATATCTTGTGCTCAAATGAGACACGCCTTCGCTGTGACCTGCTTTGAGAGGAAAATAACATGTAACTACGGTGGTTGGAAGAGGACATCATAATTAATATTTTCCTAACTCGAGCACTCCAGTTATAGGTAGAGCCCTCGACTTATAAGTCGGGAACCGAGCTATAAGTCAGGCGCTTGAGTTAGTTCACGAGCATGAAAACGAGGCTGTGATCGTGAACATGGAAACTCCGTGACGAATCCTTTCATCCCGGGCTCAACCGAACAAACCTTTTAGGGAGGCAAAGGTCCAGTCCTCCCAAAAATTTTTAGAGGTGTTTTAGCATAACACAATAATACAATCGTAACTTGAGCGCTCAAGTTTTACTGGGCTCTCGAGTTAGGAAAAAATAAATTCTTACGTCCTTTCCCAGCCACCACACATAGCTATCCCACAATGCAATATTTGTCATCAACTGAATAAAGTGGCTATAACATATTCCATAGATTTACTGGTTGTTTTGTGGACATCACTTAAAAAATCGAAAGTAAATTCATACGTTGCGGAGTTTGATTAGAAAAAAAAAAAATTTTCTGCGACCAGTCCAAATGTTGCAACACCGCGTTTGGGAAGTTCGTTGCGTTATTGATTTAATATCTTTTGAGATTTTGACATCGATTGTTGTACCTTTTCATTACTTTGTGGTTCCCTTGTATAATAACATGCGATCAACCCAGCTACGTTGACTCCTGGGGTAGGGGCACTCATCTTTTTGGGGTAAGGAGGGTGTGGCCTGTGCCTCCAAATCGGGACCCTGGCCAAATTGGAAAATTTTGACTCATGTTCATAACAAAAGCTTAAATTGTACCCCATGTTTACATGAACAAATCTAAAATTAAATGTATTTTATGAGGACGCGGAAATTATTACCACACATTAGTTAATTTACTTTCAGCGATAAATGAAAGGATTTGTAGTCGAACATTCATAACAAATCGACTAGGAATACCGCATCCAGTGCGTCCGTCACTGAGTCAGTGACAGTGTTCAGAGCGGAAACCGCGGACCCGGGCAACCGCCTGACCTGGGTGACCTTCGACAGCATGAAGAACAAGACTGTACTCCTCAAGCAAGGCGTTCCACAGGCGTCGGTACTATCACCCCTCCTGTTCCTCTTCTGCATCAACGACCTCCCCGAATTCACCCAGAGTCCGCAAGCGAGCTTGTTTGCAGACTACGTGGCCGTGTGGACACAGAGCAATGACCTGATGGAAGCTGAGAAGGAGATTTAATCCGTGCTGGATAAGATTCAAGAATGGAGCCACACATGGAAAATGTTTAATTTTACAGCAATACAAATATTTCTATCACACAAGCCCATTTATTTGTGGAACGATACATCACATGGAATTTTTTTCTCTTTTTTGTCATTAGTCATTCCAATCCCTGTATTTTGTGGTAAGTTGTTCAGATCAAAAATCCAAAATTTACTCTTTTTCACAGAAGACGGATTCATAGCAGCCTTAAGGAATTCAATTCGAATGGAATCGATAATTACATTAATTGCAACTCAGTTTGTTGATAATATAACAATATACACAGCTAATTCACCACAGAGTTCCGACCTCGGTATACCGGATGTAAGCATGCGCACGCCAATTCCTGAGGCCTAGGGCCTAAAACAAGTGTGTTAACGTAACTTTCGCGTAATTGTTTAGGTAAGTAAGTCATGGGTGGCGCAGTACTGAAAAAAGTGGGGGCTATAGCCCCCAGCCCCCTGCAGTGCGCCACCTATGTGACCATGGGCGGCGCAGTACTGAAATAAGTGAGGGCCTCCCAGTCCCCTATGATGTGCTGCCCATGTAAGTTTGTGTGTGTGTGTGTGTGTGTGTGTGTGTGTGTGTGTGCGTGTGTGCGCGTATTATTAATCTATAATAAAGTATTCGTGAGATGTAGGCCAAATCTTATCTGCAGTATTTACCTATACTCGTAAAATAAAACTTTAAAAAATGAAAAGTTCACCTTGAAAAGAATCCAATCCAGTAATTCGAGTTGCTGGCAGTGTATTTCACTGTCAATGGGGCTATTCGACATCTTTACATTACTAGAGGGCGCGCGTGTACTAGTGGTGATAGATTAAGCAGCCTGGATTTCGCGAGCCCTTTAATACGTGGTGAAATGGCTTTCAGACTTGCCAACTAAATCTGAGACTGCTTCTGAGGGTGCTTCTACGACAGGAAGTGAGAGTAATCTTATAGAAAGATAAGTTTTGTGATTATTTTAATGATTATTCCATGTTTACAATACTGATGCCTGTTAACTGAGGTACTGGCCGATGTCGTCTTTGCGGCAGTCGCCAGTCGGGTTAATCATTGTTGTGATGTGTGTTACGATACTTGACGTAGCACTCGGGATCTTTTCATACATCAAAGCAGTATCAATAATGTTTGGAATGATTTTTAACAGGTTTATCAGTGACAGTTACACCAATCAATGGTTATGTTGTCAACTCGATATTGGTTAGTGAGGTAAGACTACAATCCAAGCCCAAAGGGTACGTGACAAATATCCATTAGACTATTTGTTTACTCCCTATCCTATGTCGTCCGGAAATCTATTATATAGCAATATGTTTTCACCTGACCTTTGGTTTTTAGGTTTGAGGGCTAGTGCCGTGCAGAGGAGATATGCATCGCTTCTGCAGCCGTCTCTGAATGGACAAAAATTGATTTTGAGTAGTTGACTGCAGCCAACCACCAAAATCTTCCTGTCCAGTGCAGATCTGTTGTCAAAGCCTACTTTCTTTATCGGAGACAAAGAACAAAGCCTTTGAAAATGGAAGCTCTGTTTAAAGAAAGATATATAAGTTGTTTGGTCAATTTAAAAACCGGACGATCGCGCACATATAAAAAGTTCATGTTCAATCAACGTTTCATCTATTCATTAGACATTATCTGGATAATAATTTACGAAGGACAGCAAGTGCCAACATACAGCTCAGGTAACATCCATAAAGGGAAGTGAGAGTTATACGGAAAAAAGTCAGTAGCTGGTCATCATTATAGTTGCAAGGTCACTGAGCTCTGCATGTTATTCAGAGAATCAGTGGCATGCTGGTTCTGAATGGCCAATGACTCTTTAATGTACAGTAATTCCTGATTAGGATAGTACTAACTGAATTGGCTTGGTGATTGTTGTTAATTTGAACACAATGCCTATATATGTTGCTTTTCTCTGAGGTGTGATGTTCTCTCAGCCTGTCACAGAGGCGTCTCTGTGTGAGTCTGATATAGAATTCCTTACAGTTGTCACATTCAACCTTATAAACAACATTGCTTTTGTTCAATAAAGGGATGGGTGACTTCAGTTTACTCAGCATATTGGAATTTGGAAAGTTTCCAAAGAGGTTTGAAAACAACTATCAGTTTAGTTTACTTATTCAGGTCCTTAGCGCGAGGTTGGCATAGGGGGTTGGGGTTGTAAAATTTGGTGCAACTGAATGTGTGGAAATAACAAGTAACAGCGTCCGGGGAAAGAGCATGGTGAGATAATTCTTAACCTTCATGAAGTTCTTTCAACTTTCATGAAACTGTTTTGCTATCCGTTGTAAACCCATAAAAATATATTACATTTTTTGAATTCTCAATGACTGGACAGTCTTAACTCAAGCCTTAAAAAGTTGCAAGTTGTTTATAAATTCATGTGACCACCACTTTTGTGAAAACTGCATTTTTGCTGTGAACATACGAGTGAGGTCGCATTTGAACATATTATTCTTACTGCCAATACGCAAGTCTTAGGGGTTTTCATTACTTTTAAACAACAGAAATATTATCCATCATTTTTAAAATATCCTAAGTCTTCATATCTTCTATTGGAAGAAAAATAAAAAAATCTGAGAAACGGTTCCCTCAGCCTTAGACCAGAAGCGTGCTTGATATACCAATGAATCTGTAATCGTTGTTCAAAATTGCTGAACGTTTCAAAAACCAAAATGCTTGAAAATGGGTAACAAAAGTTTGAAGTTGTCTCAAATAACTTGCATATTTTGCAGGCAAGTGATGCGTTTAAAGAATAGTTATGGCTAGGAATGAAAAATAAAGACGCAGTTCTATAGAAATCAATAATTATTATATTATATACACCCTTGCTTTCAGGAAATAGTGATTATTCAACTCTGTGTGAAATTGTAATTCAGTTACCATATCAAATTTTTAAATAACAAGGGCAACATTTTTGAACCAACCTGCCGTACTTAATTATTCATGTTTCAATATTTGTTCCAGGTTCAGTGACATTTTTAAGGCCATTTCAAGCCGCAACATAAACAAGCTTTTTACCATTAAAACTCGATCCCAGTGAAATGAAAACCAAAAACATCTGGTATAAATACCTGCCCTTTTTCACTAAGTGACATTAACTTTTCCTTTCAGAAGAAAGGCTTTATACTAATGGCAAAAACTGTTCAATTTGGTACGCATTATGTGGAAATGACATTCAGTAACTGCATCGATTGTCTTATTGTCAGTGGAAAGCCCTGTTAATATTACACTTTGATGATCAATTATATTTTTCATCAACAGGCAAGTTTGTCACTAATTATTGAAACCACAACATTTCTTCAGTTTTAAAGCCCCATACAGTGCAGTTGGGCTGCTTCTTTATAAACCTGAAGTGATTACCCATTACGCTTGCGAATTATTTTCCTGTTGATCTATAGATAAGTCCGGCGATCAAAACGAAGTATTTCGTTTGTTTACATTTAGTTTGTTTATGTTTGAAACAATTTTTAGAGCTTCCTTAAGAAGAATTTTGAACAGTTTTAACTTTTGTATTAACTTGTCTATAACAAAAGTTCTACATGCAAGCAAAGTATGTTTTCAATTGTAGCTAGCTGGATACAAATCTGCTATGCACAAGATTCGAGAATAAACAACAATCAGTGTATTTAAAAACAAAATGGCAAACTGAACAAACACATACATACAAAGGAACATTATTTGTTAAAAACAATTGTAGTTTTCCCAATGCAACAGTTTCCATAATCAGGGATAGCAAAGGCTGAATTTCTGAATTGCGAAGTTCAATTCTTTCAGGTTATCGCTATAGGACTTCTTTTTACTTTGTCGAATGGTAAAATAGACTGTAAGGCGGCTGGTTTCAGGCGGTTTCTCTCACCTGTAACAGGATAGTCAGAGAAATATTAGCAAATTATAAAAGAAAACACAAAACAAAACTACTTTTGTAAGGCAGAACATACTTGACATTTCATCTTCATGTTTGCATGTAGAAACTAATAGTCTTTATACCTAAGCCTAACTTAAACAGTACACACCATGGATTTTTGCACATTTTGAATTACCGGTGGCCATAGACTAAATGTATGACGTAAAATTTAGCTAAACCCATGTTTATTTTGTGTAATTAGCTCGAAATTTTGATTTCTCTTTCAATTTTGCCAATTGTCACATTTGCCGCCATGTGATGTCTTGGGTTGAACACAAGAGATCAGTGACTAGCATTGAACAAATGCGGAGAGCAGGGAATTTGAAAGCGACGACGATTATGAGCAAGAATTGAACAAATACTATGAAGAAACGTACGGGAATGGTGTGTAGGATGAGGAAATGAGGTTGCACGAAAGCGAGAACAAGTTTAATGTGCTTT